>JACGCM010000944.1:1200000-1753306 GCA_014058105.1 Kingdonia uniflora
AATGGTAGGACATAGCTAACTTGTTCAACACTAAAGGAATTCTTTTTAACTCCAGTTCTACGTATCTTTGTACACAGTTCCTTAAGGAATGTAGCATATGATAGAACCTGATCGATAGCGTCCAAGGGTGGAATGTTAATCCGTACTTGTTTAAATAACTCGAGAATATCTTTCAGGCCTTCGTTCTTTTAGGCAGGAACAAGTTGAATAGGGAATGGGGCCCTAAGCATATAAGGCTTTTTTACTAGGTTCGGTAGAGTTGGAACATGATGTGGCCTAGATGTTACTATTTTGGGCTGGCGAGATACTAGATTTTCATGGGCTTTTTCTTGAGATTTAGAAACCAAATTGCTTTTAGTTGACGGTATAAGGTCTGGTCTGGTTTTTATAGTTCTCTTATTCCTAAGGGTCATAACTACTTGAGCAGTTTCAATGTTCTCAGGTGAGCTCTATTAGGTATGAACCTCAATGGCGGCCATCGGGTTACCAATTGGTTGACTAGGGAATTTTCCCTTTTCTCGTTCACTTAATTGGCTTGCTATTTTTTCTATTTGGATGTCTAGCTTCTGTGTAAAGGCTCGTATTTTTGAAAGTTCCCTAGAATTTTACAGGGTTACCCCCCATAATCTTTGTTATAAACTGTTGGAGTGTAGATTCTAAACTAACTGGGTGGGCATATTTTGTCAAGTATGTTTTATTCTACTGATATGGTGAAGGATTATAACTGGATTATCCTTGTGGTTGATTCCTCTAAGAAAATGTTGGGTTATTTTGCCAAGGAGATCTACCAAAATTATTTTGGTATTGTCTCCTTTTATTATCCAAGATAACATTAACATGGTCCAGATTTAAATTAATTAACTCATGGAGTTGTGGACACTTGTGTGCATATTGGGTCAGATCATTGCATAAATTACAGACCCCATGAATAGAAGGTGGTTTAGGGGCCCCTACTTTCGCTACGGCCATAACCTCAATTTTATGTGTAAGAGAGTCCAGTTGGACTTTTAATTCGAGGCTTTCAGGTAATTCAAGGATGCCTCCTTTTCTAATGGGCCTAGAATCATGAGAAGTAAAGTCCCATTTCTGGGATGTCTTAGTGTATTTATCAAGAAATGCATATGCGGCAGTTTCATCCATATCTTGAAATTTTCCGGAGCTACGGGCTTCAATTGATTCACGGGTTGAAAGAGTTAACCCGTGCATAAAGAATTAGATTAGTCTCCATTTCTCGAAACCATGATGGGGGAACCTTAACAATTTATCCTTAAAATGTTCCCATGCTTCGTAAAATTTTTCTCCATCTTCTTGAATGAAATCAGAGATCACGTTTTAAAAGTTTGGTTTTTTGCATGGTGAAAAACTTGATTTTAAACTTCTATTTAAGAGTGTCCCACTTGTCAATTAACTGGGATGGAAGAGAATTTAGCCAATGTTTTGCCTTGTCTTTAAGAGAGAATGGGAAAAGGAGCAAATAGATGTACTAAATTGCTATATCCTTATATCGAAACATTAGGCAGATAGACTCAAATTCATCGATATGTAATTATGGATCTTGATTATGGAGTTCATGAAAATGTGGGATTAGGTTCAAAATCAAAGGCTTAATATCGAGCTGGGTTGCTGTAATTACTGGCAACTTAATACATTTTGGCGAGTTTTCCAAAATAGGAGCAAAAAACTCCCTCAGTGACTTGTCACCCATCAGTTCAGAAAGAAATTCATTTTCAGTTTTAAAGTCGTATATGGCCTGAAGATCTTCCTGTTGGACTTGATTAGTCATATTAACTGTTTTAGGAATCGGTGGCATATCAATATGTTGCCTAATCCCATCGTACTTGGGCATATACTATTGAAATGAAATAAAATTGCAAAATTCAATGGGAATTTAAACACACAATTTAAGATAAACACATCAACGATTATTAAAGTTAAATTAACTAAGTCAATCTTAATCTGATGTTAATCAAACTGGGTAAGTCGGGTTGGTGTGTGATTTTTAACACGAAAGCTTCACTATGCATGCAACGGTCTTAGTGCTTGAGCATCCGTCCTCACGCCCGTGTGCCTCGCCTTATCATACGCACTACAAAAATAATAATTATTAGGGACTAGATATTAGACACAGAGTAAAATTTGTCCTTAATAATAAAATATTTGGGACGGTTTTGAATCAGCCTCTAATATTTTAGTTTATGAGACAAAAATGATTACTCTGTCCCTAGAAATGATTACTCTGTCCCTAATAATATAAGTTTAGGGACTGCTAGATTTGTGCGTCCCTAATTGTATAAGTTTAGGGACTCTTGGATTTGGCCGTCCTTAACTATATAAGTTTAGGGACTGCTGGACATGGCCGTTCTTTATAGTTAAGTTTATGGGTGGACAAAAATACTGCGAAAACTAAAATGCCCAATTTCATGCACACCAGTTAACTTCCCTTCTCGGTAATCCTTCCTCCCTCAACTTTCTACGACTGCGCTAAACCTCAATACACGATCATAACCCTAAAACTGAAACCCTAAGTCCTTTATTGTTGTAGTTTTTGGTGATTTGCTGAATTGATAGTTTATGATTTACTGAATTGATAGTTTATGATTTGTTGAATTGCTAGTTTCTGTTGATCTCTAGTAACCACATAATAGGTAATTGTTAGAATTGGTACTTTCTAATGTGCAGTTGGAAAAAAGGGGAATCCAAAGTTTAAAGTGTTAGTGGGTGTTGTTAAACGTATTATGTTGATAATGTGTGTGATTGTTTGTAGGGTTTTCGTGGTTGAGTGTTGGAGATTTTTGGTGATGGAGACGTTTAATACTCTAGTTCCTTTCATTTTCATCTTCTATCTATATGTAGTCTAGTTAACTGGCACTATAAGAAAAATGGGCAATGGCCACTGATAGCTTTTAGTTGTTACCACTATTTTATCACTGGCAGAGTACCATAAGCTTTATCATGGACTAGCCTATTGCAGTAGCAAAGGTTTATCTGCCAAAAAAGATATTGAAGTTAAGGGTCTTTGTTAAAAAAAACCGTGGCTAAATACATAAATCCGTGGCAAGAAATCTTGCTGCGAATATTTTTACTCCGGCCTAGCGAAATCAAAAGATAGAAACCCTTTGTTCTCTCCTCTTTCTTTGCTCGGTATTTCGTAAACAAAAACTTTAATCTTACAAAAACAAAAACTTCACCTCCTTCCACAACAAGAAAAATGGACAGATGCCACGGAGGAGTTGAAGCTTTCGCCACAGTTTTGGTTGTGACATACTACAACAACTTAAACTACAATAACTTAAACTGTGATAAATAAATGACAGTACTAGCTAATCCCATACCTGATTGATATCATAAACAAAATGGCTAACTCATCTAGTAAACCGTGGAATAAGGTAACGCGTACGTGGTGCATAAGTGGCTTGAAGTACATCCACGAAATTATGTGGCCCGCTTCATTTTCCCTCTTCATTCGATATCAAAAGTTCAAATACCAAAGATCATCTATTTCTCTCCAAAATCAAAGTTCTTCTCTCTCTCTCAATCTCAGTCCTTCATAGCTCTAATTCATTTTATTTGGTTATTAGGAATCAACAATTCTGCTCCACTTTTGCTGTAATTGTGATTAGCCAAGTTCCGGATCTGAATGAGGTATTACTCTCATCTCTTTATTTAATGTAATTAGGGTTATTAGGAATTACTATGAACTGATCTATAAAGTGAACAATGTGAGTTGGTACACTTTGCAATTCTTCTCTTGCATTGAGAAGGAATCCAACAAGAAATCCAGCAAAATCACAATCATCGAATTCCTCTGCCCTACTGATTGCAACAAGTTCAGGGCCGAGTTTGTGAAACACCCTCATGGGTAGTAATCATTGAATTTATGGTTTGATTAAAGGGTTTTTTTAGGTTGCAGCTTTGTGTAATCAGTTTGTGGTGTTGTACTTGTGTTGCACTATCCTCTTCCATTCCACCGCCCTCCCCTGTTAGAATTTAACAAAATTTAGATAATTTCATTGGCCTTGTTTAACAATACAGATATGGAGATCGAACTAGATAGCTTTTTTGTCTAATTCTCGCCTGTAATACTTCTTGCAGGAAAGTTCTCCTTGGGCCTTAAGGACTAGTTTCAATTATACTTGCCTGTAGTGAACTGGCGAGTAAGGCCAGAAGAAAATGTGGCTCTTTGCAAAATCTAAAATTTCAATAATCCATGATTTTCATGTCTTTAGAGACCTTCGATATGCTTCCCTTATTTCCATTGTCATGTTAACTGTCTCGCCTTCTTGGTAATATATAATCCACTGGAACACAAAATACCAATGAGATTAATACAACCCGTTTAATAACCTAATTGGAAATATAATCCATGTTTGCCAATTGATGATAAAAGAACTAGAAGAGTTTAAAAATTATGGTTTGGCATATTTTATTAACAAGCATCAATGTCGTCTTATATTGTAGAGGATTAAATATGTCTCAAATCATCAAGAAACCAAGTGGTTTGGGGTTAGTGAAGAGAGGAGACCCGTTTAGCCACCACAAACTTACTGCTCTGTTTTATGAAGCATCTGCCCCTCAAGATAGAAAACTGGAGGGGCTGGTTCAAAAGGCCATTCAGGAGCTTTGGATGTTGAATCCCAGTGAGTTAACAGTTCTGTTAACAAAAGGAGTCAACTCTACTTTCCTCAAGGTGTCTCCAAGTGCCTATACTTTGACCAGTAGCAGTGATCCGTGATATGTTGAAGTATATCATTTGGCAGACTCCAGTGATGGAAAGATTATCTTACATCTCAAGGTTCTAAACTTGACAGATAACTTAATTGGGTTGATACCCGTGTTAGGCTATCTGGTGTATTGTATTTCATAGATGGATCTCCTCAAGCAGTTCGACAGTTGCATAATCTTGTTTCACAGGATCCAGTGCTCTGTAGTTTGACCGTGGGTGTCTCCCATTTTGAGAGTAGTGATATTTGGGTTTAGGCATTGTACTATCCCTTTTATGGAAGTGGTGCTTCTGGCGAGTATGGTGAAGGAGTTTATACAGAAAATGATCCATAAGTTATGAGACAAAAATAAAGTTTGAGGCCAGAGCTAAGGAACCAGTGGTTTTGAGGTGCAAGCCGTACAAAATCCCTCTTACCGAGCTTCTATTGCGGTACAATATCTTACCTGTTGATTATTTTCATTTGTGACCTAGTTTGCAAGCCATAGTTTTGTGAAGGAAGTAGATTTAAAGCTACAGCTGCCCAACAATACGGAGCTTCTCCCTTTCTGAGTGGGCAGAAATCTCTAGCATCTAAGCCTTTTCATAAAGTTTGCTCACATATCCTCCGATGGGTTTCAACTGTGCTTTGCCGTGAAAACTTGGTATGGTGGCTTTGTAGGCATGATGATATTTGATGCTAGCGAAGTAAGTAGAAATGTAGACCTGGGAGATGAAACTACAACCATGATGTGCAAATTCGTTGTCAGAGCTTCTGATGCATCAATCATAAAAGAGATGGAATCTGACCTTCAAGGATGGTTGGAATATATTTCGGATGGTGATGTGGAGTACATGCCGGAAGGTGAAGTTAAATTTGTTGTGGTTAAGAGACTAAGATTATCTATGGATAGTATGCGTTACTCAAGGCTTCACAACTGTTAGCTCAGCCTCCAAAATCTGATGATGAATTGAAAGAATACAGAGAAGAAGATGAGGGTGAACAAGAAGATGGGAGTGTTGAGAAAAAGAAAAAGAAGAAGAAAAATACGATCTAAACTGATGAAGAGGATGGAAAACACAAGGGGCCTTCAGCCCCATCAAAACTTACTACAGAGAAAGTTGAGCATCGTGTGCTTCAGGCGGCAGTTCTTTAGGAGTAGCATACGCTGTGCTAAGAAAGAGGGGTAAAAGGTTATTAGTTTTACTTGGTTATTAGCCAAATGAGTAATAAGAGTTTTATAACCTAATTGAGTTAAAAAAGAGCCTAGACACCAGAGGATCTAGAGCAGAAAACCTGATCCCACTCCCACCCCACTTATTCGTAAGTTTTTGTTACAAAAAATTTATATTTCATGAAACCATATCGTCTTACTTGATCTACCAACATGCAAAAAGCGGATGCAGTTTTTCCTACCTATATCTTTCAATATTTCTCAATTGGCATAAACTTGTAGATCTCTTCACTTGAAAAGTAGTATACAAGAAAGAAAACATTAGTACTCTGTCTCCAACTAACCTGGGGTGGCACTTCATTTTTATGGCTTTGATATCCCATGAGCTTGTGGTCCATCTCGTTGAAAAGTTCCAAGTATGTCTTGTCTGTCCAATCTCCCTGTCTTTCCTCTTTATGTCTTCTAACCATTTAACTTATTTTGGTTTTTACAAACCAACAACTTGTACGTATTTGGCTAGTGTGTTTTTCAGATAGTGTTGGATTTAACGAAGGTCTGATGGTTTGTTGTTGTTGGGGGAATAATAGTTCAGACTTCCCTTTTCTTTGTACTGCCTCTGTACCTGAAGGCGTAGATGTTTGGTATAATAGTTACATATTGTTTAGCAAAGCAATAATGGACAACATATTTGAAGTTTAATAGAGAATTTGTTCATATAGAGCGAACGCACTAGGAGGTTATCTTCCTACATCTATTTTTTGAGATGTACAAATATAGTAACGAAAGAGAGATATTCTGTCTCTGCTTAAGGCTGCAAAATACAAAAATTTGTGGGTGCTAGATTACACATAAGGAACCTAGGTTGGGTATCTATGGCTGAGTTTCTTTATTTGATTTGTTTCCCCTTGTTTCCCCTTAACAGTGCAGTGTACTATATATTAGTTGAAGCAAAAACTATTAATTGCTAATTTTACTTTAACTATGCAGGCTTACATTAAACTTCTTGAATCAACACCCAAGAATAGAGCTGCACTTCTAATGGGTCTTGAGTATCTAATTGATATCATATGTTGATGACACATGTTTTTAAGGTGTGGTTCATCACTTATTTTACTTTCTTTTGCCATACAGCCTTAGTAAATGTGAATGGTATATACTCATCTGTAAATTTGATTATGCAGGTCTACATGGACTATTGGAACTGCTTAGTTACGGAGCTCTTTCAAGCAAGCCATAGTATTGGAAGACTTCAGGTTTAATTTCTTATAATAATATATACGTATATGTATACTAACTATGAAGAAAACATATGATTTATGTCACGGAAAAGTTTTCGCAGTAAACTCTTTTATTAAAGAATCTATTTATTCCAATTGGTTTTCTTAGAATCACACTTACATATTTGACTCACTCTGAGATATCACGTTTGACTTATTTGATGTGCAACTTAGCGTATTACTTTCTAAGTTTACTTAACTTTTGATGATACATCATCTGCAGATGCCATTACTTTCTGGTACGGTTGATGGCCTTGGATCACAAATTGTGAATCGACAGCAGCTTTACTCTACTCCTATGTCAAAGTTGAGAATGCTAATGATATCTTTTGGTTTGCAATTATTTTTTAATATTGTGGTTAAGGTTGTAACAATGTGATTTTTATTTATTTCAGATAGTTTCTTAATAATTATGGGAGCGATATAAGCAAGTGTTTATTATACTTAGAGATATTGTTCGTGAGTCGATGGTTCCATTTTTAGTGCATAAGAGGCTGGATAATTAATTTGAATGCTCAAGTTGCATTTAGTGATTGAACAATAATTTTTAATGTTCTTGGTAGATTGAGACCTTATTTATTTATATGAAATTGGTGTTTGTAGAACCTTGTAAATAAATCATTCTCTCTTTTAAATTAACTTCTGGTTGATGAATGATTTGTATTATCTAACAGGGGCGTAATTTAAATTTCAAAAATGTTACATTTAGGATTACCTTCTTTTAAAGAAACAAATCTGTTTCAAATATTATGTATTAAAGACGGATCATAATATTATAGACAGAATAATATTATGTATTGTGTATTATAGACAAAATAATCTGTCCCCAATAATATTGGTGATAGCGGGAAAATTTGGTATCAAACTTTTAGAGAAAAAAAAATTCGTTCATAATATTATGTATTAAGGATGGTTGCACTCAGTTCCTAAAGGAGTTAAAAAATAAAGGCCTTTAGGGATGAATTTTTGTCGTCTCTAAAGCCGTCCTTAATAGTATTAGAAACGGATGTGTCCATCCCTAAGGTATTTGGGACGCCACCCTAAAGGGACAAACACTTAGCTATTCCGAAAGATGTCCCTAATTGTTGTAGGGACATATTAGTAGCTTTTTGGGATACTTTTTGTCATCCCTAAAGGTCATTTTTCTTGTAGTGACGTGACTCACACGAAATGGTGACGTCGCTTAACAACCGATGGTTCGCGGGCGCTTGGCTGAAGTGGTTCCTATGAATCAGTGTTGGTACTCAGGTCCGGTACCTCCTAATTCCTCAGGTGATGAAATCCTTTGGAAATCATACTAATAGCTTTTTTAAGTTTTAATTAAATTTAAAGGTCGGGACAGTTAGGAACGTGTGATACAAATTTCTCCGTATCCCTAGGTCGAAACTCGTTGGAGATTCCTTTGGGTGATGAAATCCCGCAGAAGAGTCCTAGAGGTTAAAGCCATGGGGCGAAAATTGAAACACGATAACAAGTCAATCCAAACACAACAAATTTTTTAATTTAAGAGCAACGTGTATTTGAACAGTTCACATGGCTTACTTTCCTAACGCCGGAGCGGAGCGGTGATAAACCCCTTTTTAAATGTCAAGTTTTAAGAGAGGACCAGCCTATAAGAAGTATTTCCCGGTGAAGCTGTGGCTGCCCCTTCACTTAGGGGGCGAAATAATGAGATGCTCATTCACTTAGAGGGAACAAGAAGGATTTAAAGAGAAGCTTGCCAATGTACTTTGTAAATTCCTCATGATCTATGAGTACCAACTTTGTGATTATCCTTCAAAACAAGAGAAAAAAAGATTAGTGAACTTACGACTACAAATAAAATAAAATAAAATATATATTAATCCAATTTCTAATATATTGTAGTTTATGACGTCTTGATTTTCAAATATGTATATCGTTTAGCTCATTTGAGAGAGAGTATTAAATAATATCAATTAAGAAAGATAATTCCGAAAGGAAAAATATTGAAGAAGGAATTTTTCTATAATTTAGCTTCCCTACCACTCAAAACAAATAATTAATGAACAACGACGCCCTTTACTGAGACTTTTTTTACTATTGTTTCAAAAGGCTGTAACTCTCGAACGTCTAAACAAAAATATATGATCTATAGCTATTCAGAAAGGGTTTTGAGTTATCAAAAAAATTTCTAGCAAACATATTTCCCAATTGTGAAGTATAGATAATCAAAAACTGTGAAACATTCAGGAACACATCTTTCGATGAAAACGGAGTATGTTTCATCCAAAATTAATATCTCCGAAACTGCTTGTAAGAAAATTTTGAGACTAATTTATTCGGAAAGAAATCTCAGAGATCTAATCTTAAAATAAATTGGCAAACTTTATAACTAAAATAAGATAATAAATTAATTAACTAAAATCGAAAAACAATGATTTAATAGACCGTTGCCTCCCCGGCAACGGCGCTAATTTTGATACGAGAAAAACTGAGTCTTTTAATACCCCACTCAAAACTATGGGTGTCATAATATAATAAGGGTAAGCGGAGGTCAAATCTACGGGGAGTAAACGTATTAAAAGTATGTTTTCCTAATTAACTAATAAACGAATCTAAACTAATTTTGATAAAAAGGTTTTGGACTAAAACATAAATCAAAATTACTAACTTTCAGTACGATTATAAGGAAAAGAACCTAGGCTTTGCATTACCTCCGGCTTAGTTTACTAAAATGATATAAAAATGGTAGCTTTTATCCGCACTTAATAGCCATGGTTAGGTCTATCCGGGTCTAAGATCCAGGGTTTGTGGCTAAATCCCTAGGTAAGAATTTCATTGTTCATGGGCAATCGGATCTAGGGTTTATAAACTCCTTTCCATGGCTAGGTGGTGAGTATTAACTCTAGTGATCTAGAATTCTCTTTGAGTGTGAAAATAACCGAATATGGCTAATTCGGCATCTTCCTCATATCTGCAGTAACTTAAAGTTGTCATGGCTAGATCAACTCTTTATAACTACAAATCGGAGAATTGAAGATTAATTCTAGATCTAAACTACTATTAATATCAATTTAGCTCATTTCACCGGAGGTTTAATCCTTAGCCTGAGCTAAGGAGACTAGTTCTCCATTAATGGTGTTGATCACAACTTAAATTAAATGCATAAAAAAAAATAGAGAAAAAGATAGAGATACTAAAAACTGTACGCTTTATTCTTTCCTGAGATTGAGATGTTAAAAATGCATAAAATTGCTCTCCTATTTATAGCAGATAGGAGAGACTTGTGCACAATTTTGAAACTCTATCCCTAAGTAAGGATAAATCCTTATAGAGTCCTTCATTATCTTTATTTTATGGAGAAAATCTACAAGTACATTGAATGTAGATATCTTCCTTGTACCTGAGAGACTGCTGGAGATGCTTCGGCTCTTTATACATTCTATTAGATGTTTTTGTCTACTTATTAGCTCTAACAGTGATAAGTGCCTGAAAATAATAAAATGCTACTATCATTAGAAAATAATAAATCGGGATTAACAAAACGATACTTTTAGGAGTATTAATCCTACGAATTTCTACGTCTATCATCGACATATTGGAAATAATAGTAAATGCTCAAAAAAATAGCCGACATTTGACCAAAAATACATATCCAAGATATTGTTGATATTTCCCACTATTTATCATGGCGAGGTTTCAATATATCTTAAATATTTGAATATTTTAAGCCTCTTACAAATTTACTGTATGCATTAGTTATGAATAGTCAATAACATCTTGGTAGAGAGAGCTAGCTTCTTAGAAGTAAACCTCAAGCTTTCTCAAACTTATTATGGAGTGCTAAATAGATATAAGACTGATACAACCAGTTACAATCCCTAAAAGTAGAAAGAGAAGTATAACTTTCAATGCTATATTTCTATGCTCCTCCAAGTGATCATTATAAAATGTTAATGAAACTCAATGTGAAGTGAAGAAGTAAGAGCTATGTTACATGAAAGTGAAGCGGGTACGGTAAACGATACGAGACATGAAAGCGGAAATGAAAATTATTTTTCAAACATGATGATTCGGGAAATGGGAAACGTATGCGACAATTGAAGCAAAATGTGAAACGAGTGGGAAATGAGTAAGGAGCATAGGGAAAAAGCAAAAGGGGAAACGAGTAAGAATCATAAAAATTAGTAAAGTATGATGATATAATTTGATAGTAGAGAGATGAAGGTAATGCATAGACAATACTTGTTAATGTAGTACGGAGGCAAGAAAATCTGAAATGCTAAGTGTGCTTAAGTGCTTCTTTTCTTAGCTAGATTTTATTATAAAGTGGTATATATAGGTTTGTGCGTGTTTTTTGCGAATCGTAATCGAAGGGATTGTGAAGCGGGAATATATGTGATTAGATGTTCTTATAAGGTAATGCATAAACAATACTTGTTAATGTAGTATGGAGGCAAGAAAATCTGAAATGCTATGTGTGCTAAGTGCATCTATTCTTAGTTAGATTTCATTTTAAAGTGGTATCTATAGGGTTGCAAGTGTTTTTTTGCCTTTGTGGGTATAAGAACATCCAATCACGTGCATTCTCATTTCACAATCCCTTTAATTACGATTCGCAAAAGCATCAGATCGAATACAAAATCGAATCATCAGGGTTTCCAATACCAAATCACAATCGAATCATAATGCAAATCACAGCCGAATAAAAATGTGAATCATAAGTGTTTCCCCGACGTATCCCAAATTTGGGGAAACTAAATCGCACCCAGGTTTCCTAAACGAGTTTCTCAGGAAGTGTTTGAGAAAAAGGGAAACGTGTTCCCCACAACAATGAGTAATAACATCATCAGTAGTTGCTTCAATACTTGTAAAACCACATGCTACATATGATTATTCGAGTTTGGGGCCTCCAGGAGTTGCCGCAATACATGAATTTCAAGCATCAAGCTTAATATTTAAGCCAGAAGCTTAAGTATTAAGTTTGGATTCAGGCGCATAACCATTATGTGCCTAAAATATTTCCTTATCAGGTACATAACGCTTATACGCATGTTGATTTTAAGTAACTTGACAGGCGTATAAGGCTTATGAGGCTTTTCCACCTCTTAGCCTGACTCCCTAACCACTAGAAATGGCTAGTTTTGTTTTTACCACTTAACTCATTTCATCATCTTCCTTCTAACACCATAATAACCACCCAAGAACACCTACTACATTCTTTCTATTCTCAAGCAAAACAACTCTATTGTTCCCAACAACTTTCGAACCGTGGCGGATTCAGTCAGCAATGATCATTTCGATTCGTTCTACATTAACGACTCTTACACGTCATATCAACCTCCAATGTCTAGGGTTACTCTTTCTCAATCTCATCCCCCACGAGCTTCTTTCACTCAAGATATCGACCACAAAGCTCACAATATCGAATGTATGACCAAAGCAGCCACTATGGCCAAAGCTCCCACTACGAAGAAATCTCCCAATATGGCCCTCAATTCTCTATAAATTTGGGCAACCATTTTTCTCAAAACCCTCACTTCTCTCAGTCATTCAATCAAAATCCTTAATTCTTTCAAAATTCTCAATTTACTCGAAACCCTATCGTTTCTCAAAACTCGCAATTTTAAACACCCCAAATTTTTCTGTATAATGATTGTGAATATTCTTCCACCGTAAAACGTAGGGGAAAGGGTTGGAGAAAAAACATGGGGGAAACCGTGGCATTCGGAGTGGAGGCTGTAATAAAAAAAAAATGCCTACTGGCCCTTAAGTAAGCATTGTGCCAAGGTGGACGGGGATTTAACATGCTATCCTCGCAGCGTGGTGCCTAATCATGGATCAACAAAACTGGCGAATTTAGAGTTATATTTCAAAATAGTGTGTATGAAATGTTAAACCAATTGAACTTGAAAGAGGGCGACGAGATTATGCGTATGCCATCCGCCATCCAAAATTATTGGATTAATGTGTCGAGGGAATGTTGGCTTGGGGGAGTCTTGTTCTTTATTTTGTAGATTATTGTGTAATCTGTAAAAAAAAAAAATCATTGAGATGGACTGAGTAAATGCTAAATTTTTTATTTGAAGATCGAGAATGCATACTAAAATTTTAAGTCCAAGGAGTAAATTTGTAGTAACATCCAGCTCGGAAGAAACATCGTCATCGGGTTGAGAGGACAATTATGATAGTATGGAGTAGGTTGTAGATAATAGGGAAGGAGTAATTAGTATAACAAAAATGTACCTATTCAGGTCGAGCCTATGGTGGTGGAGGAGGTTGAAAGGAAGTGAAAGGCTGATGACATGGAATTTTATATTTACCCAGATGGGGTAGATGAAGGAAAAGAATATTGGAAATATAAAAAGAAATTAATAGAAAAGTGGGGGGAATATGTAGTGGAGGAAGGTCTTTGGTTTAGGACATTTTTTCCAGTTTGGAAGGCAAAGGCATATTACCAAATGCCTAGTCCAAATCTGTGGAAGGTGGAGTGCGGAATTTAGAACGATATGGAAATAACGTACTACAATGGGTTCGTGGAGTTAGGCCCGAATGATGGGTTCTTATGTTTTCTCAACCAATTGGTTTATGATCTTAGGGTACCGCTGACCCATTTCTAAAAATGGGTTATGAATTTATTACATTGCTGCCCAACTCAACTAAATGGAAATGTTTATGAAATGATGAGGGCTTGTGAGAATTTAAATTAGAGGTAGAGAGTAAACGATACTGCGAAGATGTTCGTGTCTACTAATTTAATGAAGTATTACAAAATGAAGTATCTAAAAGCAAGTAGGAGTTGTTACATGCATAGTAATTCTTTGAGACCAAAGTTTTTTGATTTTGATTTTTCTGGTTGACCATGGAACGACCACCTTGTATTGGTTAGGGAAAGCTGTATGCAGGTCCCAGATAAATCAGCGCTCGAGTTGGAATTTAAATATTTTAAACCGAGTAAGTAACTTCTGCTATCTTAAATAAATGTCTAACTATCTTTAACCTCCTAATTAGTGTTATGTACTTTACTTTTTAGGTCCCGCAGCCGTCGCTACTCCTGACGATTCAAGCTTGTTTGACCGTGTAGCTCGGGAGCAGAAAGATCTTAAGAAAGCTTTTAAGGATCTGAACATCCAAAGAGACAAAAGAGTGAACTCTGAGATTCCCAAGGTTCAGCGAGCTAACTAAAGATGGGCCATGACATATCGAGGGGAGTCTGGGAACGAAAAAGGTTTACCAGTGAATGTTGTGGATGTGGACCTCCCTCCTTTTCATGATTTTACAGGTATCCCTTCTCCGGAAAGCTCGAGCGGCATTCAGAAATTTTATAGATTTAAAAAAGTGAATCAGGAGCTTTCTCGATCTTTTACCAAGGTTCCAAAAGTAGAGAAAGGTGGTAATCTATAGGTACATAAGACTTCTGATGCTGAAGTTTTGAAGAAATAGAAAGCTGGTGGGGTAATTTCTTACGATAAGGATAAGATTGTGCCTTCAAAATAAAAATGACATGAGCTTGAAGGTAGCGACCAAACTCAGTCTGATGCAGTGACGAAGTTGAGGTCAATAGAGAGCCGCTGCTTTGCTCTTGCTGAGAATGACCTGGAGAAGCTTGAAGAACTTTTACAAGAGCAGGTAGCACAGATAAATGTTAGTACAATTTGAACTTGCTTGCTATTGTTCTATATTACTAGTCCTGATTTGACTATTTGTTTTGGTAGCTGCCGATACTTGTGAAGGGGTCTTCCCAGTTTCTTTAGAAGAAAAATAAGGAACATCTGGAGCTCTCCCGAAATATCAAGGCTCAAATGGAAGAAAATGCACTGCTGAAGAATTAATTGAGTGAGTTGGCCTCTCAGTTCGAGAAAGAAAGAGAGATAGAGGTAGAAGCTACTAAAGTTTCCATGAGGTCGAAGCTGCGGGCGCAGATGGCCGAGCACCAAAAAAGCATGGAGAAAGAAGTAGAGAAGGCGATGGTTGGCTAGATGATAATACTGTCCCTGCAGGCTTGGCAGATGTATTCCCTCCCCAAAATACTAGCCAAACACGAGATGTTGTTGATGGAGTGATGCCACCTCATGAGATAGAACATGTCAATAGTAGTTAGATCTAACTTTTATCTGTGTAGTAATTTTGTTCGTACTATATAGTTTTCTTGTGTTAAACTATTGATTTTGATGAGGCTGTAACTATTTGTTTGGGAAACTGTAGTTTTCATAGACACATAATTTTGTTATGTAACTTTGAATGTTGTTAATAATGGAAAATTTGTAATCTGTGTAGGATGTAGAGTGGTTGAGAGAAACTATTACCACAATGGAGAGAGCATTAAGTAGAGCTAGGGACTCCATGACTCGCACTCAATATGTATTAAATAAAACCAAATATGAGAGGAGGTATTTTAAATCTATATCAGAGAAGAATTTTAGTAAATTATATGCCCTTCAGGGTAGATATGCTAAAATGAAAATAGAGAGAGATGAGATTAAGAGAAATGAAGATGAAAGGTTTGGGTTATTAAAAAAAACCATAACAGAGGTTCATTTTGTTGATAAGGGTGGCAAAGCCAGGTATAGTGAACGACGGCTAAAAGATGCCTATGTGGATATTTTAAAAGAGAGGGGTGTAATACCAGATCCAACTCGAGTTCAATTATTGGCGTAAGAAGCAAAAAATTGTCATAGTGTAGAGGCAAGAAAATGTTTTGCTCGAGCTGGGATATCTATCATATGGGATAATGTAGCTTTATTACCCAATGCTTGTGGCTTTGTGTAGGGGTCGAAGGGCAATGAGGATCTAATTTTTCAATATCAATAAAGAATAGAGGGTGACATAAACTAAGTTGGAGTACGAGCTGAATAAATCACAAGAAACGCTGAAGTTGTGTACCGAACAGAAGGTACGCCTTATAGCTGGGGTTACAAAGGACATAACACTAAGACAGAAAGTGGAAAAAAATTTAAAAGCCTTAGAAGTATGCAAGAAATACACTCACAAAGGTTTATATGATGTGAGTAAGCGGATGAGGGCATATTTATACCCTAAGCGAGCACAAGTGGTAGCTCAGACTAACCAGGAGCATCATATAAAGTCAGTGATTGATAATTATGGTAGCGAGCTGGCTAGAGTTGAGGATGAATTTATAAATTATATTACTTATTGTGGAAATGATTTTGATCTAGAAAGCACAAATGACAAAAATTAGTGGTTTGTGAAAGATGAAAACGGTAAAAGGTTTGAAAAACCAGTTCCTGAACCTTTCTAAAATTTGTTAGAGGGTGAGGAAGAGGAAGTCAAAGGTCTAGTTCCTTATTCTTGATAGACTATGCATCAGCAATATATTGTAACTTTCTGTTCTGCTGATGCTGATCTGGCAAGTAGCTTGAAACGAGGTCAGAAGAAAAAACAATCTCCTCGTCTTTCAAGATCAAAAAAAAAATAATGTGCTCATTTGTTCTATGTTGCTATGTGAACTGTGTTATATTTGATGTGGATTATCTGTAGAAATGTATAATATATGTTCATTTGGTTGTATAGTAGATGAGTAACATGTATAGTAGATATGTAAGCCGGTCAAACATAAGTATTTCATTGATCTAAAATCGACATACATAATAAATGTGAAATAGATATCATATCATAAATTGTGACACATTTTTATCTTCGATATAACTTCAACCTTCTTGTATTCCAAGGATTTGGAAAGCGAACTTCAGCTTCTGTGATTAGATCGTAAGAACCGAGGTTGCCTTTTCCGATGACGATGAAAGGTCTTTCCCAATTTTTTGTGAGTTTTTTGGCATTTAATTCTTTTCTGTGTTTTGGTACTTCTTGTAACACAAAGTCTTGGTCATTAAATTATCTATTTCAAACTCACTTGCTATAAGATTTTGCCAATGCCTAATGATATCTCCCTAGATTCATAATTGCTCGATCTCTTATTTCTTTAATCCAGTTCATATTACATGCTAACTAGAATTCATTTTCCCCATCTATCATTTCGTGGTCACGGACGGGGTGATGATACTGAGTTGGGACAACTGCTTCTATTCTGTAAGCCAGTAGGAAAGATGTACACTTGGTAGATACTCTTGGTACTTTTTGATAGGCCAATAGCATATGTGGTAACTCTTGAACCCAATTACCCTTTTTCTCAATCAATTACTTTTTTATCCTGTCAGTTATAGTGCAGGTGGTGATTTTAGCTTGACCATTTCCCTTTAAGAAGTACAGATTTGAAGGAGATTGGATGATGTTATGTTTATTGAGAAACTCGACCACTTTTGTACCTACGAACTGTGGCCCATTATCAATTCTAATGAGATGGGGGTAACCGAACCTAATGATAATGTTTTTCCATATGAATTTGGTAACTTCTTTATCTTGTGTCCGACACAAAGAGACTGCTTCTACCCATTGTATGAAGTAGTCAGTTGCTACTAAGAGGTGTCTCCTTTTTCCAGGTGTGTTTAGGAATTCTCCAACAAGATCGAGAGCTCATCTTTTAAATGGCCAATATATTTTGCTGGAATGAAGCTTCAAGGCCAGAGCTCAAATTTTGGGTCCATGTCGCTGACAAACATTATATTTTCTTGCATATTTGATGGCTTGTGCTCTCATTCTAGGCCAAAAGACTCCCTAAGTAATGCCCCAATTTTCCAAAGATCGTCTTACCGCATGTAATCTACAAGTACCTTCATGCAAGTCGCGTAAAAAATTGAGCGCTTCCTGGTCAGACAAATATTTGAGATAAGACCCGGTAACTAACCTTTTGTAATGGAAGTTGCCAATAGCAGCATATCACTTAGCATTGGCTATTAGTCTTCTTCTTTCATTGACATCATCGAGGATTTCACTAACAAATTCGTTATCTGGTCCAATATAGTTGAGTAAAGGTTACCTCCAATTGTCTTCTATTTCTTCGTCGCCCCCAGTATTAATGGTTTTTAGATGGATGATATTAATGCTTGGGGCAGATACTACTTCGATCTGCAGATATCGAGTTTTTGTTCCAAAAATATCCAACGAGATAAGCAAGGGAATCTGCATGTATGTTTTCTCCTCGAGGTAAGTACTCTATTATTGCCTTTTTGAATATGATCATTCTATCGGCTACCACTGCTGCGTAATATACCATTTTCCCATTTTTTTGATATCGTTCTGTAAAAAGATTTATGATTAATAAGGAATATATATATATATAAAGAGTTCGGGCATTCTGAATTCTAAGGCCATATCCATTCCATGGATCAACGCCTCGTATTCTGCTTCGTTATTGGTGACCTTAAAATTTAGTCAGATTGACTTCTCAATTCTATCATTAATGGGTGTGATAAGAATGATACCGATTCCTGTGTTGAAGGCCCAATGAACCCGCCAGTTAGAAGGCACCATCCTTTACATACCCAGTCTTATTTTTCTTTGAATTGTTCCTCCATGAAATTGGTAGAATCTTCTTGTCGTCGACATGAAAATCGGCCAAAAAATTGTCAACTGCTTGACCCTTTTCTGAATGTCTTGGTTTGAAATATATATCATGCTCTCCCAAAGTGACCGACCATTGCTGTACCCATATGGATTTTTCTCTTTTGGTCAAAAATTATTGCAAGGGGTAATTTTTCATGATTCGAACTAACTGAGCTTGAAAGTATTGTTTTAACTTTAACGATGTGTTGACGATGGCTAAAAGTAACTTCTTGATTTTACCGTATCATGTCTTTGTTGGGGTACGAGTTTTTTTAATGAAATAGATAGGTTTTTCTATTTTTTTATCAAGTTGAATAAGAATTGAACTGATTGAGTTGTCTATGACAGCCAGGTAGACTGTAAGCTCTTTGCCTTCTATGGAGATGTTCATGATTGGTAGTTTTCCCAAGTATTATTTTAACTTCTAAAAAGTAGCTTTACATTCTTTACTTCATTCGATCTTTATATATTTTTTAGTTTTGCCTTTTTGTGTCCCTCCTCATAGTAGGTTATATTACCATCTATACCGGTCTGAGGAATTGGATACAAATCGGTTGATTGCTGCTATTTTGTCTGCCAATTTTTGTACATCTTTCTTCATTTTTGGTGAAGGCATGGATACTAGGGGATACGATCCGGGTTAGCTTCGATTCCTTTCTTTCTAATCAAATGCCCCCGAAAAAATTCTAGTTGGACTCCGAACTAGCATTTATCAGGGTTGTGCTTCATCTTATAGGACCAAAGAATTTTGAAGGCTATGTGAAGATCTGCGAGAAGATTTTCTTTTTTGAGACTCTTATACAGCATGTCATCGATGTAGACTTCCATAAATTTCCTGAGCTGATCCTTGAACATTTGGATCATCAATCTCTGATATGTGGCTCCTTCATTTTTAAGTCTGAATGGTATGACTTTATAATAGTACAACCCTTGCTTCGTGATAAAAGCTATTTTCTCTTGGTCATTGGGTAATAGTGGTATTTGGTTATATCCGGACGTAACATCCATCATGGACAGGAGCTCGTGTCCATCATTTGAATCAAACTGATGATTAATTATAGGAAGAAGGAAACTGTCTTTTAGAGTATGTTTATTAAAGTATGTAAAATCTACACATATTCTGATCTTTCCATTTTTCTTCAGAATTGCCATAAAGTTTGAGATCCAATAAGGATATTTGGCATTTCGGATGAATTCGACTTTGATAAGGTTGTCGATTTTCTTATTAACTTCCTCCTGGAGTCGGGGTGCTAATTGCCTCTATTTTTGATTAGCTGCACCGACCTTGTCTTTTAAGGAGAATCTATGGCAAGCCAAAGAAGGGTCAACACCTGCCATCTCATGAAATGTCCATGCGAGCACATTTTTATTTTTTTTAGGAACTAAATAAGAGCATTTCGTTCTGTAATGGATAAAAGACTTTTATTATATATGCCTCTCTTGTCTTCAATGATCTCGATGTATTCTGTGATTTTTGCGCTTGGTATTTGGTTTTCTATGGGCTTAGTGTTCTATAATTACTTTGCAATATATTCTTCGAAAGGTTCTTCCGTGATAGCTACTATATTTTCGTAAGACCAAGCTAACTTCTGGCTGCCTTTGATCCTTTATATCTCGCCATTCCAATTGAACCGTAATGCCAAGTGATAAGTGGATGGAATTGCCCTCATATTATGCAGCAAGCATCATCACATAATTCCTAAATAGCGTGATTTTATGATTATAACATAAAATGTTACGTTGAGTGTTCCTGGTCCTGCTGTTATTGGAAGTACAATCTTGCATACTCATTCTTCTTTAAACCCATTGAAACCGTTGATGTTGATATCGCTAACTTCGACTTTATCTGTTAAGCCCATCTCATCGATTGTGCTTTGGAATAGTGGCTAAATACTACTTCCAGTATCTACAAGACAACATTATTGTATGCAAGACAACATTTCTCATTTTTAACATTATAACAAGTGCATTATGATGAATGAATTTGATGTGGCTAGCATCATAATTTTCAAAGGAGACCCCCGTTATCTTATTACTAGATTTTGGAAGTAATTAAGCCTCCTTGTCGATAATGGATAGTTCGTGACATTAGAGGAGGTGGCGTCTTTTAAATTTGACCGAACTGTTGATTTTGTATGTCTCGATGAAATGGTTGAGGTGAATATGGTACATATATTTTTCTTTAGTTCCTTCTTCGATCTGGCAACCTTAGAAGTAATTTTGTAACTCCCAATTTTGTAACTCTCCAGGCCGATGATGTATTCATGCAACCCTCCGTTGTTAAGCATATACTCCATAAGTCTTTGTAGAGCGTAGCAGTGCTCGGTATCGTGATGTCAAACTTTATGGTGTTTACAATATGGCGTTCCTTTAATGGGCTGGGGTGTTGGGCATTTCTGAAGAACTTATCTTTTTAAAGTGTAAGATAGATATCGGCCAGTTTAGCAGTTAATTTTAGAAGGCATGGCTTTTGAAGGTCGCTACCTTTCCTAGGTCGATCTTCATTTGATTTGATTTGTTTTTTGTCCCTGCCAGTACCTATAGTGTGCTCGAAATCTCATTATATAGCTTGTCTTTTTGTTGTCAAGATTATTTTGTGTGGCTTCTGCCTTTCGGATATCATCCTCTTGAGATTGATGTAATTATTTACTTTTTTGATTATATCTTCCAAAGTCATGGGCTTGTTCAGGATTTTGCTCAGATCTCCATGATTAGAGCGTTGGAATAGGCTAAAATGGTAATCATCTAGTCGAAGCTATCTACCCTTCTTGCCAAGTCTAGGAATTTTTTGGTAAACATTTTGAGCTTTTCTCCTGGCATCTGTTTGACACTAAAGAGAAAGTAGAGATTTTCTTTTTTATCTCTATTGTACGAATAATTCTTGAGTCAAGGCGGTGGTTATACAACAGCGTTGTGAAAGAAAGATTTGGCGCTGTTTCAGATTCGCATTCAGACGTTAAAGGTTAGTAGATGATATATGATATTGTGAATGTATGTTTGAAAGATTTTTGTGTTTTTCAAAATTTCAAAAAATTACTATTTATAGTAACCTATAAAATTCTATTTGGTATGTGTATGTAGATCGAGCGTGAGGAATATCCGTGTAAAATCAAACCTCATCCTTAGACTTATAATTGAGATAAAGACTTAATTTGATATGGAGACGCCGACCTCTGGTCGTACTATTGAGTCTAATACTGTAAGATCTGTAAATAAAGAATCTAATAAGGAGGAGGAAGTAGTATTTGTTTAATTTTCTAATTTCCCTGAACAATAGGTATCATACCCTTCAAACTCCGATATGTTTAGAGAGTTTGGTAAATCTAAAGTTCTTGTAGGGTGAGTATGGGGCAACGTTGTAGAACATGCTAGTAGGCAGTTCAGGGGTTGTACTATAGAATCTGGGGATGAACATTTCTTTTTATTGCCTGACTTAGAGAAGGAGAGATCGGATAAGGGAGTAGATGAATCAATCTCATTGAAGTATTTTGATGGAAATATTCAGGGCGACCTGGACGATAATTTTCTACTTTACCTATCTTTGTTAGAGAATGGATTGAGTTTACCCCTTAACAATTTGGCTAAAGGTATAATAAATATTATAGGAGTTGGTCCTGCCCAACTTAATAGAAACATGTGGGAAGTGATTAATGTTTGTAAGAGTTTGAATAGGTTGTAGGAGGAGAATGAGGTGGAGAGGAGAATATCTCCTGAAGATGTTTTATAATTTATTGGAGTGAAAAATTATTCTACAACTGGAAGTGTATACTTCTTTTCGAGCTCGTCTCAACCGCTTTTCATCAATCTGAATTCAGCAGGTCGAATGCGGAATGGTAATGTGATATGGGTGAAAGGTGATTACCTTCAGAGAGAAGATGAAGAACCTATGGAACTTTTGTATAGAACTGTGAGGAAAAGTAAGTAATAGTATATAATATTGAATTGTTGTAATTAAATGTTGTTTTGTTGTTTGACAATGTATTGTGCTTGTCTTACAGGGCCTTAGTTAACGGTGATAAAGAAGGAGTCCCTGTTAGATACTGTTACTTGAGAAGGGGTTGAGCTTGAGGTAGTTCTATAGGACCTCGGTATTAATAAAAATAAATGAGCTAACAGCAGGTCTAAGAAGGTTCAAAAGTCTAAAGCGACGAGACTAATGATGGGGGTTGGCGCCAGTAAGAAAAGAGGGGTTGACGGAGAGAAGCAAGTGGCTTTGCCGAAGGCCACTACATTTGATTTTGTGGATGTGCCAGAATCTACTACTTCGAGCAAGTTAGCTCAGAATTTTTTTAAGAGGGTTGTAAAGCATGGCTCGGCCTCTGGAACCACGGGGAGTGGTTAGGTCAAGGGGGATACAAAAAAGATGAGGGTAGGTCCTCCTACTGAAGTGATTGGGGTGAAAGTCATGGAGAATTAACCTGCTGAGGAAGATGAGCTGAGAGCTATGAAGGACAGGGTGAGGCTTACAGCTTACAAGGGTGCTGAGAAGATGGACAAAATGGTAAGTTTTGATGACTTGTATGTTTTTAAATTTTGTATTGTAATTCAAACTAAAAATATGTTCGATTTTTTGTTGGCTGCTCGCTTGCTGAAGGGGATCTGCCTCGGGATCGACGATGGGAAAGCTGAGCTCAAGAATGGGAAGGTAGAGGTTGAGAATAAGGTAGCTCGATTAAAGTTTGACCTATTTTGGGAGGGAAAGCGACTGGATTTTGTAAAGGTAACATAGGAGATTCAGATTTGCGAGCTGACAGAAGAAGTACAGATGAACCTGGACGAGGTGGTAATCCAGCGAGACAGACACAGATGTCAACTCCTCAAAGTAGGGTACTCTAAAGTTGAGGTCACAACTATTTTGGAGGGTACCTCCGTCGATGAGGACAAGGTGGAAGATGATGTTGCTGGAGTGGTAAGAGGGTTGGATGGTATCTCTCCCCAAACTGAGCAGAGAGCCATGGGGATGACAATGAGAATCCAAATAATATTAATGTGAAGGTAGCGTAAAATTGTTGAATTTATGGTTGTGTGATTTGCGGGTTTTGAGAGCTGTAATTATATGGGATATTGTTTTGAAGGATAAACTTATGTAGGCTAAGAGATGTTTGTAAAAATTGTTTGTAGGAACTTAAGGATATGTGCCTCATAATTAAGGAGTTAGAGAATGAGCTTGCTAAGGAGAAAGACGCTTCAACGTCCTTGTTGTCTTCGCAAGCAGAGCTACAGGTTAAAGAAGAGCAAAAAATATTTGACTTGTATGCTATATTACTTTAGTGCTATAAAGTAAAAATTAGAGTATAGAAATAGACCAAAAATGTATTAACAGTTTAGGGGCAATGGTAATCAAATGTGTCAAATAATACCAAAGTGTTAAAAAAGTTATAATATAGAGAATGTGTACCTTGAAATTAGATGTACGTGTTATTGTCATCAAACCGGGATCATACTTCGACCTTAAATTTAGAACCAGTTTCATAATAGTAGATGTCAAAAAATAGAAATTTGTTAGAAATCAAACTCTTGTATTTTGATCTAAATGTACTTGTGCAGATATGTTGATTCGAACTTGATGTATTGTTTCTGCGATGTAGGTCGAGCTAGAATCAACTCTCTTGAGTAAACAAGAGACACTCCAATATAACCAAGAGCTTACGATATAGTTTGAGAGGATGAGAGAGGTAAATGAAGATAGGGAGGGCCAACACGTCAAATTCATTTCAAGTTTGTCGATGTAACACAAACTGTTGAAGATCTGACTTGAAAGGTTGAGGAAAAAGGTGCCAAAATTAATAAGGGGAAAAAAGAGCTTGAGAAAGCGAAGGAGACTGAGAAGCTCAAAAGCCGGAATGATGTGTTGATAGTAAAGAGTAAGGAGGCAAACATGGCTCGATACCGTATCTAGCCGTTAGAAATAACAGAGAAAGAGTTATGAAGTTTTATGGCCAGTTTGAAGGGCCAAATGATCAGCAAAATGAACGAGCAAGAGCAGACTCAAGCTGATCTAGTATGTTCCAAAAGTGAACAGGAGCAATTGAAGAATAAAATGATTGAGAAAGATAGCAAGCTCAAGAGAGCTCGAGATGACCTATCAAAATCTAAAATTGTGGTTGAGGAGTTGTGTGAGGCTTTACCTACTAAATATATAGATTTTCGGATGGTCAAAGATGATGTAATGAATTGAAATAGAATGTGGCCCAATTGAAGGCCGATTTCGCTATGGCCAATTCCGTGTCAAGAAGGCCGAAGCTGGAGAGTGGTCGAAGAGGAATAAAGGCAATGCCGGGGTCTCCATTGTAAAACAGGGTGCGGCTGACCTATCAGCTCGAATTAAAGAGCTGGAGGGAGATGTTGCTCATATTCATGCTCACGTACAAAGTAGAAATGAGCATTTAAGGGAGAGCTAAGGTAAGTTGGATATTGCTCATAGCCGAGAGTGGGAGTTTGAGCGGGTGATCAGGGGTAAGGATCAATTGATAAGGAAGAAAGATGAATTGTTAAAGAAGTCTCTGGCTGGGGGAAGTATAGGTAAAGACAGGGGCTTGAGGAGCTTCATGCTTAACTGGTAGAATTGAGGATGGCAAACTAGGCAGGGTCAAATAAAGTAGCGAAAAGGCGAATGAGCATAATGATATTATGTCCCGCATGGATAGGCACATGGAGTGGTAAGACGCATGGTATAAAAAGTTGTAAGATCATCATCAGAAAGTGAGAGAGACTTTTTCCAAGGTAGTTATGCCGGAAGGAACGCGCTCACAGATGTTAATGGCTGATATTGCCTATTTTGCAGAGCAAGTGAGAAGACTTGAGTTAGAGATGGATACCATGTACGACTGTCTGTTGGGAAGAGGATGCATTTGTAGTGTTGATGTAGATCGAGGAAATTGTATGAATCCCATAGAAATGGAGTTAGGTTCTCGACCTGTTGAATTGGTGGAGCAAGGAAGGATTACTATAGCTGCTCGGGCTCAAAATTATATGGCTGAACATCCTCATGCTGTAAGGGAATGCATAACTGACCTACCATCAACAGAGAAGAACCCTTAGAATTGGCTTGTAGATATAACCTGCGGAAGTATCTGTTGGAGACATATTGAGAGATGAAAGCTAGTTCTACCTTTGCTTTATCTCATGTCTGGCAGAGTACTTTGATTGAAAACTAGTATTGCCTTTGTTTTAATCGCATATTTAGTATAAATATGTGATTGAAAGCTAGTATTATATTTGCTTTAATCTGTAGAAGTATCTGTTACAGACATATTGATAGATGAAAACTAGTTTTACCTTTGCTTTATCTTATGTCTGGTAGAGATTTTTGATTAAAAACTAGCATTACCTTAATTTTAATCGTAGATTTTGCGTAGAGGGGCGAATTGAAAGCTAGTATTACCTTTACTTTAATCTTTATAGAATATCTATTGCAGACATATTAAGAGATAAAAACTAGTTTGACTTTTGCTTTAGCTTATATCTTGTGGAGATATTTGATTGAAAACTAGTATTACCTTTGTTTTAACCCCAGATTTGTGTAGATGGGCGATTGAAAACTAGTATTACCTTTTATTAAATTTATGTAATGCAGTAGAGTCTACGTAAGTAGAGATTAATGTGGGATAAAACTTAGAAGTTTTCATTAAGTAGAATAAAATGTACACTATATGGAGATTGAAATCTTACTCTTGGAATGGAAAGAACGAAAATATGGAAATGGAGAAACCAGGGGCTTAATGATAGTACCGTTTTAGTCTCCTAGTGTTCCATGGATTTGGGATTTGAACTCCGTGTTCCGTCATGAGATAGTATATTCTCAGACCAGTTCGACCAATGATGAGGAATGGAACTTCCCAATTTTTTGCTAGTTTCCCAGCATGTGCTTCTTTTCTATGTAGTGGGATCTCGCTAAGGACAAGATCATTGATTCGGAACATAAAGCTTTGAACTCTTCTGTTGTACGAACTGGCCAACAAATGGTGATATCGACATAGGTTAGCAATAGTGCATTCCTTAGTTTCATCAATCTAATTCATATTGCAGCCAATTTAAACTCATTTTCTTTGTCTGTAAGCTCGTAATTTATGACGGGATGGTAGTATTATTCTGTTGGAATGATTGCTACGATGCCATAGACTAGAAGGAAGTAGGTACAGCCAGTTGATTGACGTGAAGTGGCGCGGTACGCCCATAAGATATGAGGAAGTTCTTGTATCCAATTCTCTTTGTTTTGTGATTGAAGCCTTTTCCTGAGTCCATCCATGATGGTTTTCCTGGCTATTTTGGCTTGACCATTGCCTTGAGGGTAGCAGAGATTGGATGGTGAGTGGATGGTGTTGTGTTTGCTGAGGAAGGCTACAACTTTCTCACCAACGAATTGTGGCCCGTTATCGATTCAAATCCAATGGGGGCATCCAAATCGTGTGATGATGTATTCCCAGATAAAAGAGATGACCTCTTCTTCTCTAGTTCGATAGAGTGGAACGGCTTCCACCTATTTTTTAAAATAATTTGCTTCTACGAGAAGGTATTTTCGGTTACCTGGAGTATTAGGAAATTCTCCTACGTGATCGAGAGCCCACTGCTTCAATGGAAAGACCACCTTGCTTGTATGTAGTTCGAGAACAGGGGCACAGATCATGTGTCCATGTCGTTGACATGCGTCACCTTTACGTAAGTACTCTTTTGTTTGCTTGTACATGCCTGACCAGAATACTCCTTGTGTAATAGCTCTGTTAGCGAGTAATCGAGCAGCAGCATGGGAGCCACACATTCCTTCATGTAAATCTTTGTGCATTTCATCTGCTTTCTTCCTAGAGAGGTACTTGAGATAAGGCCCCGTGACTGAACGGCGATATAAAAACCCATTTTGAACTATGTAACGCTTTAAATTCTTGATCAACTGTTGGCGCTCTTTAGGATCTGTTGGAAAAGGTCCTTTGCATTTGTCATCGAGGCCAAGATAAATAATGAAGGGCTTCGCCAATTATCGTCCACCTTTATATCGCCCCCAGTGTTGATCGTGCATACAGAATGTAGATCAATACTGAGGGTTGATATAACTTCGATATGTAGATATCTTGCTTCTATACCTAAAACCCTGGCTACAGAAGCCAAGGAATCGGCGTGTTAGTTTTTACCTTTTCACCTTGAGGTAGATAGTCGAGAGTTACTTGCGCATATCTGCTCATCCTGTCGGCAACAAGGGTTGCATACTCGATCATCCTACCATTCTTCTTGTATTGTTTAAAGTAATGGCAGACGATGAGTAAGAATCTGTATAGACTGAGAGCTCTGGGATGCCAAGCTCGAGAGTGAGGTCGAATCCATGAATTAGAGCTTTGTAATCTGTGATGTTGTTGGAGGCTTCAAAATCCAAGCGGATTTATTTCTCAATTTTTTTCCTTAAAGGGGTAATCAATATGATTATAATTCTTAGCCCTACAGGTCCTGCTGAACCATCTGCAAGAAGTCTCCGCTCTATCCTTGTAACCCATTCAGTTCGTTCATCAAAGGCTTTGGTGGGTAGATCTTCATTAATTTCTTTTATAAGGTCAGGATCGTGCTCTTCCCAATCGGGATCTTTAACTGGAAAATTCGCAAAAAAAATTGGCAACGGCCTGACCCTTTTTGGAATGTCATTGTTCAAACTTGATATCATGTTCTCCCAAACACACTGACCATTGATGTACTCTTCTAGATTTTTCTTTTTTGGATAAAACTTACCAGAGTGGGTAGTTTGTCATAACTTTGACCGAATGAGCTTGGAAGTAGTGCTTAAATTTTTATGAAGTGTAAACAAGAGTAAGGAGTCTCACAATTTAAGAATACCTCATTTTCGTTGGAGGGAGGGTTTTATAGATAAAATAGATTGCCTTTTTTATCTTCCCCTTAAGTCGAATGAGAACCGAGCTGATGAAAGTGTCTGTAACTGCCAGGTAGATGATCAGTTCCTTAATATCTACCAGGGTTCTCATGATGGGAGATTTTCCCAAATAGGTTTTGAGTTCTTAAAAAGCTACCTCGCATTCTAATGTCTACTTGATCTCTTCATTGGGCTGAACTTTTCCTCGTTTGGTACAACCTCAGAGTAGTAGGAACAACCAACGACAGTGATCTAAAGATTTAAAAATTAATTTGTTGATAGCGGCAATCTTGTCGGCCAGTTTTTGTACATCCTTCGTCGTCTTTAGAGATGGCATGTTGAGGAGAGCTCAAATTTAATCTGGATTAGCCTCAATCCCCTTCTTGCTAATGAGATAGTTGAGGAGTTGGCCTGAATGTACTACGAATTGATACTTTTCAGGATTAAGTCACATCTTGTAAGATCGTAGAATGTTGAATATTGTGGTGAGATTTGTTATGTGGTTGTTTAACTGTATGCTCTTGCAGAAGAGATCATCGATATAGACTTTAACGATTTTCCCAAGATGTTCTTTTAACATAGTCATTATTAACTGTTGATAAGTTGCGCCTACATTCTTTTATCAGAAGGGCGAGATAGGTAAGGGGGAAACTATCATTTGGAGTGTGCTTGCTTAGATTAGTGAAATCTATACAAACTCGGACATTTCCATTCTTCTTTGGAACAACGACGATGTTGGATGTCCAATCTGGTTACTTGGCTTCTCGAATGAACCCTACTTTGATTAATTTCTCAATCTCAATATTGACTTTATCTCAAAAATAAGGTTAGAGTTGTCGCTGTTTCTATTTGACTGCCGTAGCGTTGAGGTTGATAACCAATCTATAACATGCCTTGGATGGATCGACCCCAGGCATCTCTTCGAAAGTCTAAGAAAAGATGTCCCGATTCATTCATAAGAAGTGAATGAGAGCATCCTTATCATACTGGACCATCTTGGTGCCGATAAAACTACCTCGACTTGGTCTATCAATATCGATGAACTCTGTAGGTTCTTCTATAAAAGGCTGATCATCGATATGACAAGCTTTCAGTAATTGTTATGCAGCGTATCTATCTGAGGTATCTGGAATGGTAGATACAGTATTCTCGTAAGCTTGAGAAAGCTTTTGACTGCCTTTGATTTTGTGGATACCATCATTGTGTTTGAGGCGAAGTGCTTGATAATAAGTGGAAGCGATTGTTTCCATGTTGTGAATCCAGCAGCGGCCCATAATCTCGAGATAACGAGATTTGACATTGATGATGCAGAATACAATGTTGATTGTGGCTGGTCCAGCGGTGATAGGTAAGATGATCTTGCCTACTCACTCTTCTTTGGAATCATTAAATCCACTGATATCGGTGTCGGTCAGAATGACTTGATCGGAAAATCCTATCTAATCGATTATACTCTGATAGAGAATCTTAATACCGCTTCCAGTATCGACCATCATTATATGCATGATAAACTTCTTCATCTTGAGCATTATGACTAATGCATCATGATATAGAAATTTTACATGACTAATGCTACAATCTTCGAATGAGATCCCAAGTTCTTTAACTTGAGGTGTGAGATTGCAACATTCTGATTGTCTCCTACGCTTGAATCTGCAAGGGCTGTTAATCTAATGAATTTCGATCATGTTGTTGTGACACATATGGTACAGCTAATTTCCTATCTCAAACTAAGCCTTTACACCAAGGATATTGAGAGCGTCTTGATGAATAATAAATGAATGTTAACATAAAGTTTAACGTAGAAAACCTTTAAATAGGTTAAAAACCACAACCTCTCTTGAGGATTTTGAAAGAGAGAAGTTTATTGATAGCTTCTAGATATTACAAAAGATTCTATGAGTACTTTAGATAGAGCTTGGGTGAGAATTTTATCCGTCCTTCATTTGAGATTCTCTGGTCCTATTTATAGGCCTTATAATATGACTATTTGACGACCAATTTTATCCTTAATGGCAGACGTTACAATGTATATTTGATAATCTTTGAACAGTCTGATCTTTATATTTATTAACGTGTTTATTGATGACAGTACGTTTGCTTAACTCGAACTGTTGATGTAGAGGTCGAAAGTGATGACTAAAACTCTATAACTGTAATATGTCTTCAATAGTGTCACATGTTATGTTGATAAGGTCGAGTGCTTGTATGATGGTCAAAGATGAAGCATGTGTCTGAGATACGGAATAATCCACTACAACTACACCCTCTTAGCCAATAGTGCGAGAAATATTGTGGGCGAGTAGTGTTGGTTGAGAAGCTTCATTTAATACTACAATTAATACCTGGGAATTATTTTTGAAGCATCTTCATGAATATCTGTTTGTGGCTTTTGGGTTTTCTAGAGCTAATGGTTTTGCTCAATTTTGCTGTATGGGAAATCCTCTTGACGTTGGAAATTTGGATAGTCAGCTTTAATGTTGAATGTAGTATAAAGAGCAGTTTGATAAGGGTGTGATGAACCAAGTATTCCTCCTAAATTTTCTTATGTATCTTTCTTGCATTAACTATCTTGCTGTAATTTAGAATCTTATGAGTGTTAAGAACATGGCAACAACGAGGCAACAGTCTCGGGAGCCTTGGATTAGGGTGAAGATGGAAGAATTCTACATCATATATTTTGGTCACCAACCCTTGCACTTCTCAGCGCCAATTCCAGTGTCCCCTACCTTTCATGGGATATCTTATGAGTAGGTGTTGGAGGCAGAGGACGACCATTTCCAGATGGTATATTTTTATTATCAGCTGACATCGAAGAGGAAGTATCAAAATGGGGTGCGACTGCTGGCAGAGGAAGTTGCTATAACTGAAGATGAAGTGGCAGGCATTCGTCTGAGGGAGTCTCATCGGTACCCTACTGGTAATTGGGTCATGTCTAAGAAATAGGACCCTTTAGGGACCATAGATATTGGCCATGAAGAAGATCCTTCTGCCGATGCCATAATTCTTTGGGGATTTCCAGTTCCACTGTTTCCTGGCCCATTGCTACAGGATATCAGAGTTTGGAAGTTGCTTCAATTTTGCATCTTTTTCTTCGGTGGCTGCTAAAAAGTATTTTGAACTGTAACTTGATGTAGTTTGCAAAATAATCTGTGAGCTGTCTGGAACATCTGTTATCTGTAAGAAATATTTGAATTAATGAAATATCTTCGTTCTATCATTTTGATGATATGTTTTGAACTTCTTAATTTGTATATATAGTTTTCTGTTCTAAAATAGAAGTCTTTAAATATGTAGGTATGACGAATGTTATTTTTTCATGAGGTATTGCTAGACAAATCGAACTATAAGGATCTCATTGAATAAATTTGTAAAGGGTACTAGAAATTGAGGTTTGAAAAAATGGAGGAGTTTGAAACTATAATGAAGTTGAGTGGTGAGAGTAAGGAAACAATTGGGTTAAGATGATTGGGTAGTTGTAAGGCTATGTGTATGTCTGCGAACTACTGATCCGAACTGACTGGAAAAATGTCTGGCCGTATGGATGTAACTGATATCTGCCTGTAGGTACTGCCGATGGACATGTTTAGTTTGTATGTTGTGATCTCCATATCTATATGCATAAAATATGAGAAGATATTGCATAACATGGAAAGTACGACCTGTCACAATTTTCTTTGTCTTCTGTTGATAAATGTGTTTCCAAATTTTTTTGCAATATATCTTTTAGCAAAATCTACGGGACGACTTAGATTTTCAGGGATCTTCACTTTGTCTATATAAAGTAGTGATCCTTGGTTGATATGTCTTGTATCTCTTGTTAGAGACAATTTTTAGCTGTTGAGGTAGAGTGGGTAACTATGGTGAGGATGCACTTTCAGCGTGTGCGTCATGCAGTAGAAGGTAGGTTCCATATCAAGGTCGCTAAACTTTGTGAACGATACTTTCGTCAGTTGCCTTATGATGTTGTGCTGCCGTAATAACCATTGAAATTAAACGGCTTAGATGATGAAGGTAGGCGCGCAGAGGTTGATCAATTTTTTTTGTGGTATGTTTCGTGAATTACTGTTGAATGCAACATTACGAGAGGAAGCTATTCGAGAGATCCTATGGGACAAGCTCGCAGAAGAAGACGAGAAAGCAGTAGGAGGGGAGATAATACCATGTGGTGTGGTAAATCATCCGGACTGCTTTTAATGTAACTATATGTGGCTATAATTTTGAACTGTGGGAGTTTAAAAATGAATAAGTAATCTGTTTTGGTACACTATTAAATGTAGAGCGAGGCATGTTGATGCTGCGTACTGAAATAAATAAGAATAAAATACTCTATTTTAATATTTGTTTAGCAGATATTGTAGAGGACAGTTGTTTAATTTTAACAACTGTGTAGATAGCTTTGAATTTGAATATTGAGCTATTTTAGGAATGTCGTACGATCTTGGTATAGTATAAAGGTAAGGTGATTGGTCGTGTATATTGCTTTGGGAAAGAAGGGCATAATTTTTTAATGGCAGACAATAGAGACAGACGTGATAACAGTAGACGTTATCACAAAAATTATGATGATGATGTGAGACAAAAAGATGTGCCTGTAAACACAGTAGGGGTGACTGACACGTGTCTGAAGGAGCCGTCGTTTCGTAAATTGAGGAACAGTATAAAAACTCGTATCTCTCTCCCTCATAAATTGTCTACAGTTATAGAGAGAGAGAAAAGTGGTGTAGCCCATATCTCCGCAGAGAAGAAACACTTGAGTTCTAAGTGTGATTTGTTAGGGAAGGCTGCATCTGTTGAGAAAAAATTATTGGATAAATGGCAGGAGCGGTCAATTTCTATGAAACGTTTGGGTAAAGTAGAAGATTGCGGTTCTTCAAGTATAGGCTAGTGATAGATGCTTTAGTTTTGTTTATGAATGCTGTAATCTGTATATGTTGTATGTTCATTGCTTCTGATTAAGGGACAACAAAGTTGAGAATGTAGGGTACTAAAATTTTGAGTCATTTCTTGTAATGGTCTGTAGTACACAGACTGTAGAGAGAGAAAATGTTTTTATTAGAGAAAAGAGAGAAAATTGAAATGATTATCTGTTGTTTTGGAAAATTGGAAAATAAATGTGTTGACTGGGTAAAAATATGGGTGGGGTTGTTTTTACTGTGTGTAAGGTGTAACATCTAACTTATAGATAATGATAAATTATTTTGTGTATCTGTAGGTCCAGTATGCATTCAAAACCAATAAATCCAATGAGTAAATTTCTAGTAGCATCAAGTTCAGAGGAGACATCATCATTGAGGAGGAAGGACGATTATAATGTAATGGAAGAGACTGTAGATAAGATAAAAGTTGTTGCAGGCGTAGAGGTTGGGGATTCCAGTAAAGTATAAAAAATTATAAAGTAAGACGATACAAAAGAGAAAGATAAATTGTTTTTCATATATCCTGAGGGAGTAGATGTAGGAAAGGAATTTCTGAAACATAAAAATAAATTACAAGGAGAATGGGGAAACTATATGATGGACCAATGTCATTGGTTTAGGGCCTATGACCCAAGAAAAGGGGAGGAGGCGGTATACTATGAAGTCCCCCGTTTGGATAAGTGGAAAAGAGATAAAAGGAATAGTGAGGATGTTGAAATATGATACTATAATTGTAATGGTCAAATTTTGTAAGCTCAAAATGGATTGGAATTAGCTATCACAATAATGAACCTGCGATAATATTCTAATGGAAAACAAGAAATGACACAGGTGATTTTAGCGTGGAAAACCTCAGAAAAGGTAAAAAAACTACGACCTCGAGTGGAGGATTTTTGTAAAAGTATCTTTATTGCTTGAGGCAGATATCTTATTAGAAGTGACCTCTGGATTTAGAAATGCTTGAATCTTGTAACTAAGAAGTTTGAATGTTTATAAGAATCTAGAACAAGTAGTTTTCTTGGTGATTTATCGTATAATTTTTTGGTCCCTATCTCTTCTAGAACTTCTTCCTTATATAGGCCTTCTCCGTAGCTCTTCATCGTGCTGAAACACGTTCTTCGAACAATGTAGTTAGTGGCGGTTAATTGAGTAACTGTTGAGTTCATAAGAGACAGGTGTCTTTGACTGGTTTGGGTGTTTTGGTTTAAAATTTTACCCACGTTCTTCACCAGTTCATAGAGTACGTTGAAATATTGACTGGAGAAGTCATGTTGAAAATACGCGAGTCTGAGATGGAGGTAATTCGAACTAGCAACAACTCGATTTTAGGTGAGATCGAGGGATAGGTCCCTACAATGGCCCATCGCAACCGAAGTCATGAGTAGCTTTGGTTGAGAAAGGACGAGTGGCTTTGGTTAAGAAAGTATCTATGGGTAATTGGTATTCGGGTTAAAGTTCTTGGATATTGAAATGGAGTAATGATGGCTTTGACTGTATGGAAGTTGTGTAGTTATAAGAAAATGTCATCTATTAAATAAAGATGTGGATGCTGATGTATGTGACGGTTATGATTTGAAGAGTTGCGTCTGTAATGAATGATGACGTTTAGAAAAACGTACCTGTACAATAAAATTAGGGTTATATAAATAGTACCTGTATCGAGTTTTTGAAGCAAAGTACGCTTGTAATTTGTCAAATTCTCTGAATGTTTTAAAGATGGTGAAGACTCGATGGATTGAAGAGAGGATTGCTTCTAAAATATAGAGGTTGAAGATGAAGAACTTTGGCAACCAATCCTTGAAGATGTCGATACCCGCTCCTATTCCTCCGACTTATCAACCTATGTCGGAAGACGAAGCAGTTGAAGATAAAATTTACTGTAGGTGGAGGTTTCATGCTGTCGTCTTTAAAGGCGAGTAACATTGGGCTTGTCTCCGTGCCCTTGTGGAGGACAAGGTTGTGGGGATAGATACAGGGATAGGCATAACTGCGTGGTAATTATGCTGATGACTTATATTAGAATTGATTTTAAGGTCGGGTTCTCTTCATCTCTACCAACTTTGCGAGGGTGGTGGTTATAGAAGAGGCGGAGATGCTAATGAAGGAGTAAGACGGGAAGTGGAAGTCTGCTTCTGTATTTCCATCACTTTTTGGCACTAAGAAGACCTTCAGTTTGAAGAGTAGGGTCCAGTACTGAGTCTTCTGCTTGCATAATTTCCATTGGAAGCTCGACTAGACTTCGACGAGACTCATGTGAGGGAAGCTTTTTTTTGTTTTCAATTTCTGCTTTGTATCAGGGTGAAAAATCACTGAAGCAGGACGAATTGAAGGACTTTATTCTTAGGGTTCCTGAAAGATCTGTTATCTATAAAGTACTCAAAAAACTTGTTATCTGTAAAGTACCTGATTTCTTAGTGATTGTAAGACTTGATATCTGTAAATGTATTCGATCATTGAGTACTGTGAAAGTCTTGTTATCTGTAAATGCATCTGTAATTTGATTCGAAATGAATAATATATGTTCAACAAACATTGTGTTGATATAAAATTGAATGTCCCCGGAATCGAGCTATGAATAATATTATGAGTTTGCCAAGATACTGATAAGATGATATGTATGAATAATATTATTGTTATCATAATAAAAATTATTGTTATCATAATCACAGATCGACCTACTGCTAGAAATATGCTGTCATGTAGATACCATAAGGTCATCCTGGGGTTGGATAAAAATATAGAAGAAAGGAAATTATACAAATTTCAGAATGGTAGGTCGATCTGCGGTAGTTTGTTGGAAGGAATCAGGTCGATATAAAATAGGATAATAGAAAGAGATATGTTCAGATATAACTTCTTCCAAGATTCTATGGTTTCTGTTATGGGATAATAGGAGAACATCCCGAGCTACGAGGAATTTATGGCCTGACAGGGTATAAAATGAAGGGGGGGGGGGGTTGAGGAGGTTGAAATAGTTGGGAGGAAAGGATGATAAGGTGGACTCGTTATGAGAGAATTCGTTATGCTGCTGAGGGGCGATTGGCTATTAAGATAGCCGAAATGTGTGAACGTATTTTTGGGTTGCTGGATTATGATGCTGAATTGCCAGTGAGGGAGCTGAATGTTGAGGGTTTGGATATTATTGGGATAGAGCTGGAAAATGAACGTCGTTTTTATGAAGAGATGTTCTGAGAAATAACGGCGGACCCAGCAGCTCGAAAGGAAGCAGTGAGATTACTTGTTGTGGAGGAGATCGAGTATGAAGATGTGATGATTGCTGGAGGAAATCTGATCGTATGTGGTCATCCAGGTCATCAAGGCAACTTTAGGTGTTATTATATATAAAGTGCTATCATAAATAAATGTAAGTTTTTGAATTTAGCAGAAAAGACGAAAGTCAAATTGATCCTCTATAGTTCCAAATTCCATTTGAGGCTATTTTTTGTAGGGGCTTATTCCTTGATCTCACTTAGAATCAGCTATCCTCGGCTTGAACTACCTCTATATCAGGCTCACAGATCCTTCATATGACTTCTCAGTCAAACATTGCCACATACTCCACAACCTGATGATAAAAGTGGGTCGAGCTTAAACTGAAAAGCCTGAACAAGTTAAAACCACCTATCTCTAACAAACTCAACAGTTACTCAGTCAACAACCATTAGCCATATTGTTCAGAGAACGTTCTCCCCCACGATGAAGAGCTATGGAAGGGGCCTATATAAAAGAAAAGTTCTAGAAGAAACAGGGACCAAAAAATATATGTAAAATCACGAAGAATACTATATCTTCATAGATTCTCAAATACTTAAAACTTCTTATTCACAAGATTAAATATTTCTAAGTCTAGAGCTTAACTTGTAATAAGATATCGTCAGCCTCAAGCAATACATGTATCACTATTACAAAACTCTCAACACGAGATCGTGGTTTTTTAACCTATTCATCGGTTTTCCATGCTAAATACATGTGTCATTTTCTGTTGACTAGATTATAGTCACATGCACATTGGTATAAGGACTAATTCCAGGCCATGTCGATCTCATGGAATTAGGCTATTACATTTAGCACCGTTTGTGGGAACGAAATTATTTCAACGGTATCCTAAGATATTCAATAACTTTACTACAACATTTCAATCATGGTTACATCCAGGTGACCAACTCCCGTAGTCCAGCTCGATCTCCCAATTGAGTTGGAGCAACTTTAAGATCTCTGAGCGAATCTCAACACTAAAGCAGAGAAGCGCAACAAGCTCGAACAATAATTAACTCACGACCGAGAGCTCCGTGAGAAAGAGCTCGACGCCGAATGACAAGCTAGTTTGACAGTGCTCAAACGACATGAAGATCAAATGACTACAATGTAGACTGCCTTGCAAGCTTTGCAGAACATTCAGCAGGCTCCTCCACCACGAGATCGCAATCAGGTGTCAGAAACCTCCCGGATTTTTGTATGGGAAAGATTGGGACCTCAAGGAGACACCAGCAAGGCTATTTCTAGACCTATTTGGAATGAACCATAACCTTTCATTTAAATCAGAGGAGAGATTCAATATGAAATTAGCTGAGGTCACTAATGTTCCATTTCTCAAGAGGAAGAATAGAGACCTCTTCCTCGAGTTCTAGTGCGAGATCGTTTGAGTGAAGGTACCGGTACTCATAATCCACAACCTCCTCATCAAGCCGCTCAACCGATCCGTCACTACGTCACACAAAAGCATATGGACCAACGGATTAAGGAGTTGATCGAAGCACAAGTTCTAGGCACAGCCGACGACCTTACCAAGTTACAAGGAAGTCTGCTTGCTAAAGAACTATTTGATATGGATATTCCGAAAGGTTTCCATACTCCAAAAATTTGCAAATACAAGGGTACTGGTCCCAAGGAGCACATTCAACAGTATCATGATTCAATGGGGTTGTACTCTAATCTCGACCATATTCTCTGCCGTCTATTCGCCACAAGTCTGCAGAAGGAACCACTCCGATGGTTCCATTCTCTACCTGAAGACTCCATATACACATTCGACCAGCTATAGTAATAATTCATCAAGACATATGCTCACAAAAGAGATAAAGAAGAAAATATACATTCTCTTATCTGTCTCAAACAATCCAACGAAGAGAAGCTCGAAGCATTTGCATGGAACTTCTTTGAACTCGTGCGTAAAGTGGACAATCTTAAATAGAAGACCGCTGTTACTGCTTTCACCGATATACTCCAATTGGACTACAAATCCAAAGAGTACCTCTTCCTCAATAAACCCGCGACCTTGGAGGATATGATCACCAAGGTCAATGGTTATGTCGACCTGGAAAGGATGATGTCCGAAAGACATAAGTCTACTAAATTCATCCTTACCATAAAAGGACCCCCTATAGATTAGAATACATAACCTAAGGAGATCCAGGGTGACCAGAAATGTACCATGGGAAACACTGACATCCCTCTGAAAGGTGAGCCACAAATCAAAACCTGTCCTCCCAAAGATGAATTTTCAAATCTCTGTAATTTTTCCAATTTTCACAAATGATAAGCTCTACCTTCTCTCCCAACCATTGGAACCAATCGAAATCCGACCGTACTGCATGTACCATAAGGTAAAATATCATTCTACTGATAATTGTTATGCTTTAATGAGGTCGAGAGGCTCAGGGATTCCTTAAATCGGGTTAAAATAGAATGTGTGTCCAGGATGAATACTATTAAACCTAGTCACCCATTCGGGAGTGTGGGATGGTATGAGACAGTATTCACAATCCGGTACAGAACTTATCCTAGAGGTTGAAATGCTTCTGAATGTATATATAGTTCGGACGTTGGCTCCGTGGCATTTGATATATTAAGGTATTATCCTCATAGTCTGGTCGAGCTAGAACAGTACATCGTACCCTTGTATCCAACCATATCCTGTAAGGTAAATATTTTTTCAGCGGTTGTCAGCCCCCTTTTTCTCTCGGGGGCTAGCCCTTTGGGTTGACATCGCTTAATCATTCTGCATCATCATCATCACCATCATCATAGTCATCATCATCAAGCATATCATTGGATCTCTGTGTACCTCTAATTCGTAGATTCTTCTGATAGAAATCCTTAACCCTTTCTGCATTATGTTTAATATAGAATCTTCTGCAGTTGGGATAATTGTAAGATTATCTCACTCCACCAAATCATCATCATAACATATCATTGCATTGGGATAATTATGGGATTATCCTAGTTCATCTTATTCTTCTCCTCTTATTTAAATTCCTCTTCTCTTAATTGATTTGTGGTGTAATTAGATTCCTCTTCCTTCTGCATATTCCTCTCGTCTCTGTAACTTTTCCTCCCTCCTTTGTATCGAATTAAGTTATTAGGTTAATTAGTCTGGTTGGCTGTTATGAGTGTTAGGCTGGTATCTGGTTGAGGGCGACCTCGCTTTGCTTGTGATAGCTTTTGGGTTGTGCCTGGTTGGGGTTTGGGTAACCCTGTTGGGATATTATGAGCCGAGGGTGTTTACCCTCATGTGTGATTGTATTCCTGAGGTAGGTTAGTTGCTTGTGAATTTGGGGGCCACGGTAGTGATTAAAGTTTAGTTAGTAGTCCTTGGGACTGGAGTGTAGTTATGGTCTTAACACTCATTTGCTTGAGATATATATATGCACTTATAGTATAGTTACATATAATCATTAGTCTTGTTATATACCTATTAGATACCCGTTAGGCATCCTATATATATATATATATATATATATATATATGTGTTTATCGTTAGATATCATTATTTCCTATTATCATTAGTATTTATATTCATCCAATTGGTTAGTATAATCGTTTAGCTATTCTTGGGAGTTAGTGAGCTCATTGTTTGCTCACTCTCACATCCCCCTTTAAGTGGCAGGTTATTTCAGGTTTTAGTTGCTGCAGTGGTGATCTTTGGGGAGCTGAGCTGGAGGCTCATTTTCCAGTTATTACTGTCGGGCTTGCTGCGTTGAGATTTTTAGAATCTTATGTTTAGATATTGTTTCTTAGTTTTCTGCTGCTTTTGTTTTTTTATTCCTTATTACTCTGATGTATTGCTAAGTGAATGACTGAGCTAGAACTTGGCTACGGCTCGATTGTTTGTGGGGCGAATCTGTAGATTCCCTGACCTGCACATCCTTGAATCTCAGTAATTGGTCTAGCTACCGATTACTGGATATTGGGGTGTGATAATCGCTTACCCTCACAATAGGACGTCGACTAGCCATAAATTCTTGAGCTTGAGCAATGACAGCAGTGTTTCCCTCCTCTATCAATTCTGCAGTTCGAGGGCCCAAATCCGTTCCCATGGAGCTAGTGTAATCTCCTTAATTTATGCCAATCCTACAGTCACAGATCCTTCTTGATATACAGTCAAACAAGATATCTCCCTCAAGCTGAATTCTTTTAAACTCTTCTACAAAATAGGCAATCACAGATCTCAACAAGTCTGAATGTAAGAATTGAGTTACAACTGAGTGAGACCAAGACGTCCTCGCCCTCTGAAGGTGATTTCCTAACCTTTTGTACTTAGTTTTGTGACTCTTCAGTTCTCTCTATACCCAATCTGTAAAGGCTATGTTCTCCACAGATTTTTTATCAGCTTTTGCTGACTCAGCTTGATTAATCGCCTCCAATTCAATAACTTTAGCACAAAGTGTCTCGATCTGCTTCTTCAGTTCGTTTACATCGGGAACTTTCTTTAATATCCTCTTTATCCCTTATCACGATCTCCTTCAACATGATAGCACAATTACTCCAGCCCATAATTGTCTATCTCCCTAGTAAGAGCAGCGTCCAGTTTATCTTCACAAGCTCACAATTTCTCCAGCCTTCTACATGCATTTCCTTGAAGCCAAACGACATCCCCCTCTAGCCCCCTTATTCAAGATGATAAGCTAACAATATCGCCTTAAACAGGAGATTTTTTGCCCTCACTTTTCTTCCCCTTTAAGCGCTCCCCAGCCTCTGTATTCCTGGCACGCAAGTTGACCTGACCAAATTTATCCTTCAGGTGTGCCACCCTTTCATCCAACTCATTGCATCTCCGCTGAACTAACTGCAATTCCATATCCTTCTCAGAAAAAGTTGTAGTCATTTGCTCAGCTGCCAATTCAGACGTAATTAGATTGTCTTGAGCTTTCTTCATGTCATTATCTTTATCGACTAATTTCTTCTTAAATTGCCTGAGCTCACTCTTTCTATTTGCCAAATCATATTAAATTTCTTCTGGTCATATGTTTTCCTAGCTAGGTCCCTTCTCGAACCAGCCACCAATCGATTCAGATCATCTCCTAATCTTTCTAAAGCCAGTATGCGGTAACGAGCCATATCTGTAACCTTGCTCTTGGCCAACAATGCATCATTCTAGTTTTTAAGTTTTGTTGCACATTCTTTTAATTCCTCAATTTCTTCTCGCCCTTTCTCTATTTCGGCATCCTTTTCATCGATCATCCGAGATAGGTTGACAACTGTTTACTTTGCCTCAACGAGTTTGAAATGCACCTTCACGTGTTAATCTTCTCGATCTTCATTCGCCTTTCTTATCCTATCAAACTCTTCTACGAATTCTTGGTTACATTGGAGAACTTCATCTTCGCGAAGGCAAACTGACTCTAATTCGACCTGTACATTACAGATATATTATATCAGCTCAATTTAGAACATCCAACACTACATTCCTCATGTTTAGCAAGATATATAATTTTTTTAAACATTCACTGTGTACAACTACTTCTGAACTTAAGGTCGAAGTATAATATCGGGTGAATGCTCTATAACATATATTCATAAGTCTAAAGGTACGCGTTCTCTATACTTGAGTATGCCAAAAATCTAAACTCTTTTATGTCTAGTACCATTCCAATGTCGTTTACCCCTAAATCGGTAACGAGTTGTTGATTTGCCTCTACATTCTATTCATTGCTTTTAGCTCTATACTAATGTAGCATACGAATCAAAATTTCCTGCTCTATTTTAACCTGCAGCTTCACTTGCGAAGACAACAGAGACGCTGAATTTTCTTTCTCCTTGGCAGGCTCAACCTTTAAATCTTTTATTCTGAGGCGTACGTCCTTAGGTTTCTATAACAAGGTTTACAGAAAGTAACTTAGCCTACAAAATTCAATCCAAAAATATGTCCAACCAATTTACAACATCCTACATATTCATACAATCACAATACAATCATACTATCCTACCTTCTCCATCTCAGTCTCTGGGTGCTCGTTATCATCCGCTTGGTTATTCCTCACCGCATGAGGAGATACACCATCCAGCCCATCAACCACCCCAACGGCATCATCTTCGACCTCTTCATCCTCTTCCTCCACATAGATGTCAGACCTAATGGCGTCCACATCCTCTTTCGAGTATCCTTTAGACATAAGGTGACGGCCAAGCCTGTCATGCTCTGCCCCCACCTCCTCTAGGTCCACCCTTGCCTCCGATTGCAGCTTGTTAACCTCAGTAACTTGGGAAGCCTTCAGAGCCTCCAACCATTTCCCCTCCTTGCTCAGATCATTTTTTAGCTGAGCTACATTCCTTTCGATCCTAGCATTCTTTCTCTTCAGCCCGGCTCTCTCCTCCTCGACCCCCAGGAAGATTCCCTTCATCAACCGAACAGCCTACAAAATATCAAATTGACCTTATTGATTAGCTAAAGAAAAGCAGGCGCTAACGACTATAGATTTGAGCCAAGTCAAAAGCTAGGATCAAACTCAGCTGATTTAAGCCAAGTTAAAAAGTGTAGTTTAGGATTAAACTTAAAACTCTTAAACTACTACAAATCGTACCCAGAAATAGCCAGAGATGCTGAAGAAAAAGAGTAAATCAAGACTGGCGACTAAATTCTTTATTTACTCCTAATTATAGCTGGTGCAACTGCTCTTAAAAGTAGTTTAGAAGTTGCTCTTGCTTCTTCTCCTTAGTTGTTGTTTTCTATATGGGTCAAATCAATAGTACAAACTCCATCGCAAATACATAATCAAGCACATGAGCCAACCATTTTGCTCAACTCCTCTCCATGAAGAGTTGCCAAACTGGCCTTCTCTTCCACCTCTTTCCAGCCGTCCTCCATATCAGGTCAATCCTCAATGACCTTCCTGCCAGAAACTTCAGAAGAATCAACCCTTCTCTTCTTCGCCTTCTCGGAGGCAGCACTACTTCCTGAAGCCTCAGCAGCCGCAGGATGCTTCAGCTATTGCCTTTTGGGGAACGTTTGAGCTAATTTGGTCGACGTAATAGACTCGGGTAATCCCTTGTCCATTCCAAAGGTCTTCGGCAAGCTCGCTTGCCTTTCCCCATCAGTCCCCATCTTTTTGCTGCTACTAGCACTTGTCATTAGCCTTGTCGATTGGGATTTTAAAACCTTTTAAACTTGGCTATTAACATAATTCTTCCTGCTGATATCAAAATCTTTTAATACAGCATCGAGCTCAGTCTCCTCTAGAGAGACTTTATCCAACAACGACTCTATCCTCTCCACCTATGCTTTAGGACCTATCATACACAAGACATCAACATCAGTAAACATCTTATAACTTCAACTATCAATCTTATACATTATGCATTGTTATACTTAAGTTGTTTTACAGTTCTAAATAGAAGTTCCATGGGTTCTTCATCATCTCTCTGAAACCAGTCACCCTTCACCCATATTATGTTATCGTTCCAAGGCTGACCTGCTGAGTTCAGATCGAAAAAGCGAAGTTGAGTTGCCTTCGTGAAAAAATAAGCCCCTCCACTTGGGTTAAAAATTTTAACACCATAAAACTTTAATACATCCTCAGGGGATATCCTCCTCTTTTAACCCTATCCTTCCTACCGTGAGTTCAAAACTTCCCACCTCCCACATGTTCCCATTCATTTGAATAGGACATGCACCGATAAGATTCATAATCCCTTTCGCCAAATTGTTAAGGGGAAGCCTCAGCCGATACTCTAACTGAGACAGGTAACACAAAAAACCCTTTGAGAGTTCACTCTGAACATCCCCATCGAATTACCTCAAAAAAGATTGATTCATCTATTCCCCTATCTCTCTTCTCCTCCTCCAAATCAGCCAATAATTAAAAATATTCCTCTCCCGTTGCTATGGTACAACCCCTAAATTGCCTACCGGCGTACTTAATATAGTTCCCCAATCTACATCCTGTAGCAGTCTTGGCTTTACAGAACTCTCTAAATGCATCTGAGCGAGGAGGGTAGGATACCAATCTTCCGAGAAAATCTAAAAATTGATCAACACCTACTTCCTCCTCACCTCCGGATGCTTCAATCTCAGACTCAGTTGCCCTACCAAAGGTTGAGGCCTTACTTACAGGGGAGTTCCTCATCTCAACTACAAGTAAGGAGTTTTATCCTACCGACACTCCTCACGATTGAGCTATACATAGGTCCAGGTATCTATTGTTATCTTCTATTTATATACATCAACCATATTCAAATATCTTTCATATCTCTTATAACAACTTATTTACTTAGATTACTATAAATAGTAATTTATAACTTTCCTAACAATACAAAATCAATTTTCAAAAAAAACATGCACATTTTATATATATATACTAACCTTCTATATCAGAATGTGAATCCGAGGCAGGGCCGAATCCTTCCCTCACCACGCTACTATACAACCACCTTCCTAAATCATATTTAGCAACTCTCTCACGCTTTGATTGATGATCCCTCTTGCTCGACTACACAAGTTTCAGAAATATTTTTGCCTCTATTTTTCCTTCTTCTCTCACTGCTCTTCAAGTTTTTTGATGTTGAAAAACTTTTTATTGACGAAGATGAAGCGGTATTTATAATTTATTTCTCTTACCGCTGGCAATTATTGAGACTCGCACAAGCCATCCTCGGTTTTGGAACCAAAGTGTCCCTTCCACTATCCGTGTAAGAATTCTTGCACCTTTTCGGTACAAACGCTTTCCCGTCACTGCCTTTCCCCTAAAATTTTAATATATTTTTATCCTTTTTTTCCAAATTACCCTCTGACCTCGCCCCACTCATATTGACTCACTCTTTACACGCAATCGAGTTTTCACAACTTCTCATAGGGGACAAATTCAAAACCTCCCTGCTTACGCAGTTCTTCTTCTACTCTTATAGCAATAATGACCTCATTTCCAAAGCTACCATAATAGAGTTTTAAATATTTTCAAATTCATTTTTACGCAATAGTAATTAACAACATTCACACGAATAAATGATCTATTCAACAATTTATTTCAAATTTATTCAAACTCACATATCCTATCACCCCTATTTTACATCCATTCCATGAACCTCACATATAGATCATCAAAAATTGCCTTGACCCCCTGGGGAACCACATCAAACCAATTCACCTACAATAATCTTCATATCCTCAAATTTGATCTCCACCTCAGCAATCAATCTAACCACCTCTTCCCGATCTGCAGGATCCCTTACTAGCTTACAAAAACATACCTCATAGAAATAATGGGCATACTCAAGTTCTCTGCCCCTTGAATCTAATCCTTCGAGCTAACACTCCCTCAATGATAACTCAGCATCATAACCAAACAATCCAAAAATTTAGTGATCTTTATGGCCAATCGTCCTTCAGCGGTATGACATATTCTTCGAGATTGAGTCCCCACCATCCTTATCTCTTCCCCATATTCAAATCTCATTCTACCCTTATTTACACATTTTTACTCACTTTCCCCTTATAACGTGACATTGACCTTTTATCTTGTAACAGAAAACCCAGGATTTTGAGAAAAATTATTTGAACTTATCCCTTCCCTCAAACTCGGGACATTCCATAACTTTCTAGGTTGAGCATATTTTTTCAGGATATATTCTTCTATCGACCTCTATTAGATATAAATTTTTGCTCTACAATTTTTCTTTCTCACACTTCCAACACGCAGAACGAATCATACTTACATCACAACATAAATTTTTGCACATATATATATCTCAGTTCGCATGTTATAATAACAATACTTTTCATACTCATACATTTCAACTCATACATTCTTCAATTCATCATAGTTCAATTTCTAAAGAGCTATTCTATATCTATATCTACACAAGTAATTGGATGACGAATTTTATTCAAGTCAAAAAATATTACACGTATTTTTATAGATAACAAGTCTTTCAGTAATCGATCTCTGGTACTTTACAGATACCTAATCTGTCCAGCACCCAACTTCAGGTACTTTACATATAGCAAGTTTTTCAATGCTTTTGCAAGTAACAGGTCACTCAGGCACTCTGACACATTAAATCCTTCAGTTCATCCTGCTTCAGTAATTTTTCACCTTGATGCAAAGCAGAAATTAGAAACAACAAAAAGCTTCCCTCATATGAGTTTGGTCTCTTCAAACAGTAGGTCTTCTGCGCAACTGCACTGCAGTCATGCCTATCCCTGCATCTGTCTCCTCAACCTTGTCCTCCGCAAGAATGTGGAGACAAGCCTAACGTTGCTCACCTGTTAAGACAGCGCGCTGAAATCTCTATCTACAATAAAAATACTCCTCAACTTCAGCCGCTTCGCCTACCGACATGCCTCTATACGTCAGAGGGACAGGAGTAGGAACAGGTTCCTCTAGCGACTGGTCCCCAAAAAATCTCAACTTCAACCTCTAAATTTCAAAAGAGATTCGCTCCTCAAGAGCCATCCTACGAGTTTTCACTATCTTCACAACTAGCAGAGGATTCTACAACAGACCACAACGTACTTTGTCACCAACCACGGTGTAGATACCCTTTATATAACCCTACATTTATTATGCTGGTACGTTTTTCTAAGCATCATCATTCCATAAGACGTAACTCTTCAAACCCTAGCTGTCACATCCATCAATTCCCATCAACATTCCATACACATACATCCTCCTTTAGCACGCATATTTTCCATGCAGCCAGCAAACGTCATTACTTCTTTTAAAATTCAAACTTCCCACTCTAATACCCATATAACCAGATTCTTTCTCAACCAAGCCACTCGGTTGCGAGGGAACGATTGTAGGGGTCTATCCCTCGATCTCTCCTAGAATCGAGTTGTCCCTAGTTTGAGCTACCTCCATATCAGGCTCACACATCCTCCACATGACTTCTCAGTCAAACATTTCCACATACTCCACAAGCTGATAATAAATGTGGGTCCAGCTTAAATTGAAAAACTTGAACAAGTCAAAACCACCTGTCTCTCGTGAACTCAATAATTACTCAGTCAATAGCCATTAACCATATTATTCGGAGAACGTGCTCCAGTACGATGAAGAGCTACGGAAGGAGCCTATATAAAAGAAAAGTTTCATAAGAGACAGGGACCAGAAAATATATGAGAAATCATGAAGAAGACTATATCTTTTGAGATTCTCAAACACTGAAAACTTCTTATTCTTAAGATCAAATATTTTTAAGTCTAGAGATAACTTATAATAAGATATCGTCAGACTCAAGCAATAAAAGTCGTTATTACAAAATCCTCAGCACGAGGTTCTAGTTTTCTAACCTATTCATAGGTTTTCTAGGCTAAATACCTGTGTCATTTCCCATTTACTAGATTATAGTCACAAGTACATTGGTGTAAGGACTCATTCCAAGCCATATCGAGCTCATGGAATTAGACCATTCCAGTTTTGATAAACAATTTTGAATAACTTTGAAAATTTTGTTAACTTTGACAATGACGTCACTAGTACTATAAGTATAAGAAACAAGAACATAAAAAAAAAAGAGCTTATAGTTTTTTTTTATGTAAAGCTGCAAAAATCTGATATCGTGTGAGTGTGAGTCATCATGAGTGTGAGAAGGTTAGAGAAAGATATGGAAATAAGAGAGAAAAATATATTAAAATATGAGGGGAGGGGTAATGTTGGAAATATGGTTTTATTGAGAAGGAACAAGACGTCTAACATGGATAGTGAAAAGGACGTCTCGGTTCCAAAACCGAGGATGGCTCATGTGAGTCACAATAAATACCAGCCATTAGTGAGAGAAAGAATAAATAATGCTTCTTCCTCATCATTCAAATGCTTTTAAACTTCTAAAAACTTGGAGAGCACAGAGAGAGAAGCGTAAAAAAATTATAGATGATTTAGTAAGGATCTATCTGAGAGTGATCAACAGTCAAAGAGAGTTACAGGAACTGAATCACATAGGTGGCTATACAACAGTGCTATGAGGGAAGAATTTGGCGCTGCTTTGAATTCTTATTCTGACACAGAAGGTTGGTAGAGACGTGCGTTGCATGTTTGTGTTTTTTCCAAATCATAATCTATTTTAAGCAGATTTCTAAAAAATTACTATTTATAGTAACTTACAAAATTTATAATATATATAGAGTATATGGAAAATATTTTGTATGTGAATGATCGATGTGTATGAGATAATGATAGATACTTAAACCTGTAAGTAGGTCGAACATGAAAGGTATTTGTGTAGGATCAAACCTTTGCCTACAGAATTATAGTCGAGATGGATAGTTTACCTGTTAGCGAGGTGTCGACCTCTTCTTAAACGGTAGAGTCTGAATTTGAAATGTCTGGCAGTGAGGTTGAAGTATGGTTTAAACAATTTCATGGCTTCCCTGGCAAATTGGTGACCTATCCTCCCTATTCGGATATATTTAAAGAGTTTTGTAAAGCCAAGGATGCTGTAGGAGGGACATGGGGTAATTGCGTAGAATACGCTGGTAGGCTATTTATGGGGTGTACTGTAGCGATAGGGGAGGAGTATTTTCATTTGTTATCTGACTTGGAGGAGGAAAAATGAGATAGGGGTATAGATGAATTGATCTCGTTAGAATATTTTGATGGGAGTGTTCAAAGTGATATTTCAGAGGGCTTTTTGTGTTTCATGTCTCAATTAGAGTATGGGTTGAGTCTTCCTCTTACCAATTTGGCCAAAGGGATTATAAATAAGTTGGGGTATGTCCTGTTTAATTGAACAGGAACATGTGGGAGGTAATAAGTTTTTGCGACCATCTGAACAAAAAATATGATAATGAGGGGAAAGTGAGGATAATATCCCCTGAGGATGTATTACAGTTCTATGGGGTAAAAAATTATTACGCCATTGGTGGGGTATATTTCTGTGCGAGCACAACTCAGCCTCGCTTCTTCGAACTGAACTCAACAGGTCGAGCCTGGAACGGCAACGTAATATGGGAGAAGGGTAATTACCTTCAAAGAGAAGATGAAGAACCTTTGGATCTTCTATTTTGAACTGGAAAAAAAAGTAAGTAAAATAATGCATAGCGTATAATATTGATATGCTTGAACTGTATGATCTTTTGTTGATAATAAAAATATTATGCATGGCAAGCCCGAAGTCCCAGGTGGAGAGATAAAATTCTTTGTTGAACGAAGTTGCCGAGGAAGAGGTTGGGCCCGAATTTGTATTGTAAGGACTTGGCCTTAGCATAAAGAAATGGGTTGGGAGCAAGTCCAAAAAGGTTCAGAAATCTCAATCGACCAGGCTGATGGCGGGTGTTGATGATGGAAAGAAGAAATGAACTGGTGGGGAAGGGCAAACAAACTTGCCCAAGACTCCTAGAATAGATAGTTCAGTTCAGCCAGAGTCTATTACGTCGAGCAAATTAGCTCGAACATTTCTGAAAAAATAGATGTTGAAGTGTCCGTTGGCCTCTGGTACTATTGGAAGTGGTGAGGTCGGCAGAAAAGAAAAAAGGAGAAGGATTAAACCTTCGGGAAAGTCGGGGGAAAAGGTTGCTAAAGAGCAACTTGCTGCTGAGGACGATATTAAAGAGGTGGAGGAAAGGGCCAGGCTAGTGGCTCATCACGGGAAGAGGAGATGAGCAAGATGGTAGGTCTTTATGCTCGATTATGTAAAATATATTTATGTATTGCATTTCGAGCTTAAGTTGAGGTCAATTTGTGCTTTACAGGTTACTAATTTGGTGAGAGGAATTTGGCTCGGAGTTGAAGAGGGGAAATCCGACCTGAAGAAGGGGAAGATCGAGCTTGAAAAGAAGGTAGCTCGAGTGAAGGTTGATACTCTCAAGGATGTAAAAAGGCTGGAGGCCCTGAAGGCTTCCCACGTAGTAGTGATTAGTTATCTACAAGCAGAGGCAAGAGCGAACCTGGAGGAGGTGGTGGTGGAGCGTGAAAGACTTGGGCGCTACCTTATGTTGAAGGGGTATTCTGAGGATGAGGTGGATGCTATTAAGGCAGACACCTATGTCGAGGAGGGAAATGATAAAGAGGTGGAAGAGGTTGCGGTTGGAGTCATTGATGGGTTGGGTGGTGTCTCCCTCCAGATGGTTCTAGACAATCAAGGGGATGACACCGAACTCCTTGAGGGGAAAAATGAGAAGGTAGGGTAGAAAAATGACTTTGTAAGAATATTTTGGAAGTGTTCTATAAATTGGTTAGATTGAATGCATTGAATAGACTTCTGTAGGCTGAGCTTTTTTTTTACAACCTTTTTGTAGGCACTTAGTGAAATGAGTCTCAGAATAAAAGATTTAGAGACCGAGCTTGCCAGGGTAAGAATGATCACCACATGTAGCATATGGAAAAAATCAAAGTTTTAGACAAAGTAGCATATAGAAAACATGTACCCTAGACCTTGAAATATAGGTCATGAAGCATCCATCTGAGATCATACTTCGGCCTTTAAGTCTAGAAGTAGTTGCACAAGCATCTATCTGTGTATATATATGTATATGTATATATATGTATATATATATATGTATGTTGATGGGATGTTCTGAATCGAACTGTATATAATGTATTTATATTGTACAGGTCAAATTGGATTTAGCTCGCTCGCGCGAAGATGAGGCACTCCAATGCAATCAAGAATTTGTAGAGGAGTTGGATAGGGTGGGGGAGGCAAATGAGGATAGAGAAGACCAGCATGTAAAGGTGCACTTCAAGTTTGTTAGGGAAACCCAGACGGTTGTCGACCTCATTCGTAAGATCGAGGAGAAGGATGCCAAAATTGATAAGGGGCTAAAAGAGCTTGCGGAGATAAAAGAACACACAGCGAAGCTTTAAAGTCAGATTGACACACTGATGGTAAAGAGTAGGCATACTGACATGGCTCAATACCGTATTCAAGCGCTAGAAAGATCGGAGGGACAACTTCAAGCTAATTTTTTGAATTGTAGAAGCAAACTGGAGCGACTAAAAAAGAAAATGATTGAAAAAAATAATGAGCTGAAGATAGCCCGAGAAGATCTATCGGCTTCAGAGGCCACAGTGGAACACTTGCATACAGCCCTACCTGGCAAGGTTATGGAGTTTCGGACGATACAACGGAAGTGTGACGAGTTAAATGAGAGGGTGGCACGATTGAAGACCAAATTGGTGTAAACCAACGTGCGTGTCAGGAATGCCGAGGCTGGAGAGCACTCGAGGAGGGGTAGAAATGGTGTTAAGGTTCCTCTAGTCCAAGGGGATGTAGTTAGCCTGTTAGGTCGAATTACAGAGCTGGAAGGTGACGTAGCTCGAATTCAAGCGAATGTGCAGAAAGGGAATGTAAACTTAAGGGAGTATCAACATAAGTTGGATACTGCTCTTGTCAGAGAAAAAGTCATGGAAGGGGAAATCAGGGTGAAGAGATTCTGATGAAGAAGAAAGATGACCTGTTAAAGGACACTTTGGCTAGGGATGAGTAAAATGCATAAATTGAGAGACTACGCGCTCAGGTGGCGGACTTAGAGGCCATTAATTAGGCTGAATCAGCTAAAGCCGTCAAAAAATTAGAAGAAAGTTTAGCTTTTGATGCTCTGACAAAAAGGGAAATAACACATCATAAGAGAATATATGTGAGGTTGGAGTCACGCCTCGAGAAGGTGGGGTCTCATTTTTCAAAGAAAGTTGTATCTCATGCATCACGCTTAGACCTGTTAAAGTTGATCGTTACTTATTTTGTAGAGGGAGTAAAAAGACTTGAGTTAGAACGAGATTCCCTATTCAAAAGTCTGCCGGACAAGGGTTGTATTTGCAGAGTTGATATAGATCGAGAAAAATTTATGGCCTTCATGGAAATCAATTTAGGCCCTCGACCTGCTGATCAGATAGAAAGGGGCAGGGTTATTGTAACTCGCGAACTAAAGTCTGACCGACCTCCTGCAGTAGGGGAAGGTACGGCTGATATCCCAACAGTAAAAAGGAATCCCTTGTAATGGTTGTGAATGCAACCTTAAAATAAATAGTATCTGTCGTAGACATAGCGAGATAGATGAAAGCTAGTATGACCTTTGCCTTATCTTATGTCAGGTAGGGTCTTTAATATAAAACCAGTTTTTATATCTGTTCTAATCGCGGAGATGGGTTGAGTCAGTCAGACCAATTGAATCTTGATTTAACTGTAGTAATGTTGTAAATATATTAAAAGAGATGAAGGCTAGTAATACATTTGCCTTATCTTTTGCCTGTTAGAGTCGTTAATATAAAACAAGTTTCTACATTAGTTTCAATCACAGAGATTTAGTAGAGTCAGCCAAGCCAAGTGTTGTCCGTAATTTACATGGTATAATATCCCAAACAAGTTGAAGTAGATGAAGTCTAGTATTACCTTTACCCTATCTGATGTTTGGTAGACTCTTTGATATAAAACATGTTTCTACATTTGTTTCAATAGCAAAGATTTTGTAGAGTCAGCCAAATCAAGTGTTATCCTTGATTTAACTAGTATAAGATCGATTGAAAGAAAGTATTATCTATACTTTAATCTATAGAATGTAGCTGAATCTACGTAAGTAGAGAAGTGTTGTGAAAAACTTAGAAGTTTCATTGATCAATTCATAATTTATATTGGATAGAGATGAAAATCTCACTTTTAAAACTTAATAAAAACAAAAATAAGAAATGGAAATGGACTAGTGAAACGCTTAACGATAGTATTTTTTTAGTCGCCTAGTGTTCCAAGGATTTGAAATGGGGATTCCTATTTTTTTCATGAGATAATATGATCTTAAGCTTGAGAGACCTGTGATAACGAATGGATCCTCCCAATTGTCTGCTAATTTTCCATCGTGAGGCTCTTTGCGATGTTGAGGAATCTCTCTAAGGACGAGATCATCGATTTCAAAGGTATAGTTTTGGACTCGGCTGATGTACGATTTGGCTAGCATATGATGATATCGACTTAGGTTAGCGATGGCGCGTTCCCTGGTTTCATTGATCATATTAAGGTTACAAGCCAATTTGAACTCATTTTCCTCGTTAGTCAGCTCGTAATCTCGAACTGGATGATGGTATTCAAAAGGAATGACGACCTCAGTGCCATAAGCAAGGAGGAATGGGGTGCATCCTGTTAACTATCGGGATGTGGTACGATACGCCCATAGGACATGAGGTAGTTCTCGAACCCAATTCCCTTTTATCTTTGAGTGAAGCCATTTTTTGAGTCCATCCACGATGGTTTTGTTGGTGATTTTGGTTTGGCCATTACCTTGAGGATAGTAAGGATTAGATAGTGAGTGGATAATATTATGTTGGTTGGGGAAGGTTATAATTTTTTCTCCAACAAATTGGGGCCCGTTATCGATATGAATTACATGGGGGCACCCAAACCAAATGATGATGTGTTCCCAGATAAAGGAGATGCCCTTCTCATCTCAAGTTCGACATAGTAGAACTGCTTTAACCGATATTGTTAAATAATTGGTAGCTACGAGTAGGTAACAGAGGTTTCCTGGAGAATTAGGGAATTCACCGATGAGATCAAGTGCCCATCTTTTGAATGGACAAAATACCTCGCTTGCAGGGTGCTCGATAGAAGGGCCGTGTATCATATGTCCAAGTCTTTGGCAGGCATCACATCTACGTGAGTACACCTCTGCCTACTTGCACATATCGGGCCAGAATGCACCTAATGTAATAGCTTTGTTTTCCACAAGTCCCATCATGTAATTCACTGAGTATTTCATCTATTTTTGGTTTGGAGAGGCACTTGAGGTAAGGCCCTATGACGGAAATGTAGTACAGCATACCATTTTGATTTGTGTAGCATTTCGAGTTATTGATCAGCTGTCGGTGCTCTTTCGGACCTGTTGGAAGTGGTCCATTGCAACTGTTGTCGATACCGAGGTAGGCAAAGAAAGGCTTTTGCCAATAGTGATCTCCCTCTTTATCGCCCCCAGTGTTGATTGTGCATGCATAAATATTATCAATGCTGGGGTTTGAAATGATTTCGATCTGGAGATATCGTGCTTCTGTACCCAAGACCCCAGCTAGATATGCCAAGGATTGGCATTTTTTTTTTCACCTCGAGGGAGAAAATTGAGAGTTGCTTTCGCAAACTTGCTCATCCTATCTGTAACGAGGGTAGCGTATTCGATCATCTTTCCATTCTTCTTATATTGCTCTGAGTAATGGTAGACGATAAGTAAGGAATCTGTGTAGACTGAGAGTTTGTGGGCATCAACCTCAAGAGCGAGGTCGAGTCCATGAATGAGAACTTTATATTCGGTAATATTATTTAAGGCCTCAAAATCCAAGCGGATTGATTTTTTAATTCTGTAATTGGAAGGGGTAATCAATACGATTCCGATTCCTGACCTTGCAGGTCCTGCTGATCCATCCGAAAGAAGACTGCCATTTTATTATAATCTATTCAACTCGTTTGTCAAATGGTTTGGGGGGTGGATCTTTAAAAGTTTCTTCTGTAAGGTCATGTTCTTGCTCCTCCCACTCCGGATCTTCCGGTAGAAAATCTACGAGAAAATCGATAACTGCCAGACCCTTCTCGAAATGACGTTGCTCGAACTTTATATCATGTTCTCCCAAACTGACTGACCACTGTTGCACTCTCCTTAATTTTTTTTTCTTTGATAGAACTTCCCGAAGTGGGTAGTTCGTCATGATTTTGACAGAAAGAGCTTGGAAGTAGTGCTTGAGTTTTGGTGAAGTATAAACAAGAGTGAGAGGAAGTTTCTCAATTTCAGAGTACCTCATTTCTGCTGAAGTGAGGGTTTTTTTGATGAAGCAGACTGGTTTCTCAATTTTCCCTACAAGGCTAATGAGAACCGAGCTAAGTGAAGTATTTGTAACTGCAAGGTAGATAATCAGTTCCTCATTATCTACTGGGGTGCTCATTATGTGAGACCTCCCCAAATAGGTTTTGAGATCCTAAAAAGCTACTTCGCATATTGGTGTCCATGTGACCTCTGTATTAGGCTAAACTTTTCCTTATATGGTACAACCACGGAGTAATAGGAATAGCCAACGACAACGGTCTGAACGTCTTTCGTTATTTTTAGAAACAAAATGGCTGATAGCGGCAATCTTGCAGGCAAGTTTCTGAACGTCTTTCATTATTTTTGGAGAATGCATGTTGAGGAAATCCCCAATATGATCTAGATCGGCCTTAATCCCCTTCTTATTAATGAGGTAGCCTAGAAATTGGCCAGAATTTACCCCGAATTGACACTTATCAGGATTGAGACGCATCCTGCAAGATCGAAGAATATTGAATATAGCTTTGATATCTGATATGTGATTGGCCAACTGTACGCTCTTTCACAAGAGATCGTCGATGTAGACTTCGGCGAATTTCCCTAGATGTGCTTTGAGCATAGTAGTCATCAACCATTGATATGTGGTGCCCACGTTTTTGGGTCTGAAGGGCATAACTTTGTAGCAATAAAGACCTCTTTCAATGATGAAAGTTATATGTTCTTGATCTTCTTCAAAAATTGGAATTTGATTGCATCCCAAAGCAACATCGATCATAAAAAGGAGGTCATGGCATGCTGTGGAATTGAGGATCTGATGAATGTTGGGAAGTGGGAAACTATCATTTAAAGTATGTTTGTTCAGATCAGTAAAATCTATGTAAACTTGGACTTTTCCGTTCTTCTTTGGGACAGCGACAATATTGAATACCCAGCCGGCAATTGCTCGAGTCAAGAAGAAGTTTGGTTTCTTTGTCTTGAGGTATGAGATCGCAGCATTCCAATAGTGTCTTGCACTTAAATCTGTTAGAATTGTTGATCTAGTTGATTTTGATTATGTTGTTGTGGTGCCTATGGTAAAGATGCTTCTCCTCAGCTTGATTATTGACCTGAATAACTTTAAGCTGCTTCTTATAGCTGCCATCTTTGTAGCATTCCAGTTCGACAATATATTATAACATTCGTCCCTCTTTAAAAATGAACTCGAGCAATTTCTGTAAAGTATAGCAACTGTTAGTAGAATGATTGTTTACCTTATGATGCATGCAATATGGCCGATTATCGATTGGTTCCTGTGGTTGAGAGACGCGGCAGAGCTTATCTTTCAAAAGTAGTAAATAAATTATCGAGATTTGGACGTTCATCTTTGGGAGGATGGGTTTGTTTGGCAGACCACCTTTCTGTGGGTAGCCAGTATTCCCTTGGTATACTTCTGATCTCCCTGTTCCACCATTGGTTCAGTGCTTCGATCTGTAGATGGACCTTTGGAGGTAAGGACAGATTTAGTAGATTTATGTCGATCAGATATCATCCTCTCCAGGTTGACATAACTATTGATCTTCGTGATCATATCTATCAGGGATGCAGGTTTATGGAGGAAGAAGTACTATTTGGCCTTGCGAACGAGCTAGAGCGTATAGGAGAAAGCAGTAACAACAGTTTTCTGATCTAGGTTATCCACTTTAAGTGCGAGCTGTACAAATTTCTTTGCAAAAGCCTCAAGCTTCTCTCCGTGTAACTGTTTGAAACTGATAAGAGAATATAAATTGTCCCTATTGTGAGCATATATCTTGATGAACTGTTACTGCAGCTGGTTGAATGTATATATGGAGTCCTCAAGGAGAGAGTGGAACCATCGAAGTGGCTCCTCCTGCAGACTTATGGCGAACAGATGGTAGAGGATGTGGTTGAGATTGGAATACAACGCCAATAAATCATGATAATGTTGAATGTGCTCCTTCGGGTCGGTACTTTTGTATTTTGGAATTTTTGGAGTATAGAAACCTTTTAGTATCTCCATATCGAGTAGTTATTTGGCAATCGGACTTCCTTGAAATTTTGTGATGTCGCCGGCAGTACCCAGAACTTGTGCTTCGATCAACTCCATAATATGCTGGTTAATATGCTCTTTCGTAACGTAATGACGTATTGATTGAATCGCTAGACGAGCAAGTTGTAGATGATGAGTACCAGTACCTTCACAAAAATATGAGAGGTCTTTGTCAACTGATCATGACCTCTTATTGAAGGAGCCTGCTGAGTATTTTGCAAAGCCTCTAGGGCAGTCTGCATTGTTGTCATCTGGTCTTCATGTCGTTTGAGCACTGTCAAACGAGTTTGTCATTCTGTAAAGAGCTCTTTCTCGCGGAGCTCCCGATCCTTCGTTAACTGAATTTGATCTCGGCGTGCTTCTCTATTTCAGCGTTAAAATTCGCCCATAGTTCTATACGTTACTCCGGCTCTACTAAAACATCGGGCTGGATGCCTGTAGCCGGTCGTGTGGAAGTAACCATGATTGAAAATTGCAGCGAAAGAATGCCTTAGGATATCGTAGAAATATAATTTTTCCCACAAACAGTGCCAAATGTAATGGCCAAATTCCGTAAGCTCGAAATAGCTTGGAATTTTCTATTAAACTAATAAACCTGTAATAATATTCTAATAGAAAGAAAAAAATGACACAGGTGATTTTAGCGTGGAAAACCTCTGAATAGGTAAAAAAACCATGAGCTCTAGGGAGGATTTTTGTAAAAGTATCTTTACTGCTTGAGGCGGATATCTTATTACAAGTGATCTCTAGATTTAGAAATGTTTGAACCTTGTAACTAAGAAGTTTGAATATTTATGAGAATCTAGAACAAGTAGTTTTCTTGGTGATTTCTCATGTAATTTTCAGGTCTCTGTCTCTTGTGAAACTTCTTCCTTATATAGGCCTTCTCTGTAGCTCTTCACCGTGCTGAAACACGTTCTCCGAACAATGTGGTTAGTGGCGGTTGACTGAGTAATTGTTATGTTTGTAAGAGACAGGTGTCTTTGATTGGTTTGGGTTTTCGGTTTAAAGTTTGACCCACATTCTTCGCCAGTTCATGGAGTAGGTTTAAATGTTGACTGGAAAAGTCATGTTGAAAATTCGTGAGTTTAAGATGGAGGTAATTAGAACTGGTGACAACTCGATTTAAGGTAAAATCGAGGAATAGGTTCCTACAATAATGGTACTGGGTTGGCAGGCCCAAATGATGGGTTTTTGTGTTATCTGAATCAGGTTGTTTATGGCCTTAGAATTCCTTTGATCTTCTTTCAAAAAGGGGTTATGAATGCATTACAGTGCTGCCCTGCCCAACTGAATGGGAATGTGTATGAAATGATGAGGGTATGCGCGGCACTGAATTATTAATGGAAAAGAGAAGGGGTTTCTAAGCAGTTAGAAGCAGATAACATCCTGAAATTTTATAAATAGAAGTTCATTAAAGGTCGTAATAGTAGTTACCTATATAGTGATTCGTCTAGGCAAAAAAAATTGATTTTTAATCTGTGGATAAACCATGGAATGACCACCTAGTATGGGTAGGGGGCAACTGCATGTATGTTCCAGATAAACCAGCGCTCGCCCTGAACCATAAACATTATAATCCGAGTAAGTAACATTTGTCAACTTTGACCAACTATCATCATGTCTTCGAGCTTCTAAACATTGTCTTATTTCTTCTTTGTCAGGTCCCAATCCTATATCAGCTCCTGATAATACTAGCTTGTTTGACTGCGTAGCTCATGAGCAACTCAAGTTAAAGCAAGTACTTGGTGAGTTAGGTATCCGAAGGGATAAGAGGGGAGATTTTGTGGTGCCCAAATTTCAACGAGCTCACGAGAATCAAGCTGTAGCTGAGATGAAGGCCCATTTGTCTTTTGATGATATCACCAGTCTTCCTCCACCTGCACCAAAAAATATGAACGTAAAAAGGATGACGCAGAGGTCAAGAAAGCTAGTTCTGGGAACTATGCCTACTACTGTGGTGGTGATCCCAGGCAAAGAAATTATTAAACCTGTTGCCGAAGATATGGTGGATGGGGAAGAAGTGAGTAACGCTACTCCTTCAGAGGCGTAGAGGAGTTCATTTAAAAGAAAATGGCACGAGGATAAGGGTAGTACTTGTACTAATGCCAAGGCTAAGGCCAAGATGAGAGAACTGGAGTAACAATAGTGCACAATAGCAGGGGAAAATCCTTAAACATTACTCCTAGCTGCTGATAAGACATTGGATTCTCCATCTAAGGTAGAGATTAGCAAGAATCTTTAATCACTTTGTGGCATTCTGTTTCAAACTATGCAGTTCATTTAACTTTGATGGGATTGTACTCTGTATGGTCGTAAAACTGTTAAGTTTGATAGACATTTTTTAATATGTTCTGCTTGAATGTCTGTATGATAATGAAATATTTGTAATTTGTGTAGGAGGTAAAGTATTAAGAAAAATTATTTATGATCTGGAGAGATCGTTGAGTAGAGCGAGGGATTCGGTGGCTCGTGTTTAACAAGTATTAAATAAAACTGAGTATGAGAGAATACAATTTAAGTCTAACCCAGAGAAAATTTTTAAATAATTATATGACCTCTAGTGAAGATATGTTAAGGTAAAAATAGATAGGGATGAGGTTTTAAGAAAGGAAGAGGAAAAGGGGGCGTTAGTACGAAAATTAAAAGAACTGACTTGTTTTAGTAACCCAAGTGATAAGGCTAGGTGTCAAAAGCTGTTGCTAGCTCTTATATTGTATTTTGAAATCAAATTAGATAGTGAACATGGTTAAAAAAAAGCTTATGTAGAACTCTTTAAGAAAAAGGGTGCAGTACCTGACCTAGTTCGAGTAATGTTTCTAGCTCAAGAAGCATGTAATCGTCATAGTATAGTTACGAAAAAATGTTCAACGCGAGCTGGGGTGTCCATTATATTGGGTGATGTAGAACCTTTACCTGATAATTTCGGCTTTATGTAAAACCAAAGGGCAATGGAGATTGCATTTTTTAGGATAAGGAAAAAGCAAATAACGGTTCAACAGAAATTAGAGAGTGAGTAAAAGGAGTTGCAAGATGTATTGTCGCAACATATAGAGTAAAAAATGTCTTTAGCGACTCAATTGTCAAAAGAAGTAAGATCTCAAAAGAAGATAGAAGGTGATGTGAGGGCTTTAGGTGTATTGCAAAGAAAACACGTAAGCATCTGTACAGGGGGCATATGCAGTTGAAGGAGCATTTATATCCGTCACAAGCAAAAGTCACAGCTTGAACGGAGCACGAGTGTCATATAAAAAGTGTGATTGATTTCTATGGAGAGAAGTTGGCGAGGGTAGAGAACGAATGTAGAAAGTTTGTAACTGATTGTGGGAAAGATTTTAATGTAGAAAACATAAAAGTGGAAAATCTGTGGTTTTCAAAAGATGAGGAGGAAAAGGTTGTTAAAAAACCCTTTCCTAGACCAAGAAAAAATATCCCAGAAGAGGACAATGGGAGTTCGTGCACCTGGTACCACGGCCACGGCAAAAGCAATGCCAAGTAGGGGTGGTGATATTTGTAACTTCGTTAGATGTTCGAGTATAAAATTTAAAGAGTGCGAGAAACAATGGGCAGTTCCCTCGTAGGTCAAAAAAGTGAAAGTAGATTAGTTCAGTTACATACTGAAATGCATATGCATTAGATCTTTGTAAGCTGTTTCTGATATTGAATGAAATTTGTTCGTTGTGATGACCATATAGATAGATCAATGTATCGATATTGCACAAATATTATGCTCTTGAGTGAATTTTTGCTTACTGCAATATGTAATATGCTTGAATATGTAAATTAGTAGTTATGTGAATGTTAATTATTACTGCAAGGTGATCTTGCAGAGGTTCAGAAAATGTGAAATTTTACGTGTTTTAAATGAAAACCTGGATATTATAGTAATGGAAGAAAGAAGTACAGTTGATCGTTTGACCAAACAACTGGAAAATAAGTCGGATGAGCTAACCATTGAGCTGAAAAAGATGGAGGGATTAAAAGAAGTTATAAGGAAAATGAATGCAAAATTTTTGTATATTTTGGGACAAATCAACCAATAAGAGGCGGAGTTGACACCTTTGCGAACTCAAATTACAGAGTTGCTGACGGTGCTGGAGAAATAAGAGGAAAATGTTAAAGACTAGCAATATCAGGTAAACACGCTTGAAGCGAAGAGATTGGCGTACGAGCAGCTATTGAAGAAGTAAATGATCATGCTCATAAATTTAAAGTATTGTGGTATGTTACGAACATGATGTTAAAAGAGATACAAGAGGCCCATAGTGAACATAGCAAAACGATAAATAAGGATTGGATCACGATCTGTGCTTTAGATCGTAACGTTCAAACGCTGGGGTTAGACATTTTGGAGTATAAATCAAAATATAGGGAACTGCGTGATGGGATGACCAAATTGGAGGCAAATCTTTTTAAGGCTAAAATAAGTCTTAAGGCAGAAGTATTAGAGAGGATGTATAATCAAGCTCGTATAGATGAATCTGCAGGCTTGGTGACAAATATGGATGAGTTTATGGCGATAATGGAAGGTCGTAATGATGCGACGTTGAATGAAAAATGAGCGGTGGAAGATCATTGTAGAAGTTTGGAAGCTATGATGAAGGAGGCTAAAGGAAAGCTTGTCGAGTTTGTTCTTTCTGATAAGGTGAAATATGAGGCTGGTGATGCTCATGAAAGGGAGATGACAATAGTACTCTCCTTCTTTGTATCTGAGTTCAAGAGGCTGGAAGCGGAAAGCAAAACTGTATATAACAGCATGGATGCTAATGGTGTACAATGTGAAATGCGGTTGATAGGATCTGAGTACGTGGATCCCATAATGGAAAAAATTGGTGCTCTTACAAAGAAAAAGGTTAAAGAAGGAAAGAAAATTGTGACTGGGAGGATGCCAGAGTTCATGCATTTAGGTCTTTATAGGGAAAGTTCGCATAGTGATATGTGGCCTGATAGCTCAAGTGACAGCTCGAGTGATTGTTGATGCATTATGACTGTTAGAAGGGATTATTCGTACTATACCAATGAAAATTGAGTAGATAGAGTATACCAGTATATTTCTACTAACCTTTTAATAAACCATTTATGGTACAGAAGTCTAGTAGTCGTTCTGTATAACTACTAGTCATCCTGTCATAGAGTAGAGGATTCGTTTGGCTGAAATGACAAACGCATTGCAACATAATAAAAGATCAATTTGGCTTAAGCAACAAACAATCTGTAATGTAATAGAAGATCGGTTTGGCAAAGCAACAAGCGATCTATAATGTATTAGAAGATCAGTTTGGCTGAAGCAACAAACGATCTGTAATGTAATAGAAGATCAGTTTGGCTAAAGAAACAAACGATCTGTAATGTAATAAAAGATTATTTTGGCCGAAGCAACAAATGATCTATGATGCAATAAAAGATCAGTTTGGCTAAAGCAACAAACTATATGTAATGTATTAGAAGATCAGTTTGGCTGAACCAATAAATTATCTGTAATGTAATAGAATGGGATAAATCCACTAGTGATCTATGATAATTTAGAAATGTAATATGTATATAGAAGTACTTCTTTGATATATTAAAAAAGTACTATAATGTAGGGCAACCAAACACAAATATTTCATTGTTGTAAGATTGATGTATAGAGAATGTTATATAAAGTACTATAGAAAATGGTATAAAGTACTTAAATGTAAGGCGATCAAACATAAGTATTTTATTGATGTAAGACCAACGTACAAGATGATAAATTTATTAGAAAAGCATACTATGAAAGAATATTATCTTCGATATAACTTCAATCTCCTTGTGTTACAAGGATTAGGCACTCATTTCACAATATCTGTAGCGAGGTCATAAGAGCCAAATCCACTTTTACCAATAATGATAAAAGGAGCTTCCCAATTTTCGGCGAGTTTACCAGCATTGACTTTTTTTCTGCACTTGGGGACTTCTCGGTGGACTAGATCTTTAATTTTAAACTCTCTATGAGGAACTCATTTGTTATAAGATCTGGTTAAAGCCTGAGGGTATCTTCCCAAGTTCTCGGTCCATGTTACATGCCAACTGGAATTTGTTTTCTTCGTCTGTCATGGTATGGTCATGTAATGGGTGATGATATTGAGCGGAGATTATTACTTCAGTACCGTATACTAACAGGAACGGCATGCATCCCGTCGATACTCGAAGTATTGTGCGATATGCCCATAACACATGTGGTAATTCTTGTACCCAATTACCCTTCTTCTCTGTCAAAAACTTTTTGATTCCGTCGACAATAGTTTGATTAGTGATTTCGGCAAGACCATTTCCTTGTAGGTAATATGGATTAGAAGGAAAGTGGATGATATTGTACTGGTTTAGGAACTCAATGAATCTAGAACCAACGAACTGAGGTCCATTATCGATTCTGATGAGATAGGGGTAGCTAAACCGTATTATGATGGTTTCCCATATAAACTTGATAACTTCGTCTTCATGTGTGTGACATAAAGAAACTGCTTCCACCCATTTGGTGAAGTAATTTGTTACTACTAGGAGGTGCTTCCTTTTTCCCGGTGCAGTGGGGAACTCTCCTACAAGGTCGAGGGTACATCTTCTGAACAGCCAAACAACGTTGCTTGAATGAAGTTCCAAGGCAGGAGCTCGAATTTGGGGTCCATGTCGTTGGCAGGCATCACACTTACTTTCATATTCGATGGCTTGAGCTTTGATTTTAGACCAAAAACTCTTTGAGTAAGAACTCGATTTGCTAAAGTCATCCTGCTGCGTGGGACCCACAAGTGCCTTCATGAAGTTCATGTAGGATTTTTTGAGCCTCTTTATCCGATAAACATTCGAGATAGTGTCCTGTGACTGATATTTTATTAAGGAAATTATTGACCATAACGTATTGCTTAGCATTATAAAGTACACATCTTCCTTCAGCAGGATCTTTGGGGAGTTCACCGTCAATTTTTTTTTTAGTTCTGATATATGTGAGAAAAGGTCATCGCCAATTGTTCTCATCTTCTTCAACGCCCCCAATATTAACAGAATTTGATCTTATGATGTTAATGCTAGGTGTGGATATCACTTCGATCTTGAAATATCGAGCTTCTGTTCCGAGGACTCCCGCCAGATAAGCAAGGGAATCAAAATGTTTATTTTCTCTACGAGGTAAATGTTGAATGGTAGCCTTCTTGACTCTGGTCATTCTGTCGGCTACTGCTGCGGCATAATTAATCATTTTTCCATTTTTCTGAGACTTCTCTGTATAATGGTTCATTATAAGTAAAGAGTCCGTGTAGACAGATAATTCGGGAACCCCAATTTCTAGATCCATATCTAGACCATTAATCAATGCCTCATATTTTGTCTCCTTGTTGGTAGCTTCAAAGTAGAGTCTTATTGTTTTTTCAATTTTGTCATTAAAAAGTATGATTAGGATGATGCCAATCTCTATCATTAAAAAGTGTGATGGTTCTGCAGGCCCAGCAGAATCATCAGTGAGAAGGCACCAACCTTTCTGGGATATCCAATCTCATTTTTTCTTGAACTGTTCTTCATTGATTTCAGTACTATCATCTTCCCAATCAGGAACATCTACTGGAAACTATGCAAGGAAATCTGCTACTGCTGGGACCTTTTCGGAGTGCCGTGGTTTGAAACGTATATCGTGCTCACCAAGGGTTACCAACCATTGTTGAACTCGTCTGGATTTATGTCGTTTGGACAAGATTTTGCGTAAATGATCATTTATGATGACTCGAACATAGTGAGCTTGGAAATACTGTTTTAACTTTTGTGATGTACAAATGAGAGTTTGCAGTAGTTTCTTAATCTTAGTGTATCGTGACTCTGCTGGAGTAAAAGTTTTACTTATGAAGTAGATAGGTTTCTCTGTCTTCTCATCAAGTCGAATGAGGTCCGAACTCAAGGATTCCTCAATAACGGCAAGATCTATGGTGAGCTCTTCTCCTTCCTTGGGTGTACTCATTATTGGTAGTTTTCCCAAATAGCGCTTGAGTTCCTTGAAAGCTGCCTCACATTCTGTAGTCTACATGATCTCAGGATCTTTTTTAAGCTTTTTTTTCTTTGTCCCTTCATGCAATAGGTCGAATAACCATCGATACCGATCTAAAGATTTGGAGACAAAATGATTAATGGAAGCTTTATTGCCGGCTAACTTCTGTACGTCTTTCTTCGTCTTTGGAAAAGACATAGATAACAGTGCACGAATACGATCTGGGTCAACCTCTATGCCCTGCTTGCTGATCAAATGTCCCAAGAATTTGCCAGATTGAACTCCGAACTGGCACTTGTCAGGATTGAGTCTCATTATGTAAAATTGAAGAATTTTAAAAGTTATGTGTAAATCTGAGAGATGATTTTTTTTCTTGAAACTTTTGCATAACATATCTTCAATGTAAACTTCGATTGTTTTCCCAAGATGGTCTTTAAACATCTTTGTCATCAATCTTTGGTAAGTGGCTCTTGCGTTTTTGAGTCCGAAAGGCATGACTTTATAATAATATAGACCATGCTCTGTAATGAAAGCTATTTTTTCTTGATCTTCAGTTAAGAGAAGCATCTGGTTGTACCCTGATACGGCGTCAATCATAGATAAGAGTTTGTGTCCTGTGGTGGACTTGAGCAGATGATTGATGATAGGAAGTGGAAAACTGTCTTTCGAAGTATGTTTATTGAGGTCTATGAAATCTACATAGACTCTGATCTTTCCAATTTTCTTCGGTACCGCTACAGTGTTTAAGATCCATTCTGGGTAGTTGGCTTTACGGATAAAACCCACTTCAATGAGCTTATCGATCTTTTTGTTAATATCTTCTCGAAATCTCGGTGCTAAATTTCTCTATTTTTGTTTGACTGCCTTAGCTTTATCTTTCAAACTAAGCTTCTGGCAGGCCAAAGTTGGATTAACGCTGGCATTTCGTGAATCGTCAAAGCGAAGACATCACTGCAGTCTTTGAGAAATTGAATAAGAGCATTGCGCTCTATGGTAGGTAAAAAAGTTCTGATGTAGATGCCTCTTTTATCCCTACTGATCTCGATGTATTTTGTAGCCTCTGTGTATGGCAGTTCGTGTTCTGCAAATTTTTATATAATGTTCCCTGTCGTTTTCTATAATTTTTATGTGATCTGTGGTTTAAATGGTTCTGTAACAGTAGAAATAGAATTTTCACAGGCTCAGGCGAGCTTCGTACTGCCTTTGATCAGATAAATGCCGCCATTCCACTCGAATCATAACGCCAAATGATAGGTCGATGGGATAGCTCCCATGTTATGCAGTCAGCAGCGTCCCATGATCCCTAGATAGCATGATCTTGTATTGATAACATAGAATAATATGCTGACTGTTGCTGGACCAGCTGTAATAGGAAGTATAGGGGCCTACCCCTCGATCTTAACTAAATCGAGTTATCTCCAGTTTGAACTACCTACATGTCAGGCTCACGCATTCTCCACATGACTTCTCCAGTCAACATTGCCACATACTACACGAACTTATGAACAACGTGGGTCGAGCCCAAGCCGAAAAACCTGAGCAAGTCAAAGCCACCTATCTCTCTCGAACTCCACAGTTATTCAGTCAACCGCCACTAACCACATTGTTCAGAGAACGTGCTCCAGCACGATAAACAATTACGGAAAAGGCCTATATAAAGAAAAAGTTCTAGAAGAGACAAGGACCAGAAAATTACAGGAAAAATCACAAGAAAAACTATATTTTCTAGATTCTCAAAAACTCCAAACTTCTTATTTACAAGGTCAAGCATTTCTAAGTCTAGAGATCACTTTTAATAAATTATCAGTCTCAAGCAATAAACGTCACTATTACAAAAATCCTCAATACGAGGTTGTTATTTTTTAACTATTTATAGGTTTTTCACGCTAAACACCATTATTATTTCTTATTTTTGATTAGATTTTGTCACAGGTATATTGGTGTAAGAACTAATTCCAGGCTACTTCGAGCTCAGGGAATTAGACCATTACATTTGGCGCAGTCGGTAGGAAAGAAAATTCTTTCCACAATATCCTAAGGCATTCAATCACTCTACTATAAATTTTAATCATGGCTACTTCCAGATGACCAGCAGACGGAATCTAGCTTGACCTTTCAGTCGAGCCGGAACAACATACCGAGCTGCGGGCGAATCTTAATACAGAGATAGAGAAATGCAATGAGCTCGATTGTTAATTAACTCACGACTGAGAACTCCGAGAGAAGGAGCTCGACGTCGAGAGATAAGCTCGTTTGACTGTGCCCAAACGACACGAAGACCGAATGACAATAATGCAGACTGTCTTGCAAGCTCTGTAGAACACTCAGCAGGCTCTTATAATACAAGATCGCGATCAGGTGCCAGAAGCCCAGAAGCCTCTCGGGTCTCTATGCGGGATAATTTGGGACCTCAATGAGTCACCAGTAAAGATACCTCAAGAAATATTTAGAATGAACCTCAACCTTCAATTCATTTGGGGGAAAAGCTTAGTCTGAGATCAGCCGATGTTGTCGATGCTCCATACGTCAAGAGGAAGAATAAAGACCTCAGCCTTGAGTTCCAGTATGAGATTTTTTGAGTGAAGGTACCAGTACTCATAATCTGCAACCTCCCCGTCAAGCCAGTCAACCGACCCGTCACTATGTCACACAAGAGCATATGGACCAACGTAATAAGGAGTTGATCAAAGCACAAGTTCTGAGCACTTCCAAAGACCTTTCCAAGTTACAAGGAAGTATAATTGCCAAAGAACTATTCGATATGGCTATTCCAAAAGATTTCCACACTCTGAAAATTTGAAAATAATAGGGTACCTATCTAAAGGAGCACATTCAATAATGCCGTGATTCATTGGGGTTGCACTCCAATCTCAACCACATTCTCTACTGTCTGCTCGCCCAAAATCTGCAGTAGTAACCACTCCGATGGTTCTACCCTCTACCTGAAGACTCCATATACACATTTGACCAGCTGTAAAAATAATTTATCAAGACGTATGCTCACAACAGAGACAAAGAAGAAAATTTATATTCTCTTATCAGTCTCAAACAGTCGCACGAAGAGAAGCTCGAGGTATTTGCTAAGAAGTTCTTGTAGCTCGAATGTAAAATGGACAACCACAATCAAAAAATAATTGTTACTGCTTTTATCAACGGGCACCAACTCGACTGCAAAGACAAAAAACACATTTTCCTTAACAAACCTGCGACCTTGGAGGATATGATTACCAAGGTCAATAGTTACGTCGACCAAGAAAGGATGATGTCCGGAAGGCATAAATCTACTAAATCTGTCCTAACTACGAGAAGTCCACCTATATATCAAAATACTGAACCGAAGATGGATTTGGGTGACCAAAAATACGCCAAGGGAAACACCGGCAACCCTCTGAAAGGCAGTTTACAAGTCAAACTAATCCTTCCAATGATGAATGTTCGAATCTTTATAATTTTTCTAATCCTCTCAGAGGATAAGTTCTATTATCTCTCCGGACCATTGGAACCAACCGTGAACCGGCCGTACTACATGCATCATAAGATAAACCATCATTCTACTGATAAAGGTTGCTATGCTTTACCGAGGTTGCTCGAGTTCATTTTCAGGGAGGGATGGATGTTCAAATATATTGCTGACCTTGAATCATACAAGGATGATAGCTATAAGAAGCAGCTCGAAGTAATTCAGGTCAAAGATAAAGCTAAGGAGAAGCATCTCTACCATATACACCACAACAGCATGATCGAGATCAATCAGATCACCAACTCTAATAGATTCAAGCACTGGAGGCTACCTAAATGCTGCGATCTCACACCTCAAAACAAAGAAGGCAAACTTCTGCCTGAGTCAAGCAATCGTCGGCTTGGGATATCATTTTAAGATTGCAATACTAGCCATGTCAAATTTCTAAATCATGATGCATTAGTCAAAATACTAAAGATGAAGAACTTTATCATGCACACGATGATGATCGATACTGGAAGCGGTATTAAAATTCTCTTTCAGAGCACTATCGACCAAATGGGCTTAGCCGATCAAGTCATTCAAAACAACACCAATATCAGTGGATTTAATGGTTCTAAAGAAGAGCGAGTAGTGAAGATCATCTTACCTATTACCGTAAGACCAGCCACAATCGATGTCATCTTCTATGTGATCAATACCAAATCTTGTTATCTCGAGATTATGGGCCATTGCTGGATTCATAATAGGGTAGCAATTGCTTCTACCTATCATCAAGTACTCTGCTTCAAGCATAACGATAGTATCTATGAGATCAGGGGTAGTCAAAAGCCTTCTCGAGCTTGCGAAAATGTCGTCTCTGCAATTCTAGATTCCTCAACCAAATATGCAGCATAACAATTACAGCAAGCTGATCACCCCAATGATCAGCCTTCCACGGAGGAGCCCACCGAATACATCAACATTGATGGACCTAACAGAGGTACTTTAATCGATACTAAGCCGGTTAAACATGAAAAAGATGTTCTCATTTAGTTCTTACGACTGAATTGAGACGTTTTTGCATGGTCTTTCAAAGAGATGCATGGGGTTGATCCGACCACGGCATGTTAAAAAAATGGCTACCAACATCAATATCGCGGCAGTCAAATAGAAATAGCGATGCCTATCACTGTAACTTCGAGATGAAGTTAACATGGTGATCGAGAAATTGATCAAAGTGGTATTCATCCGAGAAGCCAAGTATCCAAATTGGATATCAAATATCGTCGTTGTCCCAAAGAAGAATGGAAAGGTCCGGGTTTGTGTAGATTTCACCAATCTCAACAAACATACTCTAAAGAATAGTTTTCCTCTTCCCAAATTCATCAGATTCCTTGATTCTATAGCAGTTCATGAACTTCTATCTACGATGGACGCTGATTCGAAATACAATCAGATTCCACTCTTGGATGAAGATTAAGAATAGACCACTTTCATCACTGAAAGAGGACTTTACTGCTACAAAGTCATACCCTTCGGACTCAAAAACACATGTGCAACTTATCAATGATTAATGACTACTATGTTCAAAGCACAAATCGGTAAAGTCGTGGAAGTCTACATTGATGATCTCTTGTGAAAAAGCGTACAGTCCATCAACCACATTTCAGATCTCTACACAATATTCAATATTCTTTGATCTTATATATAGCATAAAGACAAAATGTTACAAAATATTTTAGAAGTGGAAGAACTGAACAGGGAGATTAAGGTACTACGTGCTTAGGTAGCCGATTTGGAAGCGATTAATCGAGCTAAATCAGCAAAAGCCGACAAAAAATTGGAAGAGAACATTGCTTTCATAGATTAGGTAGATAAAGAAATAATATGGCTTAAAGAACGGCATGCGAGTTCAGAAGAACACCTTCAGAAGGCCAGAACAAATTTTTCTAGGTCGGTTGTAACCAAGGCATCGCACTTATAATTGATGAGGGCAGCTATTGCCTATTTTGTAGAGGGGGTAAAAAGGATTGAGTCAGGAAGAGATACCTTGTTCAACAGTTTGGCAGACAGGGGATATATTTGTAGAGCTGATGTAGATCAAGGAAATTATATGCTGCCCATGGAAACAGATCTAAGCTCTCGAACTGTTAATTTGATAGAGCATGGCAGGATTATTGTGACTGCTCGAGCTTGAGAATTTATGGCTTATCAACCTCTAGCTGTAGGGGGAGCTTAAGAATTTATGGCGGACTGACCTCCTGTTTTGGGGGAAAGCGTAGCTGACATCCCAAAAGCAAAGAGGATCCATTATAGAGGTTTTATATGTGACCAGAAATAAAAAGTATTTGTTGTAGACAAGTTGAGAAATGAAAGCTAGTATTACCTATGTTTTATCTTATGTCTGTTAGAGTCTTTGATGTAAAATAAGTATTACCTTAGTTTTAGTAGAGTCAACCAAACTGTGTGTTATCCTTAATTTAACTGGTATGATGTCACAACCATATTGAGGTAGATGAAAGCTAGTATTACCTATGCTTTATCTTATGTCTGGTAGAGTCTTTGATGTAAAACAAGTATTACCTAAGTTTTAATCACAAAGATTTAGTAGAGTCAACCAAACCAAGTGTTATCCTTGATTTAACTGGTATGATATCGCAGCCATATTGAGGTATATGAAAGCTAGTTTTACCTTTACTTTATCTTATGTCTGGTAGAGTCTTTGATGTAAAACAAGTATTACCTTAGTTTTAATCGCAGAGATTTAGTAGAGTAAGCCAAACCAAGTGTTATCCTTAATTTAACTGGTATGATGCCACAGCCATATTGAGGTTGATGAAAGCTAGTTTTACCTTTGCTTTATCTTATGTCTGGAAGAGTATTTGATGTAAAATAAGTATTACCTTAGTTTTAATCGCAGAGATTTAATAGAGTTAGCCAAACCAAGTGTTATCCATGATTAACTGGTATAGAGGTCAAGTAAAAGCTAGTATTATCTATGCTTTAATCCATGCAATGGCTATAAAGTAGAGAGGTGTATGGGAGATAGACTTGTAAGTTTCATTGAATAGAAAAGGATGGACTTTGGATGGAGATGAAAATCTCACTTTTGGAATGGAAAAGGTGAGAAAATGAAATAGTGTAGTGAGGGACTTAACGATAATACCATTTCAGTCGCCTAGTGTTCCAACGACTTGAAATATGGATTCCTTCTTTTTTCATGAGGTAATATGATCCCAGCCTGAAAGACCTATGAAAAGGAATGGACCCTCCCAATTGTTTATTAGTTTCCCAACATAAGGCTTTTTACGGTGTTGAGATATCTCTCTAAGGAAAAGATTATCAATTTAGAAGGTACGACTTATGGCTCTTTTGTTATACGATCTGGCCAACATGTGGTGAAATCGACATAGGTTAGCAATGGCGCATTCCCTGGTCTCATCGATCCAATTGAGATTGCAAGCCAATTCAAACTCATTTTCCTCGTCAGTGAGTTCGTGATCTTTGACTGGATGATTGTATTCGGAGGGAATGAAATCCTCGGTGTCATAGCCAAGACGGAAGGGAGTTTAGCCTATCAACTATCGTGGACTAGTATGATATTCCCATAAGACATGAGAATGTTCCTGAACCCAATTGCCTTTTTACTGAGAGTGTAGCCTTTCCTTGAGTCCATCCACGATTGTTTTGTTGGTGATTTTGGCTTGGCCATTGCCTTGAGGATAGTAGGGATTGGATGGTGAGTAGATAATGTTGTGTTGATTGAGGAAGCCTACAACTTTTTCTCTAGCAAACTAGGGCCCATTATCGATACGAATTTGGTAGGGGCTCCCGAACTGAGTGATGATGTGTTCCTAGATAAAAAAGATGACCTCTTCTTCTCTGGTTTGATAGAGTTGAACTACTTCTACCCATTTTGTAAAATAATCGGTAGCTACGAGTAGGTGGCGGTAGTTACCTGAAGAACTAGGAAATTTACCGACAAGATCGAGTGCCCATCATTTGAATGACCAAAACACTTTGCTTGCATAGAGTTTAAGAGTAGAGGTGCAGATCATCTATCCATGTCGTTGACATGCATTACATTTGCGTGAGGACTCTTCTACTTGCTTGTGTATGCCAGGCCAGAATACTCCTTGTGTAATAGTTTTATTTGCAAGTGATCGACCTGCGGCATGGGAGCCACTTGTCCCTTCATGTAGATCGCAGATCATCTCGTCCACTTTCTATTTGAGAGTCATTTAAGGTATGGCCCAGTGACAGAACGGAAGTATAAAGTACCATTTTGATTAGTGTTGCGCTTTGAGATGTCTGTCAGCTGTCAGCATTCTTTCGAATCTGCTGGAAGCGGACCTTCGCATTTGTTATCGATACCGAGATATACTAATAAAGGCTTTTGCCAATCGTCGTTTCCCCCTTTTTCTCCCCCAGTATTGATCATGCATACAAAAATGCGAACAATGTTGGGGTTTGAAATCACTTCGATCTGAAGATATCGAGCTTCTGTGCCTAAGACCCCGGCTAGATACGCCAAGGAATCGGCATGTCTGTTTTTACTTCAAGGAAGATAATCATGAGTTGCTTGCATGAACTTTCTTATCCTATTTACAATGAGGGCTGCATATTCGATCATCTTGCCATTTTTCTTCTATTGCTCAGAGTAATGGTGGATAATGAGTAGCGAATCTGTGTAAACTAAGAGTTCTGGGATGCCAAGCTCAAAAACAAGATCGAGTCTATAAATAAGAGCTTCATACTCGATGACATTATTTAAGGCCTCAAAATCCAAGTAGATTAATTTCTCAATTCTGTCGTTAGAAGGGGTAATCAATACGATTCTAATTCCTGGCATGCGGGTCTAGCTGATCAATCTGTAAGAAGTCTACACCCTTTCCTTGTAATCCATTCAGCTAGCTCGTCAAATGTTTTGGGGGTGGATCTTCTGTAACTTCCTCTGCAAGATCAGGATCGTGTTCCTCCCACTCGGGATCCTCCACTTGAAAATATGTAAGAAAATTGGCAGCGGACTGGCCCTTTTTGGAATGACATTGTTCAAACTTGATATCATATTCTCCCAAACTGACTGACTACTGTTGTACTCTCTTTAATTTTTCTTTCTTGGGTAGAACCTCCCGAAGTGGGTAGTTCCTCATAACTTTGACTGAATGAGCTTGGAAGTAGTACTTGAGTTTCTGTGAAGTATAAACAAAAGTGAGAAGAAGTTTCTCGATTTTAGAGTATCTCATTATCGCTAGAGTGAGGATTTTGCTGATAAAGTAGGCAGGCTTCTCAATTTTCCCTTCAAGTTAAATGAGAACCGAGCTAAGTGAAGTATTTTTAAGTGTTAGGTAGATAATTAGATCATCATTATTTATTGGGGTGCTCAAGATGGGAAACTTCCCCAAATAGGTTTTGAGATCCTGAAAAGCTGTTTTACATTTTGATGTCCATTGAACCTCTTTATTTGGTTGAACTTTTCCTCATTTGGCACAACTGCGGAGTAATAATAACAGCCAAAGATAGCAATCTGAAGATTTCGAAATGAAACGGTTGATAACCGCAATTTTACTGGCAAGTTTCTAAATCTCTTTCATTATTTTTGGAGATGGCATATTGAGAAGAGCAAAAATTAGATCTGGATCGGCCTCAATCCCCTTCTTGCTGATGAGGTGGCCATGAAATTGACTTGAATGTACTCTGAATTGATACTTATAAGGATTAAGACGCATCCTCTAAGATCGAAGAATGCTGAATATTGTGTTGAGATCTGAGATGTGGTTGATGAACTGTATGCTTTTGCACAAGAGATCGTGAATATAGACTTCCATGACTTTCACAAGATGTGCTTTGAACATAGCAGTCATCAACTATTGATAAGTTGTACCTGTGTTCTTGAGTCTGAAAAGCATGACTTTGTAGCTATAAAGTCATCTTTCAGTGATGAAAGTGGTCTTTTCTTGATCTTCGTCCAAGAGTGGAATCTGATTATATCCAGAAGCAACGTCCATCATAGATAGGAGTTAGTGACCTGCTGTAGAATTAAGGATCTAATGAATGTTGGGAAGAGGGAAACTGTCATTTGGAGTATGTTTGTTGAGATCGGTGAAATATACACAAACCCGAACCTTTTCAATCTTTTTTGGGACAGGGACGATATTTGATATCCAATTTGGATACTTGGCTTCTCGGATGAATACCACTTTGATCGATTTCTCGATCTCCATGTTAACTACATCTCAAAGTCGTGGTGATAGGCATCATTGTTTCTCTTTGACCGCAGTGGCATTGATATTGATAGCCAATTTTTGACTTGCCTTGGTCGGATCGACCCCAGGCATCTCTTCGAAAGACCATGTAAAAACATCTTGATTTAGTCCTAAGAACTAAATGAGAGCATATTTTTTGTATTGAACCAGCTTAGTACTGATGAAAGTACCTCTACTAGGTCTATTAATGTTGATGTATTTGCCGGGCCCCTCCATGGAAGACTGATCATCAGGGTGATCAGCTTTCAAGAATTGTTATACAGCATACCTGTCAGAGGTATCTAGAATCGCAGAAATAGTATTTTTGTAAGCTCAAGAAAACTTTTGACTACCCCTGATCTCATAGATACCGTCGTTGTATTTGAAGCGGAGTGCTTAATAATTGGCAGAAGTGATTGCTTTCATGTTAAGAATCCAGCAACAACCCATAATCCTGAGATAACATGATATGGTGCTGATCACATAGAAGATGACGTCGATTGTGGCTGGTCCTGCAGTAATAGGTAAGATGATCTTCCCTACTCTTTCTTCTTTATAACCATTTAATCTATTGATATTAGTATTGCATTGAATGACTTGATCGGCCAAGCCCATTTGGTCGATAGTGCTCTGAAGGAGAATCTTAATACCGCTGCCAATATCGATCATCATTGTATGCATGAGAACTTTTTCATCTTGAGTATTATGACTAATTCATCATAATGTGGAAACTTGACATGGGTAGTACCACAATCTTTGAATGATATCCCGTACTGGCGATTGCTCGACTCAAGCAGAAGTTTGTCTTCTTTATCATGTGATGTGAGATCGCAGCATTCAGACAGTCTCCTACGTTTGAATCTGTTAGAGTTCGTGATCTGATTGATCTCGATCATGTTGTTATGGCGCATCTGGTAGAGATGCTTCTCCTCTGCTTGATCTTTGACCTGGGCAGCTTCAAGCTACCTCATATAGCTACCATCCTTGTATGATTCCAGGTCGACAATATATTTGAACATCCATCCCTCCTTGAAAATGTATTCGAGCAACCTCCATAAAGCATAGCAATTTTCATTAGAATGATGGTTTACCTTATGATGCATGCAGTACGGCCGGTTCTCGGTTGGTTCCAATGGTTTGGAGAGACGATAGGGCCTATCCTTTGAGAGGATTGGAAAAATTATAGAGATTCAAACATTCATCTTTGGGAGAATTAATTTGACTTGTGAACCGCCTTTCCTAGGGTTGCCAGTGTTTCCCTTGGCGTATTTTTAGTCGCCCTGATCCTCTTTCGGTTTAGTATTTCGATCTATAGGTGGACTTCTCGTGGTTAGGACGGATTTAGTAGATTAATGCCTTTCGGACATCATCCTTTCCAGGTCGATGTAACTATTGACCTTGGTGATCATATCCTCCAAGGTCGTAAGTTTGTTAAGGAAGAGGTATTTTTTGGCTTTGCAGTCGAGCTTGAATGCATTGGTAAAAGTAGTAACAGTTGTTTGCTATTCAAAATTTTCTACTTTACGCGCAAACTCCAAAAAATTCTTCGCAAAAGCCTTGAGCTTCTCTCCGTGTGACTGTTTGAGACTGATAATATAATATAAATTCTCTTCTTTATCTTTATTGTGAGAATATATCTTAATGATCTATTTTTGCAGCTGGTCCATTGTGTTTATAGAGTTTTCAGGTAGAGAGTGGAGCCATCGGAGGGGTTCCTCCTGTAGACTTGTGGTGAACAGATGGCAGCGAATGTGGCTGAGATTGAAGTACAACCCCAATGAATCACGGTAATGTTGAATGTGTTCCTTTGGGTCGGTACCCTTATACTTGCAAATTTTTGGAGTATAAAAACCTTCTGATATCTCCATATCGAATAGTTCTTTGGCAATTACACTTCCTTGTAACTTGGTATGGTCGTCGATAGTACCCAGAACTTGTGCTTTGATCAACTCCTTAGTACGTTGTTCCATATGCCCTTGCGTAACGTAATGACGTGTCGGTTGAGTGGCTTGACGAGGAGGTTGTGGATTGTGAGTACCAGTACCTTCACTTAAACGATCTCGTACTGGAACTCGAGGTTGAGGTTGTTATTCCTCCTCTTAACATATGGAACATCGGTGACCTCGACTGACCTCAGACTAAACTTTACCACCCAAATAAATGGAGGGTTGAGGTTCATTCTAAATATTTCTGGAGATAGCTTTGTTGGTGGCTCCTTGAGGTCCCAATTTTTCCCGTGCAGAGACCCGAGAGGCTTCTGGCACCTGATCGCGATCTCATGTTGGAGGAGCCTCCTGAGTGTTCTGCATAGCTTGCAAGGCAGTCTACATTATTGTCATTTCATCTTCTTATTTCTTGAACGCTGTCAAACGAGCTTGTCGCTCGGCATTCAGCTCCTTCTCGCAGAGCACTCGGTCGAGAGTTAATTGTCACTCGAGCACATTCCGTTTCTCCTTTTTATTGTTGAGATTCACCTATAGCTTTGTTAGTTATTCCAGCTCAACTGAAAGATCAGGCTGTACTCCAAGTGTTGGTCGCCTGGATGTGACCATGATTAGAATTTGTAGTAAATTGAATGAATGCCTTAGAATATCATGGAAATGATTTCTTTCCCACAGATGGCGTCAAATGTAATGGCCTAATTCTGTAAGCTCGAAGTGGCCTGGAATTAGCTCTTACACCAATATACCTGTGACAAAATCTAATGGAAAGTAAGAAATGAAATAAATATTTAGCGTAGAAAAACCTATGAATAGGTAAAAAACCACAACCTCGGGTTGAGGTTTTTTGTAATAGTGATGTTTATTGCTTGAGGCTGATATCTTATTGCAAGTGATCTCAAGAATTAGAAATGTTTTATCTAGTGATTAAGAAGTTTAAAGTTTTAAGAATCTTGAAAATATAGTTTTTTTTGGTGATTTCTCGTGTAATTTTCTGGTCCTTGTCTCTTCTGGAACTTTTTCTTTAAATAGGCCTTTTCTGCAGCTCATCATCGTGTTGAAGCACATTCTCTGAACAATGTAGTTAGTGGCGGTTGACTGAGTAACTACTAAGTTTATGAGAGACAGGTGTTTTGACTTGTTCAAGTTTTTCTGTTTGAGCTCGACCCACGTTTTTCATTAGTTCGCAGATTATGTGGTAAAGTTGACTGGAGATGCCATGTGGAGGATGCTTGGGTCTGGCATGGAGGTAGTTCGAATTGGAGGCAACTCAATTTTGGTAAGATCAAAGGGTAAGCCTCTACAACTATGATCAAACAGGTTACACACAATGTTCTCCAAGCTTCCCAAGCTTTGTAATGGAGTCTCTCAAACCCTAGCTATCTAGAATTAAACTCACAGAGAAAAGATAGTCTAACAAATAACCTAAGTCCCCCCTATATACTTAGGGAACTAATAACAAACATAACAGATCTCTAGGTAAACTCAACCTCCCAAACGAACTTCTAAAACTGGCCTGCACAGTTTTTCATTCGAACAACTCTAAGCTCGTTCGAACGACTTCGACAGAACAATGTTTTTAGCCCTATAAATTAGCATGTCGTTTGAACGACATCCAGTCTCGTTCGAACGACTTCGACGGTTCAAGGTTCCAACGCAGAAAACAATCATTTCATTCGAACGAATTTGATAATTCGAGTCCACCCATAGCAATTCGAGAGCTAAACTACTTTAATACATACCATGTGGGACGATTCAAAGACCTACAGGGTGGGTTATTTAAAAAGTCATACAACGCAATTCTAAGTGTTAGATTTTCCATCTATACCGGCACTACTCTTCAGGTTTATTAACACACATGTTAATAGGCCGCATAGGTGTTATTGGTTATGCCCAATTGTTGCATCAAGTTAAGGTAGGCGGTGTAAGGGCTTATTTATAATCTTCGTACTCAGCCCAATATTCGAGCTCACATAGGCCGTATAAATACACTGACAATCATCCAAAGATTAAGAGCAAGCAGATTACAATACAGACTTCCTCACCTACAGTTCGAGGATATTTAAGCATCTAGTAACATCGCACTGCAGAAGACACTCAGATATCCATCAACAGTTCGTATACATAAGAACATCGCTAGAGATCGTATCTTCATCAACAGTTCAAAGTTACAGCAAAGGTCATCAATAGATCCGTTACAGATCAACAAGTATTGCAACGTTACAAAAGACCTCATAAAGACTCATCAAATACGGACGACCAAAACGTGCGTCATCAATGTAACCAACGGTCATATTATAAGACCTATAAAAAGAGACCTGGAGATTAAAATCCAGGACGGCTATTATCACCAATAAAACTCTTAGAGAAAGTGATCCCTGCCAAAACTCAGATATTCAATCTCTTTCTCTTTGTAATTGCTAGCATCTATATAAAGCACCATTCTTTCAGAAACCCTCAGGAGACGTTGTGGCTTTTTACCCATTCAAAGGTTTTCCACGCTAAATCTCGTGTTAATTACTTTCAATTCTTAACCAAAATTCAACATTTCAAGGGTGTAAGGCATTATCTTCGTCCAATACAAAAATAGGCCATTACATTTGGCGCCGTCTGTGGGATGCGCAGCATACACTCAGCATTCTCTGATCCAGTTTTAATATTCATTTTTCCTTTTGAAGGATGGAAAATCAAGAAAAATCACCCAATGTCCTACCTGAGCCTACCAAAGGAGCGACAGATCTGTGAAATATTGTGCAAGCAGAAACCGAATGACGAATGGAGCTAGAGAGATAGCTTACCAGCATGCAAAGCACAATCAGAATACTTCAAGACCAATTAGCAGCAAATTTGAGACCACGGAATGCTCTGCCTGCAACCTCGAGGGTATCAGTCCATGATCGCTTGGAAAATTGAGGCAAAAGTCTAGCACCGTATCAAATTCTGCCAGAACCAGTTTTACCTCAGGGTCACGTCAATCTACAATTGCCAGCTGGAGTGATAGTCGATCTGCAACAACAAGAGGAACAAAATTGAGAAAAACCTCAAGTTTCAGTCTAAGACTGCATGGGCGAAGCAACAGGAGAGCATAATCCACCATGAGGACATAGAACAAGACAAGTTATCACGTCTTGACAGTATCTCACTCCGGAGCAGGTGGACAAATGCATCAAGGAGCTACAAGATGCTCAAATACTCACTGGAATGAACAGCTATACTAAAGTAAAGAAGAGTCCACTCGCACAAGAGTTGCTAGACGAGGAGGTATCCACCAGTTTTCATACTCCAAAGATTTAGAAATACAAGGGGGGAGATCCTATGGAGCACGTCCAAGAATTTCAAGATTCTTTGGGGCCGCATTCGACATCCAACCACATCCTCTGTCGACTCTTCCTGACCAGTTTAAAAGGAGAACCTCTACGATGGTTTCACACACTCAGTGAATGGTCTATCTTTAATTTTGAACAACTTCGCGAACTATTTGTCAAAAACTATTCGCACAATAATGACAAAGAGGAAAGTCTTTACTCTTTATTCAGCCTCAAGCATGCACCAAATGAAAAATTGGAGACGTTTTCCATGAAAGTTTTTGGACTAGCATGGAAAATTGACAACCTCGATAAGAAAATCACAATCTCCGCTTTCACCAATACTCTACTCGTGGATGGACGAGTCAAGGAACACCTGGTTCTTAACAATACACTGATATTTGAGGATATGATCGAGAAGGTCAACAACTTTATCGACCTCGAGCGACTGACAACTGAGAAACATAAACCTCAACGCATTACTCTATCCACCAAAGATCTTCCCGAAGAATGTGCTCACAACAAAAGTAAAGACTTTGGGGGTGATAAGAAGAAATTCAAGTCCAATGACGATCGAGCATGCCAAGGATGAAAGAAACCAATTCCATGCATACCCTAGTTAACAACAACTCTTGCAGACTTATACCTGCTGATACAAAAAGATGAATTCTTCATAAATGCCAATACTCTTCTGCCTATACCAGGAAAGCCATACTGCATTTACCACCAGATTCAACATCATGACATGGAGCGGTGTTTCGTACTGATATTTCTTCTCCAGAGTATATTTGCAGAGGGTCGAATGCTAGAGTATATTGTTGACATCAAAAGTTATAAGGATGGCAGCTACAAGACTGATGCCAAGATCGTCCAAGTTGATGAAACAAATGAAGAAAAACACTTGTACTTCATCGAGACTTAGACAATCAACAACTCCAACAGATCCAAGCGTAGGTGTGTCAGACAATGGCATGATCTAACAATGGTAGACAAAGAAACTCGTTTGTTGCCAGAATCCCGGAATCAGCAATCCGGGATTTCTTTCGAAGACTGTGATGCTCGTCACGTCAACTTTCCGCACCACGATGCTCTCGTCATCATGTTAAAAATGAAAAACATAGTTCTACATACGATGATGATAGACACCGGCAGCAGCATCGAACTAATTTTCCAGAGCACAATCGACCAATTGGGTTTATCAGACAACGTTGAACCGAGTGACATCAATGCCTCTGGATTCAACGGCTCTATGGAAGAGCTCATGGGGAAAATCATACTTCCCATCACAGCCGAGCCAGTCACACTTGATGTAGTTTTTTACTTCATCAAGGCCAAATCCCATTACCTGGGCGTCACGGGACGACCATGGTTGCATAACATGAAAGTTATTCCCTCCACATATCATCAGGCATTATGATTCAACTGGAAAGGAGGGATCTACGAAATCAAAGGAAGCCATAAATTAGCTCGAGCTTACGATAATACTATTTCCATTGAAACTAAGTCAGTTACAACCACTCTTGCATAGCAATTACAGCAGTCAATTCCGACATAACCTCAGTTGCCAAGAGTCGATCTAATAGAGTACGTCGAGGTCAGTGCCACGCACAGAGGAACTTACATTGGAACTCCCTTAAGCACGGAGGAACGCTCGAATCTCATATAGTTCCTCACAGAGAACAGTGACGTCTTTGCGTGGACGTTTCATGAAATACCAGGGATCGATCCTGCTATAGGATGCCACAAGCTAGGATTAAAAGATAAAATAAAACCGATCAAACAAAAGTAACGAACTCTAGCACCAAAACTGCGAGACAAAGTAAATAAAGAGATTGAAAAATTAATTGAAGTTGGTTTTATTATCAAAGCTATTTTCCCAGACTGGATCTTAAACATTGTCGCAGTCCCAAAGAAGAATGGCAAAATCAGAGTCTATGTTGATTTCATGGATCTCAACCGACATACTCCGAAAGATAGCTTTCCACTTCCAATCATCAATCATCTGCTCGATTCTACAGCAGGGAACGAACTCCTCTCAATGATGGACACTGCATCATGATATAATCAGATACCACTTCTTCCTGAAGATCAAGACAATACTGCATTCATCACTAAACAAGGTCAATATTGTTATAAAGTCATGCCTTTTGGCTTGAAAAATGCCGGCGCCACATATCAGAGATAGATGACACAAATGTTCAAAGAGCATCTCGATAAAACAATAGAAGTCTATATTGACGATATGCTCTGCAAGAGTCTCAAGAAAGAGGACCATCTTACAGACTTGCGAGCAACTTTTAAGATTTTGCGATCTTACAAGATGCGTTTAAATCCCGATAAATGCCAGTTCAGAGTACAATCTGGAAATTTTCTAGGACATCTAATCAGCAAAAGAGGAATTGAAGCTAGCCTATCAGGCATACGAGCTCTCTTGGCTATGCCTTTACCATAGACAAAGAAGAACGTTCAAAAGCTAGTTGGGAAGATTGCAGAACTCAACAGATTTGTATCCAAATTATCAGACAGATGTCGACCTCTCTTTAATCTGTTAAGACAGGGTACATCACGAGGAAAATAAAAGAAAGATCTAGAGATCAAATGGGCAGACCAATACGAAGCAGCTTTCCTCAAACTCAAACGTTATTTGGGCAAACCACCTGTTATGATCACACCAGAAGATGGAGAAGAACTCACAGTATACCTAGCTATCACGGATACATCTCTCAGCTCCGTTCTTCTCCGACTCGAAGAAAAAACTAAAAAACTAGTCTATTTTATCAGCAAAACTCTGATTCTCGCTGAAATGAGATACACCAAAATCAGGAAGCTTCTTCTAGCTCTCATCTATACATCCCAGAAATTAAAGCAGTATTTCTAAGCTCATATTATTCATGTTTTGAGAAACTATCCACTCCGCCAAATCTTATCCAAGCGGGAAAAATCTCGACGTATTCAATAATGGTCAGTAATACTTGGGGAGCACGATATACATTTCGAACCACATCATTCTGAAAAGGGTCAAGCCATAGCAGACTTTCTAGCAGACTTTCCAGTAGAGGATCTTGATTGGGAAGAAGATTTTATTGGCCAAAAAGATGAATCGCTCACGGACAAGTCAGAAGATAAATCAGATTGGGTAACAAAGAAAGGTTTGTGACTTTTGACCAACGGCTCCGTCGGACCAGCCGGATCTGGAATTGGAATTGTCCTTATTACTCCTTCCAATGATCAGCTTAAAAAATCCATTCGCCTCAATTTTGAAGCATCCAATAGTGAAGTAGAATATAAGGCATTAATTCATGGCTTGGACATGGTACTCACACTGGGTGTAGTAGAGCTCTCTGTCTATACAGGTTTGTTACTAATCGTTAACCATTCTTCAGGCATATATCAAACCAATGGGAGAATGGTCGACTATGCTGCTGCAGTGGTCGAACGAATGAAAAATTTTTAGGCAATTTCTTTAAAGCATTTCTCAAGGGGGGGAAATAGTCATTCAGATGCACTCACTTACCTTGCTAGAGTCCTTGGATCATAAGCTCGTTATTTAAAAATTGACGTCATTTCTAAACCCAGCATTAACACCATCATGTCCAGCACCATTAATACTAGGGGCAGCGAGGAGGTCGAAGATGATTGGAGACAACCTGTCAATGCGTACATCAGACCTCAAAATAAATTTGATGCTCCACTTCCAGAGGATCCTACAGAGCGGCGGAGATTAATTGACAATGCTCAAAGATACATTGTTCAGGACAATCTTCTATACAAAATTTCAGTCACTGGTCCATACTTCCTTTGTCTATCTGACAAAGAAGCACAACAATTATTGCACGATCTACACGAAGGCACGTGCAGATCCCATGCAGCAAGATGATCACTTGCAAACAGAGCTTTAACTCAAGGAATGTTTTGGCCTAAGATGAAAGCACAGGCAATCAAATATGCTCGTAAGTATGATGCTTGCCAGTGGCATAGACCTAAAATACAAGCTCCAGCACTCAAACTACACTTGAGCCAAGTCACTTGGCCATTCAGACAATGGGCTCTCGACCACGTAGGAGAGTTTCCTACAGCACCAACGAAAACATTTGTTTGTCGCTACAGATTACTTCACTAAATGGGTAGAAGCAGTCCTGTTGTGCCGAACCCGAGAAGACGAAGTCATCAGATTTATCTAGGAGAACATTATTATCTGATTCGGCAGACCACACCTTATCAGAATAAATAATAGACCACAGTTCGTTGGCTCCAAAATCGTCGCATTCCACAATGAGCACAACATCATTCATTCCCCATCCAATCCTTATTATCCAGAGGGAAACGGACAAGCTGAGATTATTAATCAAACTATTATGGATGGCATCAAGAAGTGTTTAGACGACAAGAAGGGGAGCTGGGTGACCGAGTTACCACATGTACTTTAGGCATACCGAATAACTTTCAAAATTGTAACAGGCTATACTGCGCTTTTACTGGCCTACGGGACTGAAGCCATCATTCCCACTCAATATCATCATCCAATACGTGATCACGAGATGATAGATGAAGAAAACAAATTTTAGATCGTGTGCAATCGGAATTTGATTGAAGAAATATGTGACAGAGCCATTGTTAATCTAGGAAGATATCATCTTACTTTATCCCGATCCTATAACAAACATGTTCGACACAAAGAATTCAAAATTAATGACCTCGTTCTCAGAGAGATCCCACAAGATCGCAAAATACCCAATGTTAGAAAGCTAGCAGATAATTGGGAAGGTCCGTTTATCGTAACTGGCACAAGTAGTTTAGGATCCTAGGATTTCAGTACATATGAAGGTGTACCTATTCCTAATCTGTGGAATACCCGTCGATTGAAGTTGTATCAAAGATAAACATGCTGTAATATCCGATATTATTCAATAAAGTACCTTTTCATCACCATCTTACAAGTCTACTCAGTTCAAGCATTCCTACATATATACCGGAGAATTACTACAACATAGTTATTTAAATATACACGCTCTCCGAGGGTCGCTTACTGAGTCAATCAATTCGATCTGGCAGAGATGCACTATACAGCTATTTAATATTCAAGGTATCTCATTACGGTCGCTTATTGATACGCTCAATTCGACCTATGACTGAGACCTGCAACATTGTTATTTTAATATACACGTTCTCCGAGGGCCGCTTATTGAGTCAATTAATTCGATCTAGCAGAGATGCACTATACACCTATTCAATATTCAAGATATCTCATTACGGTCGCTTATTGATATGCTCAATTTGACCTGTGACTGAGACCTACAACATAGCTATTTTAATATACACGCTCTCCGAGGGTTGCTTATTGAGTCAATCAATTCGATATGGCCGAGACGCACTATACAGCTATTCAATATTCAAGATATCTCATTACGGTCGCTTATTGATACGCTCAATTCGACCTTTGACTGAGACCTACAACATAGCAATTTTAATATACACGCCTTGGGTCACTTATTGAGTTAATCAATTCGATCTGGCAGAGATGCACTATACAGCTATTCAATATTCAAGATATTTCATTACGGTCGCTTATTGATATGCTCAATTCGACCTGAGACTGAGACCTACAACATAGCAATTTTAATATACACGATCTCCGAGGATTGCTTATTGAATCAATCAATTCGACCTGGCAAAGACGCAATATACAGCCATTCAATATTTAAGATATCTCATTACAATCGCTTATTGATACGCTCAATTCGACCGGTAACTGAGAACCGTAACATAGCTCTTCCAGTATACACGCTCTCCCGAGGGTCGCTTATTGAGTCAATCAATTTGACCTGGTCGAGACGCTATACAGCTATTTAACATTCAATACATCTCTTTACGGTTGCTTATTGACTTGTTCAATTCGACCTATACAAAAGAAAATACAACATCACTGCAATCATATATCTCTACATGGTCGTTTATTGGTTCACCCAATTCGACCATACATAGAGATAACAAAATAAAATGTTTTTCACTCAACGTTTGACTTATTTTTTCTACAGCAAAGACATATTTACACTCTGTCTAATTATAATTAACTATTCTTCATACTTCGGGCGTACAGCATTCGAACTTTCCCCAGACCCAGACGAAGGGCCAGCAGGGAAAGGTATAGCCGCATCAACTACAGTAGAAGATGCATCCAGCAATTCCATAACTCTCAGCATCATATTATCTATATAAGATAACTGAGCTAGCTGCATATCACACTCCGTGTCGTGTTCAGTTGAAACAACCAAGATCGAATCACGCTATTGTCGCAATTTCCTTAGATCAACATGCAACATAGCCATAGTGCGCAATATAACATTATCTGCAGTCAACAACATAGCTTCATAAAGCTTGGCCTTCACCTTATTTAGCTCGTCGTCAAGATCCTTGTATCGATCTGCCATAAACTTTTTCTCCTGCAGCAACGAATCTTTATATTGCTTCGTTGTCAGCACACTACGCTCCATTTTCTCCTTCAGACGTTGCAATTTCTCACACAACCCCTGAAAATTCTCGTTATCGCCTTCAGCTGGATCCACCAACCTTTGCAGCCCCTTACACTTCAGATCCAGCTCCTCATAAACCACATTACCATCCAGACACTACATTTTCAAGGTTTACTTTTCCCGCTCTAGAACGGCGATCCATCTATGATACTGATTGATGGTCTCGTTCAGCTCCTGATCTCTTTTTGTACATGCTTCTTCGTGAGTTTGGGAACGGTCAATTTTTCTCTGACAAGAATCTCGAGCCTCACGCAAATCCCAGCCTAGCTTTTTTCAGACGATCTCGCATATTGCAAAGTTTAGCATCTTGCTTCTCTAACAGATTAGCTTTATCTGTTGCTGCCAATTTATGATACAATAGATCAATCTTCTATTTTTCAATTGTACTTGACAGATCGAGCACTTGTTGGTTCGCAGTCATGGTTTCCAATTTTTTCTTCTTTAAAGAATCTTTCCACAGTTCGGCTTCATTATTAGCAACCTGTATCTCTACATCCTTACACGATAACTCTACAGTCATAACATTTAGCCGACTCTGCAGTTCCAACATATCTGCCTCCAGCTTCGAGTTTAAACCGGTCGTAGTTTCAATCACCAACAAATACTGCTGCAATTTAGCAGACAGTTCGTTCTATTTATTGTCTTCAGCCTAGAAGAATAGATGACAAGTGGCATACATCTATTAACAGATATTCATGCAAGCAAGACATATCATTCAACAACATTTATTACAACATCAAGCTATGGTACACAAATCAACTACATAATGCAGAGCACAATCATATGCCACAGTTTAGTTGGCTTATGATGGAACCCTACTACTACTCACATCTACTTGCAAAGGTTCATCGAAGATTACAACCTCTTGATGCTGAGTCTTAGGCCGTGTGCGAGGAAATAGTTCTTCCAACTCCTCTTCCTCAGACACTTCAGCTCCCGGTCTCGAGGTTAAAGCACCTCCACCTTCATTACCTTTTGCAAACCACATATTTTCAACTTTAACATTCTCTACTTCAACATATTTACCACAACTCGAGATATACCGCCTAAACTCATTTTCTACTCTCTCAAGCTCGCCCCCATAAAATGCTATCACGTCAGCTATCTGACGTTCATAGTCTATTTTAACAGTACGTTTTCCCCGCTTTGGAGTAAGGTACTTCTTCAAATGTGATTGGGAGACTTGCAGACATTTCTCCGTATCTAGTAAATGAACTTCTAACAACCTCACTCTCTTATCTGAACACTGCAACAACTTATTACACTCCACCATTTCCCTTTCCAGACATGAATTATGATCCTTACATCGCTCCAGTTCGTCATAAGCATGCTTCAGATCGTTTTCTAATTGTGCCTGGACCCTTATATCTTCCTTCTTTAAATTTAAGAAAAGGATCCTCATCATTCTTCACCCCTACAAAAGTTAAACTCATCAGGCAATAGACCTACACCACCCCTTATGATGGATACACCAGCCCGAGCTGAACATTTTTTCGCCTTTATACTATGACGATTACGCGCTTCTTGCGCTAAGAATTTCACCCAAGCTGGATCTGGCACTACACCTCTCTCAGTTAATAGTTCTAAGTAGGCCTCCTTCAAGCCCCGCTCACTATCAACTTCGGCCTCAAAGTAAAGCGTCAAAGACATTAATGACCTTTGACACTCTAACTTATCACTCTCATCTACGAACTGCTTATCCTTTAAGGATTTTCGGAATAAGATAAACCTATCACTCTCTTTCCGTAAAACCTTATCCCTCTCAATTTTTATTTTCCCATATATACATTGAAGTTCGAATAGCTCCCTAAAGGTGTAATCAAAGTTGGATTTATGAAGACGTCTCCCATATTCAAGTTTATTGTGTACCTGTTGAGAATGATTGATAGAATCCCTTGCTCGACTTAAAGCCTTCTCCGTCTCGCTCACTTTTCCCCTCAAACGAACTACCTCCTACATGAAAATTATACATTCACCATCAAAACAACTTATATCAACAGCAACCGTAAAAAATTCAAGTCTCATCAAAAATAGTTTTATCACCAATATAAAGAACAAATTCGACCAAACAAGTCTCTGAACTATGTTACAACTACATAATCAAGAATTAACTCCTGCTACCTCCTTGATCATATCATCAGCCACTGGAGGAGCCAGGGTCTGCTCAGAAGATCGTTCAGCCACTGGAGAGGCATCCTCCTCTGGGAAAATTATCTCACCATACTTCCCAGCAATAGCAAGATTGACATCATCTTTCCTCAACCCCCAGAAGTAAAAGGCCTGAATCAGACTATTTCGAGCAGCCACCATACTGTCAAGAGCATTTTTATCATAAGCTTTGAGCTATTCCTTCAACACAGTAATCTCTGTCTCGAGCTACTTCTTTTGCAAAGTTTTTTCATGCTCCAGCTGCTTCGGCCATAAAGCCTTCTCCTTCTGCAACTGCTCACATAGCGTAGTTCACTCCTTCAGCTGTTCAGTCAATGATGCTTTCTCTGCGTCATACTCGACACGCTCCGTGGCAGCTACCTTCAGTACCTCCATGGCTGATCGCCAAGCAACAGAAAGCTGCACCACAAATACAACAAAACAGTATTACATATCAGATCATTACTTAAGCATATATAATCATCACGCATACCTGTGATATACTGTATTGAATTTGAGTATCTAGGCATATTGGATCACGCTTCGCCAACTCTAGCGCCTCCTGCTCCATCGTTTTGAGATTGACCCCCTTTGAAGAAGCTCAGCTATCTTTTCCGGACTCTTGTTTCTGCTTCTTCAGAAGAGGCACCACATTTACAGTAGCATCCACTACCTCAGTCTCCACCTGCGTCGTCTGCACAAGAGCTATTTGCTTAGAAAGGGGCAATGCCATTTTTCCTCTAGGTAGTTGAGTTTGGATACTCGAAGTACCCGCAGCACAGGCAAGAATCTCCATAATGTCATCATAAGCAGAACCAGAAGTCACCATAGCTCAATTTTGATGAGCTCGCTGCACTTTTCCAACTATAGAGTTTAGCCTCTTCTCTCTGCAGATACCTAGTTTTCCAAGAACTTTGTGCAGTTCATTTCCTTCTCGACTAACGACGTCAAACAGACTTGACGTATCAGTAACACCTTTGGGATTAGGTTCTGCCAAATCAACAATAAACTATGTTAGCAGCTCACAACAAGTTAAAAGACAAACTACTGGCAGAATGAAGACACTTACTCTCGTTAAAATTCTTATATATTAGCTCGAGCGCCGGTTACCCACACCATCACAAGATGATCGTACTAGGGTGTCCCAGCAGATTCCAAATCAAAGAATTTTGGCCTCACTGAATCACTAAACAAGTATCCACTCTTTTGATCTTTCATATATTTAAACTTTTAATATTTCAAGACATCGTCCGGAACGAACTGTCTCGCAATACCACCATCTCTTCATCTTTTGTTAAGGGCTTCACAGACCTTCATCATCTCAAAGAAATTACCACATAATTGGCCAGGGTTGCTCTTTAGAGCATTCATTACACCCTTTTGGAAAATGGTTAAGGGAATGCTCAACCCATATACGACCTGGTTCAGGTAACAAAGGAATCCTTCCTCTACGACCTCTGCACCAGTCCTATTGTAATAAGAGATATCTATATCATCTCCTATACCCATATTTCTCTTCCACTGATCTAGGGAAGGCACCTGATAGTGCTCTATCTTACCACTTGGTCTCACCAGAGCCCTAAACCACAACCCTACATTCATCACATAGTGCCCCCATTTTCCATCTAAACCTTTTTTATACTGCAAATTTTTTTTTGCTACGCCTACATTCTCGAGATACCTAAAAAATTACCCAGTCTCAATTCCCACATGAAATCGCTCATCCCCCCCCCCCTAGCATGAACATCCGGCATATTAACAGCAATGGTACCACTCGCCTCTACATCATCTATAGTCCTACCAGACGACGATGATTCCTCACTGGAGGATACAACCATTTTACTACTAGGTTTCGAATTTTTGGAACGCATCTACCATATATAGGAAAAGTATGTTCAGAGTTTATAGTCAAACAGGCCTCCTCCCTCAGCCTTACCTAACAAATTATTCAAACTATCAAGCAATTCAGTCATGCAACTATCATCTACAATGAGAAGCCACTGACAACAACAAAAATGGTGGAAAGAGAGTTTGTAGGGACTTATCCCTCAAGCTATGGACACTCGACCTCATCTATACATCGATCTCCAAAAGACTCGATCTTATCCAGTACCAGACTCACGCATAAATAAATACGCTAGCAGTTACACATCGACCATGAACTCAAGCAGAACGTGGATCATCCACAACAGATGTAAATAGAACAAGTCAACATACACATGTCTCCCACGAGCTAGCAGTTATACGCTCAACTGCCCATGACTCCCACTTTTAGGAGAACGTGTTCGAGCACGATGTCAAGCTGAGAGCAGGGTCTATAAAAGGGCAGAGCTTCTAAGGAAAGGGAGGGTGGACAGACAATTCTATACAGTCAATTGTCGGATCTCTAGCTATTTTTTCTTAGATTAACTCTTGTAATCAGATTTTTTCACTCTCTCAAGTAATAATACTATTTTCACAAAATCCTCCACTCGAGGTCGTGGTTTTTACCTATTCACAGGTTTTTCACACTAAATCCTCGGTGTCAAGTGTTATCTCTTATTTAATTCCTGGCATAGTAGTTCTTGGTGTAAGGATCAATTTCAAGCTAGTTCGAGCTTTATGAAATCTGGTCCCTACATTTGGAACCGTCTGTGGGAACACACGATTTTTCCACGTATTTAAAAGCCACGATTGATACTCATCAGTCGAGTAGTATTCAATTATGGTTCAAGCACGTCAATTTTCAGGAGCTCAGCCTAAAAGTTTGAGGGAACCTGATCGGGTTACCGAGCTTCGGGCGAACTTAATTGCCGAAGCAAAGAAATGGAATTAGCTCGAGCACCAGCTATTGGAAGACCGAGAACTCCGCGAGAAGGAGTCAGAACGAGAGCATTAAGCTCGAGTTCTGGAGTCAAAGAATTAAGAAGCTCAGATGTTAGCTTTTTAAACAGCTCTGAAGGCCTTACAGAGCAGCCAACCACCACCAGCCCTGAGAGAGCACGAAACAGTACCAACAATCTCAAGGGTTTCTGTTCACGAGAGGTTAGGGCCACATGAGGTACATAGTACAAACATTTCCAGGATTCATTGTGAGGATCCACAAGCATCGATAGTGTCAATTCATTTTGAATAGGAGGCACAGACAGATATCAGCAGAGATCACAAGCCTTCCAAGCAGCCTGAGGAAGTCTTGCGACCTCCTTATCGGGCTCTGCTTCCTAAACATATGAGCGAGGAAATAGGTGACCACGTTCTCAGTCTCATACGTCAAGCGAGTTTGGCAGTTCTGACAGTTCCAGCAGCCCCTATCCATCAGCATTATATTTCTCAGGAACTCATGGACCAGCGTATCAGGGAGATCATCAAAGTAACAGCTTCAGACGCGAAGGATGACTCACACAAATTACAAGGTAGTCCAATTGCTAAAGAATTATCTGATATGAATGTCCCAACAGGTTTTCATACGCCCAATATAATCAAATACAAAGGAACTGATCCTGGCCAGCACGTTCAACAATTCGCGACTCATTAGGTTTGTATTCTAATCTGAATCGCATCCTTTGCCGGCTCCTCGCTACCAGTCTCCAAGACGAACCTCTTCGTTGGTTCCACTCTTTACCGGAAGGTTCGATTCATACCTTCGAGCAGTTACAGAAAATCTTCATCAAGGCTTATGCCCACAACAAAGACAAAGAAGAGAACTTATATTCTCTTATAAGTCTCAAACAAGCACAAGGGGAGAAGCTCAAGGAGTTCTCCAAGAAGTTTCTTGAACTGGCTCGGAAGGTCGACAATCTAGATCAGAAGACAGCCGTGTCCGCATTCACAAATGCTCTGCAGTTCAATTGTAAAGCTAAAGAGTATATTTTCCTGAAGAAGCCCAAGACTCTCAAAGATATGATCGAGAAAGTTAATAATTACATCGATCTGGAACGGATGATGCCCGAACCGAATAAACCGGTAAAGGCAATCCACAACACAAAGGTTCCTTCTACATATTCCAAAAACAACCGTAGCTCGAGCAATCCAGGCAATCCTAAACGAGCATAGACAGAACCAGAAAGAGACAACAATCAGAGGTCGCATAAACCATCCAGAACAGTCATACCAAAGTTGAATGTCAAGCTTTCCGTGATCTATCCTATTCTCTAGAAAGATAAATGTTTCCATCCAGCTCGACATCTTGATCCAATAGCAGGTCGACCTTATTGCGAATATCACAAGATTAAGCACCACAGCATCGACAATTGTTATGGTTTGAAAAAGCTTCTGGATATCATTTTTAAGAAAGGGAGGATGCTCAAATACATCATCGATCTTCCCAGCTATAAAGATGGGAGCTATCTGAAATAAGATGGCGTATGTCAAGCAATAGAACAAGCAGAGGAGAAGCATCTATATCATCTCTACTGCAGAAATATGATCGAAATCAATCAGGCTTCAAATTCCAATAGAGTTAAGCAGAGGAAGTTGGGCGAGTATTGTGACCTTGCCGTCCAAGACAAGGAAGCCAAGTTCCTCCTAGAGTCAAGCAGTCGCTGAAAGGGAATCTCCTTTGAAGACTGCGACACAGGACATGTGAAGTATCCTCATCATGACGCACTAGTAATTATGCTCAAAATGAGGAACTTCATAATGCACACCATGATGGTAGACACAGGGAATGGGATTAAGATCCTTTTCCAGAGCACAATTGACCAGATAGGACTCTCAGATCAGGTCGTTTAAAGTGAGACAGACATCAGTGGATTTAATGGCTCCAAAGAAGAACGAGTTGGGAAGATCACTCTCCCGATCACAGCAGGGCCTACCACTATTGACGTTATTTTTTACGTCATCAATGCCAAATCAAGGTATTTAAGGATACTAGGACGCTGTTGGCTACGCAATATGGAGGCCATCCCATCCACGTTCTACCAAATACTCCATTTCAAGCATAACAATAGTATTTATGAAATCAAAGGAAATTAAAAACTCTCTCGAGCTTGCGAGAATACAGTTTCCCCAGTTCTCGACCATTCAGAATAGATTACTGCATAGCAATCACAGAAGGCTGATAACCTCGATGGTCAGTCTTCTCCAGCCGAGCCCGTGGAATACGTCCAGGTCGATAGAGTTAACCGAGGTACTAATATTGGTACAAAATTAATTCAAACAGAGAAAGAGGCTCTTATTTTTTTCCCCCAATTCAGCAAAGTTGTTTTCGCATGGAACTTCCAAGAAATGCCAGGCGTAGACCCCTCAAAGTCTTGCCACATCATAAACATCCGCGAAGGTGCCGCAACAGTTAAGCAGAAGCAACGCAGGTTATCTCCAAGACTTAGAGACGAGGTGAACAAGGAGATGGACAAACTTATCGAGGTCGGTTTCATTCGAGAGGCCAAGTACCCAGATTGGATTTCTAATATCGTTGTTGTTACAAAGAAGAATGGGAAAGTTTGGGTCTGCGTGGATTTTACAGATCTCAACAAACACACGCCAAAGGATAGCTTCCCTCTTTCGATCATTCATCAGATCTACGACTCTACAGCAGGTCACGAACTCTTGTCCATGATGGACACTGCTTCGGGGTACAATCAGATTCCACTCTTGGAAGCAAATCAAGAAAGACTACGTTTATTACAGAAAGAGGTCTCTACTGTTACAAGGTCATGCCATTCGGCCTTAAGAATGTTGGGGCCACTTACCAAGGGCTGGTCACAAGTATGTTCAAAGAATACTTGGTAGAAACAGTCAAAGTTTATATTAACGACATGCTTTGCAAGAGCCTAAGGAAAGAGGATCACATTTCTCACCTCTCTATAGTATTCAGTATATTACGATCCTAAATAATGGAGCTTAATCCCGGAAAATGCCAATTCGGCGTTCACTCAGGCAAGTTCTTGGGTAATCTTATCAGCAAGAAAGGGATAGAAGCAGATCCAAATCAAATTCAAGCTCATCTGAACATGCCTTCACCATCAACAAAACAGGATATACAAAAGCCCGCAGGAAAGATTGCAGCAATCAACAGATTCGTATCCAAATCCTCGGGCCGATGCAGATGGTTATTTATGTTACTCAGAGGTTTTACTCAACGAGGAAAAGATTCAAAAAATAAAGATATCAACTGGATACCAGAATGCGAAGCAGCTTTTGAGGAACTTAAAACTTACCTAGGGAGGGCTCCAATCATGAGCACTCTGATACGCAATGAGGAACTGATTATTTACCTCGTAGTTACAAATACATCTCTCAGCTCAGTTCTCATTCAGCTCGAAGGAAAAATTGAGAAACCGATCTTCTTCATCAGCAAGACACTTACTCCAGCGGAAACGAGGTACTCTAAAATTGAAAGATTACTTTTAACTCTCCTTTACACCGCACAAAAACTCAAACACAATTTTCAAGCACATCCTGTTAAAGTCATGACGAACTACCCACTTCGGGATGTATAGTCTAAAAAAGAGAAATTAAGAAGACTACAGCAGTGGTAATTCGAGCAGCGAATTTCCTAAAAGGGTCAAGCAGTCGCTGATTTTTTAGCAGACTTTCCAGCTTCAGATCCTAACTAGGAAGAACATGATCCAGATCTCGCCGAAGATACAGCAGATGAGATTCCACCCTCCAAATATTTTGATGATCGAGCATCATGGATATCTCGAAAAGGGTGGAGGCTCCTCATCGATGGTTCGGCAGGACCCGCAGGGTCGGGAATTCAGATCGTTCTCATTACACCTTCCAACGACAGAATCAAGAAATCCATCTGTCTCGACTTCGAAGCCTCGAATAATGTTACAGAATACGAGGCACTCATTCACAGTCTAGACATGGCTCTCGAACTCGGAATCACTGAAATCTCAACCTACACAGACTCTCTTTTAATCGTTCATCACTACTCAGAACATTACAAGAAGAACGGAATCATGGTCGATTATGCAGTTCTGGTTGCAGAAAAACTAAACAAATTTCACAAAGCTACGCTCGAATACCTCCCTCGAGGAGAGAATTGCCACGCTGACTCCTCCGCTTACTTAGCCAGAGTATTGGGTACAGAATCAAGACACCTTCAAATCGAAGTTATTTCCAGCCCCAGTATTAATCGTACTACAGTATATGTGATTAACACTGGGGGCGATGAGATAGCGGAAGATGATTGGAGGAAACCTTTCGTTACTTATCTCGGTCAGGATAACTCATGCAATGGGCCACTACCAGATGATCCACAGCAACGCAGACACATCATCGAGAATTCAAACCGCTATACAGTCCAACCAAGCAGTGATCTCAACAGACTCTCAATCACTGTTCCATACCTCAAGTGCCTCTCTAACAAACTTGTCGACAACATGCTTCGAGATCTACATGAAGGAATCTGCGGATCCCATACCGCAAAACAAGCTTTTGCTAACAGAGCTATTACCCAAGGAGTGTTCTGGCCAGGGATACAGAAGCAAGCTAAAGAATACTCAAGGAAATGCGATGAGTGTCAGCGTCATAGAAATCAAATTCGAGCCCCTACCCTGGAACTCTATGCCAGTAAGGTATAGTGGCCGTTCAAACGATGGGCACTCGATCTAGTTGGTGAATTCCCCAATACTCCAGGTAATAGAAAATTTCTCCTTGTTGCCACAGATTACTTCACTAAATGGGCCGAAGCAGTTCCATTATGCAGAACTCGAGAAGAAGAGGTCATTTCTTTCATTTGGCAGCATATCATCACAAGATTTGGTTGTCTACATTTGATCTGCATCGATAATGGTCCTCAGTTCGTCGGAACAAAGGTCTTAGCATTTCTCAACAAACACAACATAATCCATTCTCCATCAAACCCATACTACCCCCAAGGAAATAGACAAGCGGAGATCACAAACAAGATCATCGTGGATGGTCCCAAAAAGTGCCTTATGTTACAAAAGAAGGGCAACTGGATACGTGAATTACCTTACGTCTTATGGGCTTATCGAACTACGCCCTGAAAGTCAACACAATGTTCTCCATTTCTGCTTGCCTATGGAACTAAAGCAGTCATCCCAGCAAAGTACCACAATCCAGTAAGAGACCACGAGCTCACAGATGAAGAAAATGAGTTCGAATTGGCTTGCAATCTCAATTAGATCGATGAGACACGAGATCGAGCTATCAAAGTCTTGGTCAATATCATCAAACACTGGAAAATTCATACAACAAACGAGTTCGCACTCGGGAGTTCGCTATCAACGACTGGGTCCTTCGAGAAATCCCAGATAATAGAAAAGATCCACATGTTGAAAAACTAGCAAAAAACTGGAAAGGTCCTTTCATGGTCATAGGTTGAACTGGTCTGGGTTCATACTTACTTATGACGGAAGCTGGTGACAAAATTTTAAATCCCTGGAATACAAGAAGATTGAAGTTATATCGATGCTGAATAGCTCCTCGTCACTCAGCAACATTCAATCCACCTCGAGATTTCACCTCCAATGTATGTACAAACTCTTTTCAATCAATAAAATCTTTTTTTTATCACAAGAATCCTTGCTATACAGTTCCACTATATCTCCATCCAAGGGTAAAAGCGCAGTTTATCCTAGCTCGATCCCTAAAGGTAAACTACATCCAACATTGGTAATGGCATAGATAATACTAGCCTAACTCCTGAGGATACTCATACATCCAAAGGCGGGGGACATAAGGAACCTCTTATCCTAAAGATAACAAGCCTAAAGCACGAGTGAGGAAAAAACTTGCTCGCTGCCGCTAAGCTCCAACATTCAACATTGGTAATGGCATAAATAATACTAGCCTAACTCCTGAGGATACTCATACATCCGAAGGTGGGGGCCATAACGAACCTCTTAGCCTGAAGATAACAAGCCTAAAGCACGAGTAAGGAAAAAACTTACTCGTTGCCGCTAATCTCCAACATCCAACATTGGTAATGGCATAGATAATACTAGCCTAACTCCTGAGGATACTCATACATGTAAAGGCGGGGGCCATAACAAACCTCTTAGACTGAAGATAACAAGCCTAAAGCACGAGTGAGGAAAAAAAACCTTGAGGACTCAGAAACCTTAGGCGCTGGGGCCATTAAGAGCCTCAGCCTATAGGATCAGGCCTAAAGCACGATAAAGATGTTACTCACTGTCGATAAGCCCAGCTCTCCAATATGGTATCAAGGCATAGATAATACTAGCCGACCCCCTGAGGAAACACAGATCCGAGGTGGAGGCCATAAAGAACCTCTTATCCTGCGGTAACCACCTAAAGTATGAGCAAAGATATTACTAGCTCGCTACCACTAAGCCTCCCTGAAGTCCAAGGGCTGAGGCACAGATAATACTTACTTCTGCACCCACGGACTTCTTCTAATTTAATGGGTCAAACCAGAGAATAACATCTACTGCAGGTGTTGAAATGTTATTTTCTCATATCAGCATTTCAAATTACAATGCTCCTCTCAAAGTCCTATATCGAGCACTGAATCATCAACATCTGCTAGATACAAAAGGTACTCATTATCAGAATTCAAGTCCATTTCTTTTTAATTCTGCTGGATTTTCTAGATGGGAGAGCAGTCGACCTTCCTCCCACAACAGGAGTAGGTGAGGCTGCACTCGAGCTTCCACCTATTTTAGTCCTGGATACCATATATTCTGGAGCTCGTTCAGCAATAATTTCTCTCCCTCGAGCTATCTGTTCATCCGTCGTGGTCCCAATACCACGGTCCATAACCCCAATTGGATCTATGCTCGAGATATCGAGTTTACATACACAAGTCCTTCCAAAGAAGCAATCTTGTATCAAATCACTCACAACCTGCAGGAATTTTATTTCCTTGGCAAAAAATACAACCAATGCGCTTAATTGCCGTTGATGCAAAGCTTCACCATCACATTTTTCTTGTTCATGAACTACGAGTTCCTTAAAGGCTTGGTGAGTAACAGCAGCGCGCTTGCTATCCTTCAAACGACAAGCCTTTGATTCATCCAGTTCAGCTGTTAATTGATCAATACGTTTACTCATCTGCCTTGTAAGATCTATCGACTTCTGCCGAGAATTTGCGAGATCAATACGCATATTTTTCACTAACTCTTCTTTTCGACAAAGAAATTCCTTCATCTCTCGACTCCCCTCACCAGAAGAAATTTCACCATCCCTTTTATCCAATTCAAATTTGAGGTCTTTCTGATACTTCATTTCACGTACACGTAATTCCCGCTCCAATTCGGAAATTCGAGCACAGAGTTGATTAATTCTTTCATTCATCTCCATATCACGTTGCACAACCCTCCTCACGTTTCTGCGAGCGTGGGCCAAATCATCCACCAAACTTTTGTTCTTGGCTTGAATCTCAGCTAAATCGCCCTGCTCTGAGCCTCTCTCCCTTTTAAATGGCGTAAATCAGCCTTCAAACGATCTAACCTGGCAATCAAACTATCGGGTATTTATGCAGAGTTGCGCAATTTTAAATCTTTTCCCGCAATACTACTGTTCATTTTTTCAAAATTGGCCTCGGACACAGCCAAGTCAGTTTGCACGGTATCCAGGTCGATCTCTTTCTTTAATAACTGTTTGTTCAGAGCACAAATTTTATACTTCATATCAGATATCTCGTCATTCAATGCTCTAATACGGTATTCGGCTAACTTAGCCTCATGCCGAGAACCTGACACAGCCTTTTCCTTCAACTCAGCAAGTTCGCTGGTAAATTAGTTCAAGGCCAAATCCCTGCTCAAAATTGTTAAAGTCTTATACTCGACTTGTCTCTTAGCTTCTCTGAGCTTTAAAGAAAGCTTCACATTATCATCCAATTGATCTTCATACTGGGAGATTAAAGCCTCATATTCTTCTGCATACTCAGTATTATACAAACGAGTCTGTTCTTCACTCTCTCAAGCAACGTCTAGCTCCTTCTGCATAACAGTTAGTAGGAACTCACAACATCAGCACCTAATTGGGAAACAGATTGACAGAAGCATACTGACAAACTTACAGTACAGACACCTACAAGCTCGAGACAGCCAATGCCTCCTTGGCCTACCGACCATAACAAGTTTTGGTCGCAAGACAGAGTGTACATACACAAACATCCTGAACTAGAATAAACTTACAAGGTATATATCCCTTCTTCTATTAAATTCATGTTCATCTAGTTATTAATTTATCTGAATTATCTAACCTGCAATTCAGCAAAAGATTTTTTCTCCACTTCAAGCAGGCCCTCTAAGTCTACAACTCTGAGGCACGAGTTTTCTATCTTTTACAATACGGAATTTGATAAGAAAAGCGTTGTTGGCATCAAACAGCAGTAAAATATTACAAAGCTCGAGTTTATGTTTCACAACCAATGTTACATTACACGATCATCCTACCTGATCAATAGTTTCCAGATTATCGCCAGCGGTCTTTTTAACAACATTCAGACCATCTTCTATTTCCTCAACCTCTTCTTCATCCATAATTTCCTTCTCCTCATAATTCCCTTCGCTAAAGGCCATAATCTCTGCCTTTGTATACCTCAGCTGGTAGAGTTTCCCTGCAAGGTTGTTCTAAGAAGCAGCAGACGCGGTAACCAATCACTCCGCTTTAGCTACACTTTTGGCCCTAACTTCCTTCAGCTTAAGGGCAGCAGCTTCCCTTTCTTTCTCCAGATCCAACTGGAAAGCTTCCCTCTCCCAAGTCAGGTTCTCTTCAAACTGGTTTTTATCTTCCTCGAGCTGGGAGATCCTCTTTTTCAGCTCAATCGACCAATCCTGGAAACCAAGCTGAACCCCCCTCAGAGCATGAGCAAACTGCAAAAAGAAATAAGTCAGCTCGAGCAATAAAAAAGCTCGACAAAACCAACTATTTATAAACCTTCTTAAACTCATCATCCACAACAGCAACCATCTTCTCCCGAGCTTTAGCTCGACATTGTTCCTCCAGGAGACCGGCTTCAACCTCAAAATGCGGCCTCAAGTCCGCTCCCTCAACGATCTTACCGCTTTCCTCTAACACCACCTGCGACTTTATGGGAGAAGTTACCTTCCTCCTCTTACTGCTATCGTCCACATTGTCCGACGTAACAGAACGAGAAGCAGCCCCCCTTTTTATGGCCTTCCTCTTTGCCAGGTCCTGTACAATAGTACTAGAGACAGTGGCCATGATCACTGGCCCATCTGGCATTTCATTGAGCTGCACGAGCTTCAAAGGTGTATTAAGTTCAAGAGTTTAAAATTTCTCTTCCATAGAGCCTGGAGTTTTCCAAGCCATTCTCATCTTCGCTTGAGATCTCCTGACCTTGTCATCCTTACTAGCTACCCTTTTGAACCAACTTATCTCTAACTCTTTGAAAATAGCTTCGAGCTCAGTGTCTTCCCTGGCAGTGGCGTCTATAAAAGATTCCTTCCTTGAAACTTTGCAATTAATTCCTGCATAAAAAATCGGCAACGTAAGATACAAATTAACTATAGAAATATAGTTCAACATACAAATGATAGTTTCATTTTCAATGGTATACTTACCATTTGTTATAGTCCTATTATTAAGTTCTAGGGCTTCCTCATCAGACCGCTGAAGACATTCACCAGACACCCATAAAAGATTGTCGTTCCACACTCGCCCTGCTGAAGATAGTTTGAAGAAGCATGGTCTTGAAGAACTAGAAGAAAGATATGCACCATCAGTTGCTGTGACATATTTCACAACATAATACTCCAGAAAATCCTTGGCAGTAATCCTCCTCTCACTACCAGATGTAGCCCATCTCTCATTAAGAGTTTTGCATACAAGGATAACTTCCCAAAAATTATAATTCAATTATGTCGGGCAAGCCCCAATCATATTCATAACACTCTTAGCTAAATTGCACAAAGGTAGCGTCAACCCATAGTCAAACTGGGCTAAATAGTAACAAAACCCATCAATTCGACTATCCTTTACCACGCCTTGAACGTACTCCAAGGATACTTCGTCCCCCAAATGCCTGTACATCTTTTCTTTAGCCAAATCAGGCAGCAAATATAGGTAATCCCCTCATTGACTGACACTGCAAGTGCTAAAGAAATTACCCCTATAACCGAAGGCGTGCCCCCAAATTCTATCTATATTACTTTTGGCCTTACAGAACTCCCTAAATCGACAAAAACCTGTTGGGTACTCAACTCGAGAACCCATCAGGCGAGGCCATTCTACCAATTTGGCTACAGTATCCTCCTCATCCCCTACTCTAATGACGGGAGATAAATGCCCTACGAGGCCTACTTCGTAAGCCTTTACACAACCGGAAATCGAAACCATACTTATCTACAGTAAAGGGTCTACTTTACAGAGTGCTGGTCTAACAAAACCTATAGATGTCGAGCTATATATATCAATTTTTATCTCGCACTACTAGATCACTTCTATAATCCAAAACTGTGATAAAACGATTGGTATCGCCCCACAGTCATTATTCCCATTGCTATTTTTTTTATTTTTAGTTTTTGGGTAGGGATTACATCCTTATCCCGATACAATAAAGATTTGTATACAAAAACTCTTGCAAACTTAAAGACAGACTTACCTTCAGCACCCGCGTGAGAGTCTACAGCGTTGGTCCGCACCAGTTTGCTCAATTTCTGCAACTTCTTTAAAACCTCCTCGATCTCAGCCTCCTCTTGTAGTTTACAATTGAGACTCCTAGTCACTGCTTTCCTCTTATCCTTCCCTCCTTCGGCAGTAATGGAATCGTCAGTTGAGATCTCTCTCTCTCTCTAACCCTTCTCTTCTTTTTCTGGTTTTCTACATTCGGAGAGGAAAGAGAGGGGGTACTTATGCACCTTCCCCGAATCGATGGCGGTTTGAAGTTTTCCAGTAAAGAATCCTCGATTCCTGAACTGAGCCGCCTGTTCGTCTGAACCTGTCAGACGTGTCGTACCGCTTCGGTAAAAACACCTTCCCATCATTACACCAAATATTATACTTTAGCGTATCTCTCAGCCTCTTGGTCCCACTCTTTTCACAATACCCCAAACTCATGAGTCTGAATTTTCTACTTTAAAATTTCATGTACATTTGTTAGCCCTACTTATACACCTTGACTTTAACGTCAATATCAGTTAGCAACACAAATTCAAAAATTCAGTTTCAACAGCAATCCTAGTCATAGCCTATATTCGTGAACAAATTTTTTTTCAAGTAAATTTGGGCAATTACATTTCAAAAATATAACAGTCAATCACTCTAATCCCCAAGATACTTGCATTTGAAGTAACCGATGTGCCCAAATATACCACAAGCTTTCCATAGCCCTGAGGCGATATCCCTATCCTCATTGATGATCTCCTCCCTGGCCATCATCAGGACAAACTTTTTACGATCTTCAACAGACTGTAAACAGGTACACATGGACTCAGACCAGTACACGCAGTTGATTTCCTTGCCCCTTTCCACATCAGTCTTACCCTCGCAGTTCGCTCGGGCTTCGAGCAGAACCGCATCATAACCTTGCTACCCGAAAATAGCTTCCCTTATTTCATCAATCTTGAATGCTAAACGCAAATCGTTCAACACACGCGCTTCAACATCCCTCTGAGAATGAGTCTTCACCATTTTTTTTGAATAAACTTCTTAAAGAACAAGTCACACTTTTATACTGTTCAGTTAACAGGACTAATTTTTTGATTGACTATACGCAACGTTTTTCAGTTTCTATAACCCACTCTTCCCGGGTTCGAACTACTTACTATTATCTTTTCGTGCTTAATCGAGATCTCTAAAGTTTATATTTCGAGCTTTATGTTTATATCTGCTAAGCTCGATTCACCAACTATTCACTCCCATATTATGTACAGCTCGATGACATGTCAACTATTTCTGTTTTTCGCTAGTAAGAAACAAACAAAAATATTCTTTTATTACGCTCAATTTTTATCTAACAAGTTGGTTACAGGCCTACCCCTACAGTGTTGCTTTACAATTACAGAATCAAGCTTTTTGAAGCTCGATATTACAAATACTTTCTCAATACGAGGACAGGTCTCTAGTTCTTTTCTCGTTGCCAAGATAATGCTGATCTTCCAGAGAAACCTCAGCCACAGCTCAAAAATTGCAAGCCTGCAACAGGTCAAACACCTCTTTCCCCTTCATTTCCCTGCAGGAAGAATTAAAAGAGAAGACGATGGTACCGAAAGAAGCGATCCATCTTCCACCTCCACCACCGCCGTCTCTTCCTCCTTGTCCCCACTAACCCCAAGTTCGTGGAGATTGAAGAGGACTCCTACCTTAGAAATCAGAGCGTCATTAGAGACCAGGGATTTTGCATCGCATACACCCCGGCTGCTAAATCGGACACTACATAATACCCGGAAATATTTCAAACAACACTCCTTCAACAAAACGGCAAAGGGAGTCTCCCTACTCTGATAACCACAAAACCATATCCAGAATCCCCCCATGATGAAACAAAACCGGGTACGATACACTTGATTCCGCATCATAACCATGATTTTGCAAAGCGAAGATGTGTTACAGGTTATTCGGGGATCAAATCTGACCACTATTTATAGCGATACCGCATTTAATACAAGTTGTTTCCCCAAACAGTCATCCGCTCGGGAAAACTAATAGTCTGCCCATAACACTCACGCGTCATAATGACAACACACTCTTCAATACTGACATTCCATTTTTCAAGCGTCGCTTACGTCATCACGAGAACTGATTTTTTAGGGATTTTTCTCAACTAAAGCTACAAGTGACTTCAGTTGCGAGGGGGCGATTAAAGGGACTTATCCCTCGAGCTATGGACACTCGACCTCATCTATACCTCGATCTCTAGAAGACTCGATCTTATCTAGTACCAGACTCACGCATAAACAAACACGTTAATAGTTATACATCGACCACGAACTCAAGCAGAATGTGGATCGCCCACAACAGATGTAAACAGAACAAGTCAACATACACCTGTCTCCCACGAGCTAGCAGTTACACACTCAACTGCCCATAACTCCGACTTTCAGGAGAACGTGTTCGAGCATGATGTCAAGCTGAGGGCAGGGTCTATAAAAAGGCAGAGCTCCTAAGGAAAGGGCCGGTGGACAGACAATTTTATACAGACAATTATCTGATCTCTAGCTATTTTTTCTTAGATTAACTCATGTAATCAGATTTTCTCACTTTCTCAAGCAATAATACTATTTTCACAAAATTCTCCACAAGAGGTTGTGGTTTTTACCTATTCACAGGTTTTCCATGCTAAATCCCCTGTGTCAAGTGTTATCTCTTACTTAATTCTTGGCATAGTAGTTCTTGGTATAAGGATCGATTTCAAGCTAGTTCGAGCTTTACGAAATCTGGTCCCTACAGAGTTACTAACCTGTACTAGAAGAGCAGCAATCATCATTTTTGGTCACCACTTTCAATTCAGACGGTAAGACAACGGTTTTCCCAGCGAACTCAAAGTATAACGGTGGACTACGATCAAAATTTGAAGATTTTCTCACTCTAGAAATGCTCCATTCTCTCTCAGCAACTAATTGTAGTTTAAGAAAAGAAGAAAGACAAGCTTTTATATTATCCCTCGGTTTCTGAAACGGCGGCTCTTTGGGACACGTGTCAACATCATCTCTCCTATCAGGCACATCTTTTCGTTTACCCTCATAATGATTTCTGGGGTAACGTGTTCGGTTATCACGTCTGTATCTCTCCTCTGCCATTATTAAGGACTCACTGCCCAAGAAGATTTGTACAGATCATGTAGCACAATTACTTACGTACATCAACAACTTTATACAACTGCACGGACCTACTGCGCCATTTATAGCATGATTCCAGTTCAAAACCCTAGTACAACTTTTACAGCTGTCACTTACCTTACTTTTGATCTAACAGAAGCAAAAAATTAACCATAAATCCTACTCCAAATATATCGCATGCCACCATTATCACAGATACATAAAGTGATGATAAGACGACCTCAATAAAAACAAATTATTTTATTATGGTTACTCGCTCAACCTTACAGACAGATGGTTCTCTTCACCACATGACTGATTTCCCTACCAGCAGCTCTCTCATCCCCTTTAGCAAGCTTAACCAGCACGATTTATCGAACTGCCACCCCACATAGCTTTACATCTAGCAGAAGTTTGCAAAGTACACCACATCAAAAGTTGCGACCAAGTTCTACATCAAGATCATAATTGTTCAAGATGACTATGATGATACTCTCACAACAAGAGCTTATATAGAGCACGAAAGATATCAGACATGACAAAAATATATCTTAAACAAGGCAACAAATATATAGCGCGATCTACACAATTCAAGAAGATATACTTTCACATATACTTCAACTCAGCAAAAAATTGATTTACACATCTATGACCTATTTGACAATGGACTAGTTCGAGAATTATCAAGTGCATCCTACAACAATTCGTTCAAGCAGATACAAGCCAAGATAAACAAGTTTGAATTTCTTCTCAAGACAAACAATTTACAAGGACGAATATTTTATTTCAGTTCGGAAGTCCAGATTAGAAGTTCTGCAGACAAATATTTATTTTACAAAGAATAGCCTACTTTACAAATGACAGTGTAACACTTGAGCAGAAACAATGGCAGGCCCAACAGAAGAACTCAGAGCCCAAGAAGAGGAACTGGAATACATCAACTTCCCCAAATGACGGAAGTTAAAGTTAATCCTACCACTCTACCATAACCTCCACCATCTCCGTAGCCACTGAAGACGAAGGACCACCTCCACCATTACAATACCCAATCCTTCGCAGGGTATCGGCAATACTTCAGAGATGACACCCCAGCCTCCTCATCTTCCGCCGCCACCGCATCCTCTGCCAGCATCCACAGACAGGCCCGACGGTAAGCAGTAAACAAGACCATATAGTAGAAACACCACATTTGATGATAATCATCATCTGCCTTCTCTACTTCTTCCAAAGACATCCCATGAAAAAATGGAGGAACAGGGATTGGAGTTGGCAGAGAAAGACTTTGGTTCCTAAACTAACGAGTCTGAAGAAGATTCATCTTATTCTGAACTCTCTCCTCGTAAGCCTGATGATGGGTAGTCACCATCACTATTACTTATGGAAATTCGGACGACTCACAGGTTAAACCAGGATGAACAGTGATAACAACTGATCACCATTTTTATAGCAGAGCATTTAAATGCATACCACAACTTCTAATACAATCTTTATCACATGCACACATCTCAAGCAGAACTTTTGGGAAACTCAACAGTCAAAATAATTATTCTTCCAGATACATGGAAACCAGCAATGCAACATTTAATACCAAATGACTGGACTTCTCAACCAACACCACTCGCCACACACGTTTCTCCTACTATTGGCTGAGAGGGGGTAGTTGTAAGGGCTTATTTCTAAACATCGTTCTCAGCTCGATATTCAAGCTCACATAGTCTGTATAAACACACTGACAATCATCCAAAGATTGAGAGCAAGCAGATTACAATACAGACTTCCTCACCTACAGTTCGAGGATATTGAAGCATCTAGTAATATCGCACTGTAGAAAACACTCAGATATCCATCAACAGTTCGTATATATACGAACATCGTTAGAGATCGTATCTTCATCAGCAGTTGGAAGTAACAGCTAAGGTCATCAATAGATCCATTACAGATCAACAAGTATCAGGACTTTACAAAAGACCTCATAAAGACTCATCAAATACGGACGACCAAAATGTACGTCATCAATGTAACCACCGGTCATATTATAAGACCTATAAAAGAGACCTGGAGATCAGAATTTAGGATGACAATTATCACCTACAAAACTTTTAGAGAAAGTGATCCCTACCAAAACTCAGATATTCAATCACTTTCTCTTTGTAATAGCTAGCATCTATATAAAGCACCGTTCTTTCAGAAATCCTCAGGAGAGGTCGTGGATTTTTACCCATTCAAGGGCTTTTTACGCTAAATCTCGTGTTAATTACTTTCAGTTCTTAACCAAAATTCTACATTTCAAGGGTGTAAGGCACTATCTTCGTCCAATACAAAAATAGGCTATTACAGGTAGGACCAAGTATTACTTCTTATTAGGGTTTGAGTGTATAATGGGAAGACCACTCTAACCCTATCAGGTTAAATAGAGAGGAAGGCCTTCTTGGGGGATACAACACAGAATACCATCCCATTAAGGTCTATAGCAAATCCAAGGGAAGACTACACTCAATAACAAGGGATTTTCAGAGAGTAGGAGAAGAGGTTAGCTTAATCTCATTTACATGTTTATATATTGATCATAGTTAATTGTATGTATTTCCAACAATAGGTGTTAGAGCCAGGATACAAAATACTATGATTAATTATTAGAGATTTATAGAGAAAGAAACGAAGAACTTTTTTTCTTGTATTTTAATGGTTTGGTTTTAGTACATTATTATCTATTTACTGCTTACTGCTCATATTTACCGAGTCTCTCTCTCTCACTGTCTCTTAGAGCATCTCTAGCAGCAAGTGTGACTTTGGGTATGGGCTCTAACAGGAAGGCCTACTGTGTTTGCTCTTACAAAATTATATCAACACTCTCCTAATAATAATAGGGTTCCTCTTCTCTCTCTCAAAATAAGATTAGATCTTTTTGGTGCAATTGGATTTGATCCTTTCGGTGTAATTGGATTTGATCTCCCAAATCAGATTTGATCTCTTCGGTAAAATTGGATTTGTTCTTCAAAAACCCTTTGAAGAGGTCGAGCTCACTAGCTAGAGCTTGTGGTGTTGGGTTTCATAAGAGGAATTACCTTGAAATTTGCTGATTTAGTTCCTAACTATTAGAAATCGTTCTCCATCCAACAGGTCACATTAGGGTTTAATCTTCTGTTGCTAATTCGGTTCTTCGTCGTTCATCAAACCGGTTCTATTATTGTTATCGAAGTACCAATTAGATTAGGGTTTTAAGAAAACAGAACGTGAGATTGGGGCATTAATTGGGTTGTTATTGAGATTGGGGCAGTTTCTGTTTAGTGGTACCTCTACTGGACTCATGAGTTCTGCTAAAGGATTTGGTATTTATAGTATTTTCTGGTATTATTTAGATAAATAATGAATATGGGTATATATAAGTATGAGGTAATTCATTTTACACCATATAAGTTTGGAGGCTAAATGTTTTTAGGGTGTAATTGCTGACTTTGATGGATTGGTGAATTGGAATTGGCAGATCATTTGATGTTATTTCCTCTATGAATTCTACTTTCTTCATTGATAGATTAACAATTTTTTGGCATTTTTTATTCTCTGTTAACGAAGCTTGTTTGTTTTAGCCTAGAATTGTATATTGCATCGCACTGCCATAGATGTCGATGGCTGTCCTATAACAGTATCTTGGAGTGGTGACACTCAACGAAATTTCATAGTATTGTTTTTCTTTAAGATAATTGTTGGCATCATAAGCTAATTTTATACCCAATTTTGATATAGCAAGAGAAATATATGTGCTTAAAAGGGGTACCTGGACTATCGTATTTAAAAATATATCCAAACTAAGTCCTAAAGGATTAATGGGTTACTTCAAAAAATATTAAGGTACATTATAGTTTTTATCAAATTCATTCTTGATTATATAATCATACACCAATTACCAATTACTATATCATATTAATTAGATAAAAAAATTTGGTATGAGCCAAAATATATTAATGGATATAGGGCATTGATGCCCAAGGATCTTCAATGGGGTTTAAGTAAGATCAAGTAGTCGTTAGAAAGGTGGGATATAAAATAGGCAAATACACCCAAAAGAGTTTTGTCCTTGGAGTTGAACGTTTCTCCTAATTTTGAGATTTTTTTTGTAAAGTCTCATTAAGACTACTTTGTACTAATTAAACTTGAAATAATTAGACCACCAAAAGGAGGCTAAAAAACATCTAATTAATTAGTGGGTCAAGTTAGGCTACACGGTATGGGGAGATGAGGATAACCCTCGACCCAAAGGTGAGGAATTGCTTCGAGTCAAACTGTAAGTGGCCAGTCTAGTCTTGAGCGTGAGTGATCACCAACTAAGGGGAAATGTATGTCAAATCACCAACCAAAGGAGGAGTTCGATGATACATCGCTATACCCGCAGAGTAAAATATCAATACCTTAAAGATTATATATACTCTGACTCGACCATCCTAACCCCATGTAGGATCGAGATTAAAGACATCAAGTCATAGATCTTTTACAGATCAAGTTAAACGTGCATAAAATTAAATTTTATACCTCCAAATATAAGTCATTAGTTCATGCAGTTATGGACCCTATGATCCAGAACCAATTAACTAATATTGAGACATTGACAGACTCTAACTACTCAAACTGAAAGCTCTAAATCCAAATTGCCCTAGGCTACCTTGATTTCGATTTTGTTCACACTGAATCCCAGCCTGCAGAACTCACTGATACCTCTTCTGATATTGAGAAAGTGGCCTATGCTAAATGGGTTAAAGCCAATAAAATGGTAAATCTCATCATTCGTTCTTCCATCGATCCTATAATGTGGGGAGGTATCGCTGAAAAAGGTACCGCAAAGGAATTGTTAGATGTCATTAAGAAATAGTTTGAGGGTTCTATCAAGGGAAGGCAGTACAGTAACTTATCTCAGCTTTTATCACTGAAGTATGACGATAGTGGAAATGTGCGTTGGCACATTCTTAAGATCTCAATGTTAGTTCTTACCTTGAAAGAACTCAGTCTCACCATTGATGATACATTGATGGCTCACTTAGCAGTTTGGTCTTTTCCACAAAGTTTTGAGATGTTTTAAGTTCACTACAAGAATCAGGAGAAGACTTGGGAAATGAATGTATTGATTGCAGCATTGGTCTCTGAAGAAGAATGACAGAAGAAAGGTAAAATGGAATTAGCTCATCTGACTATTTCCATGAAGAGGTTGTCCATCAATTCTAAAGGGCAAAGGAAGTTTAAGAATCAAGGTTTTACGAAGAAGAATACTTTCAAGTCTGGTCCAAGGCAGAGTTCTCCTTTAGGAAATGGGAATGAGAAGCAGAATACGACTCCGTTAGTAACTACTTCATCAACTATAGAGTGTTCCTTTTGCAAGAAGAAAGGCCATGTGAAGTAGGACTGTCACTCTTATAAACACTGGCTAAATAAGAAAAGATGGGTTCATCAGCAGGCGGCTGACAAGGCCTAAGGATTAGATTTTCTAGGGAGATACTAGAAATCTTCCCATTGAGTTCATTGGCATTTGTTTGCTTGGTTTTAGACACAGGTGTTACTTTAGATTTGACAGGCACCTTTTATGTCGCATCGATAAGACAATCTCTGGTTTTAATTTCTCGGTTGTATACTTTTAGTTATTTTTTATTTTATTTTATTGGTTATATCATCTATCTCTTGATTATTTATTTAGGCTTTACTCTTATGTTCATCTTCTAAGGCTAGTACTTTTTCTACTTCTCAACGCTCTAGTGTTCTGAGCAATCTTTGATGTTCTGGCACAAACGACTAGGACATATTTCTAAGAAGAGGTTAGAGATTAAGATTATCCGGTCAGATCGAGAAGGCGAGTATTATGATAACATCGATTAAGACAACCAACATTAAGAAACATTTTATTAGTATTTACTAGATCAGGGTATTGTAACCCAGTACACTACTCTTGGATCATCTATGGGCTGGAAGAAATCCTAGTCTAATCACTTGCGTGTTTGGGGTTATCCTACATCTATGGACTGGGAGAGATCGAAAGGTTTCAGGTTTTATTGTCCTTCTCGACCCATAGAGATGTATAAGTATGCTCAGGCTCATTTCATAGAGGAGGGAGATCACTTTACTAGTACTTCATAGAGAGTTTGTCTTTGTGGAGGGTTTTTGAAACTTAGAGTCCAACTGGTCTTCCAATCAGTGTTGTTATGCTTCCGTGTTTATCTGACATTGACACTGTGACGAGTATGATTCCAGACAATGTTCTAGACCCCGTCGTAGCACCAGTTTTCCCTAAGATTTTTCCTTCACCCGCTCTTGTCCAGTTTTCTATCATTCCAACTCCAACCTAACCTCTTGTTCCTACTCAGAGATCCCCTAGAGAGATGCGTTCAGCCATTTCTTCAGGTTATCATCTTTATTCAGTTGAAGGGGAGTTATTTAATTTTAAGGATCTAGTATCTTTTAACTCAGATATGGCTAGTTGTTTTGCAGATCAGTAGCATAATGCCATGATAGAGGAGATGGATTCTATGTCTCACAACTCTGTGTGGGAGTTGACACATTTACCTGAAGGATCTAAGGTAGTTGAATACAAATAGATCATTATATATACGTCAATCAGAGTGGGAGATATTTTATATTTATGGTTTTGTACATCGACGATATTATACTCGCTAGCAGTGACATCCAATTTCTTCAGCAGACGAAAGCCTATGGCATGATATGTATGAGACCCGACATCAGTTTTGTTATTGGGATGCTAAGAAGGTACCAACAAAACCCTTCTATTATTCACTGGCAGGCAGCCAAGAAGGTTCTTCGCCATTTAAAGAGGACAAGAGATTACAGATTGGTTTATAAGAGATTGGATGAGCTTATGGTTTTGGGCTACTCTGATCACTCAGATTTTGCTGAAGTCTTTTTGAGGATTGCACTTTTACGTGGGAGTAGTTATTGGTTTATTTTATTTACTGTTGCTGCAGTAGAATTATTTATCCTTGTGGGAGTTATTCCCGGTTATTATTTTATTCGACATTCAGACTTGATTTTGATTATTTAGCTGTTATTATATTTGGATCCGTTATTATATGTGCACATATTCAGTTTAGATTATACAATTGCAATAAAGTTTTAGATATGAGTGATTTTATCATATGACGGTTGTCTAAGTATCAAGTGCCTATAGAGAATATTGAAAGGTTTCTCAAGTATGCTTGGGCTGAATATGGGTAGGCTCTACATCCTTTAGCCTTTATTTCTGCATGAGCGGTGGTCTTCGCATTATGGTTTGTCTCTAGGCCAAAACGAGTAAAAAACAACGGAGCAGGTCAGTCGTTATTTTGCTAAAGTGACTTCCATTTTAGTCGAAAAAAGCGTTGTTCTTTTTGCAGTAGTTTTATATTTTCGACTTGAAATGCACCGTAATATTACGACTGTAAACCACGTCATAATATATGTTATTTTTAGTTAAAATTGCGGCACATTTATGAGTCGTTTTATAAGTCGCAAAAAATATACACAAATATCAGTCGTTATTTTTGTCGTATTTGTTCCATTTTCCGATTTATTTATCCGTTGTTTTATGCGTCACAATTTTACGATGCCAAAATCGCCTAATTTGTAGTAATTCTAAAAAAATTCGACATACAAACTAGTCATGCTATCTCTTACACAAAAACGTCGACGTATTAGACACAATTATTGATAATGATTTTAATCGCTTCTCGCAATTATAAATTTCTAAATTTTATTAAGTAATATTAGTTTACTTAAAAAGTTTTTCATATACTCTTTCAATTAGAACTAGATGGATTTGAACCATCATTGTCTCAAGTTCTTGAGAGCTCTTGCCATTTAGAGCTTATAGTTCTATCACGAGAAGCATCACAATAAGAATGTCTCACCTGGAAATATTATGAGTTCTTGTTACAGCTTCGCACCTCTGGCTTGTACACCTCTAGCTTTATCCTCTTGACTATACAGATTTGGTACCATTGTAACAAATAAACAGAACAGTATGGTCAATAGATTTAGTACCACTGTATAGATATACATAACAACATTCTAGGCTTACAGCTAAACAGATAAACAAATGGACAAAGCATTAGTGTACCACTTTATAGTATTCCCCCAACCTTGAAGAAAAATAACAATGACTCTTAGTACAAGCAGTATCAAGAATAACAGTGTTAGGTAAGAAAAAGTTATTAAGAGCCTGTAAATCAGTACAAGGTTTAATGATGAATAATTTTGTGTTTGTAAACGAACTACTAATCCAACATTTCAAAAGAAAGTAGCTACTACCTAAACAGATTTAAATATACCTGGGGACTGTTCCAGTTTAATTGAACTGCTTTTTCGTAGTTTTTTGTTGCCTGCAAAAAGCAAGAACCAATTTAAGATAAGTGCAAGTTCGAACATATGGTCGTACTATATCTTTATGAACTGTACAGCAATATATTAAATTTAATAACATAGGCATACTTATTTCCATAATTTTTCTGCCTCTTTAGTACGACCACACAGTTTCGCCCGATTAGTGATGGCAATAGCCCAATTATAGAAGGCCTGATGTTACAAAGAACTTCGAATTAGGTGCTTCATTTTGATCATTCTTAAAAGAAATCATTCTATCAGAATCTTACAAAAGATGTGCTATGATCTGTGATAAGTATAAAAGGACATGCACATCTTATAGGAGGTTACTATGATCTAGTCTCCATAACACAGTCATATTACAATGCTAGAAGAACATTTTATTAAGGAGCATAAATTTTGCATTTCAAATACTTCTTTCTTGCTTTGATTAGAAAAATACTTTGAGTAAATACTAATAAAGTTAGGATTTATATAAAACAAGAGGAACCAAAACTCTAAATTGGTGAACTGTTTACTCCAAAGCAAAACTTTGGAGCAATTGTTATTAGTATTAGCATTCTAGATAACTCAATCATGTTTCTCCATGGCACAATGTTAGACTATGATATGTTAATATCTCTAAACAAGTTATACATGTGAACATATGTCCTTCTATTATTAATGAATACACATAATCAAAGATGATACCAAATGTAATATTAGATTAATACATTGGGTGTCACTATCAAAAGAAGAAAGTTTGTTATATACTTAGGATAAGTTGTCAATTTCAACAACTAAAAGATTTTTACCTTACCTTTCAACACTTTCCATTTCAAAGTAAATATGGAGTACGTTAACAAAGGAACTTAAGAGATTAGGTGTATCATGTAACAGCACTAAGCTCCAAAAAAAAATAAAAACCTTCGGATAGAATAAGGCAGCACTCTGCTAAATTGGTAGCAATCAAATTTCTAGGTTTATGGGTATATTTGGTTCCAACAGTAAACTAATTTAGAAAGAAAGAGCAAAAATTCATCAAAAGAAAATAAAAAAAACTCATGAATTGCACCAAAAAAAACCCATCTGCTTAACCTTAGCTAGATTTTGATGAACCACAGACAAAGCTCTCCAAAAAATTATGAAATGCCACATACAGAAAGAAAACTAGAGAAGCAAAGCAGTAAAGAGGGTTTTTTTTTTCTAAGGAGAATATAGTAAGGAAGTATGAAGATATACATCATTAAGGGTGGGGCAAAGACGGGTGGCTTCGTCGTATTTCTTACAAGCTTCCTCGAGCATAGCATCTTTTGAAGGTGAACTAGAATCTGGACCAACATTATTTGCGCTTTCCTGCACACAGAATAAATAAAAATGGTTAGCAACTTAAATCCGATCAGTTTTTCTATGTACACATTTAATCAGTAATAAATATCAGATAAATAATAATTTTAACAAGTACAATAATCTTTCTTTATGCTATTTATCTACAGAATAAGGGGTAGAGACAGGTTTTTGTTACAGGGGGTTCAGCGGTGGTATCCCCCGAAGAAATTTTTAAGGGTAATTTTAGGCTTACCCTAATTATTTAATTCCCTTGCTATATAATTTACAATTTTGGATGATACAAATATCAAATAACTTGCATCATTGCGTTTAGAAAAGATCAATAAAATATCCAAAAATTCCATGGTGGAGTTGGGACTTGAACTCATGAACTATGAGTTACTGAATGCTAAATTGTTAAACAATGAGAAAATTAAAAGAACGATAAACCAAGACATTCAAGGCAAACCTGAAGAACCAAAGCCCAATTGTAAAGAGCATCGTAATCATCATTGTTTCTCTCTATAACACTAGCATAACTACACTAAACAAACAAAGTATCAACCACAAACAGAAAGTGCACAGGCAAGTGTAAAAGTCTTCTTGGAATTTCCATGCTGAACTGGATAATAGTAGAATCGTGACCTCCAAAGTTTAATAAATTTAAGTTCAGACAACTCTACTTAAGTGATGTAAAGCCAAAAGTCTATAGGAATCAACATAAACAGAGGTAACTATCATATTAATAAGTAATTTATATGAATACTTGAAAATATATAGGCACAACCAGGGGGTGGAACTACAGATGGCCTACCCCGGGATGAAGACCTTGGTGGATTTTCATTCTAAGAAAATTATACCTTGTTTGCACGTTGACTTTGCCAACTCTATTCCCCACCACAAGTATCTCCCTACACTTACGAGCCCAACAACGAATTCTAACACGCGGCACCCTCATTAAAGTATGTATATTTGAAAAATATTACTAGAAGAACCACTTATATTAGTGACAAAATCTCAAATTCAGAATCAACTATAAATACTCTGATGGGACCAATAGGAATCATCCCGGTAAGTTCATCTAAATTCAGAAAACAACTAATCATAAAACGTGATCAAAGAAAATTTTCAATTCTAGTCTTAGTATAAGGAACGCGATGGGATGGAACGGATAATAAAGTCTAGAAATATCTAACGATTGTTCAGCCACTCAAACAAAGATTAACCACCTTTCATTTTGAATTATCTCCCATCAAAAGGAATTTAAAGCACCTGAAGAAAGGCTCACACCCAATAATAGAGCTCACCCCAAGAGACTGCGTCAATCAGAGTTCCACACGCATACATTTGGTCCATCTGTTAGTAGATCCATATGCCAAAAAGTCATCACAAATGGGGATCCTTCTTCGCGGATATTGTGATAAAGAATTTGCAAAATTTTAGTTGCCCATAGCTAGAAAAAATTTGAGAAGTGCATCAGTAATAGGATATTAGGAACACTTTGGTTCAGGAGTAGTTCATGAGATGGGCATTATAGCTACGCATTAAGTTCATAATGACGAGTATTAGGTAAGAAAAAGTTGCATGAAAAATGGAAGACAATAAAACCACAATAGGGAAGTAGAAATACCTGCTTAAGGAAATCGAAAGGATACAGGACACATTCAAGCGGGAACATACTTTGTCTCTCGTGTCTGTACATCCATCACTTAAGGCAGTCTGCTGCTATTCTGAAAACGACAAGGACATCATTAACAAGGTTACGTTAAACAGCTTCAGGTTGAACCCAAACAAATGAGTGAAAACAAGGTTTCTTATGGAACTAATCCAGCTTTCGGAGACATTGAATGAGAAAGTTTTGGTGCCAGTTTATTGACCCATTTATTCTCATTAAGGATCAGCTTCAATCTCTTTTCAATTGGACAAAGGGGTAGGAGGTGTTACAAATGGATAGAAAGCAAAACGTGAAGATTCGGCAATAAAATATTAACCTTTTCAATGATCCCACTAGCCAAGCGAAAGTGTTACTTGCATCAATAAAGGCATGCCGTGAGGGGATAAATCTCATTGGGGCTTCACAAATTGTACTACTTGACATTGTCTAGAATCCATCTGTCGAAATGCAAGCTATTAGTCGAGCATATAGACTGGGACAGAAGAAAGCCGTGTATACCTATAATCTCATTACTGCAGAGACGATGGAAGAAGACAAGTACTGCAGCCAGGTTGAGAAGGACCGGTTATCTAAGTTGATGTTTTTCTCTACGACTGTAAAGGGCTCTAAACGAAAGAGTTCATTGTCACTCTCCAATGATTCAATCTTGGAAAAGATGGTTGATCATGAAAAACTCAGAGACATGTTCAAGACGATTATTTACCAACAGAAAGAGCCAAACTTAGTTGGCACCTTTGGATCAGTAGGCTTTGCAATAAAAGAACCAAACCAGTGAGTATGCTTCATCCTTGGATCAGTCTTGGGGCTGTTTCTGCAGTTAGTTAGGAATGTCTCTATAATTATATAGTTAACATTGGACGACCATTTGTTATTCGTTGATAACTTTTTTCTATATGTGAGTGCAACGTGATTTTTTTCATAATACAATGTGATGCAGCACAAATTGAAGACTCCTACATGTCATCAGTGGAGCGCCCAAAGTCTACAAGAATTCGAAGACCTAGTGTCAAGGCCAGAGAAGCATATAAGGCTTTGAGTCTATTCTTTTATTATAGTATTTTAGTTGGGTTAAACTCTTAGTATTTTAGAAAGTTTATACTTGGTTTTAGAGTCTGTTTAGGAGTCTTCATTGGGTTAGGAAACCAACTGTCATTAAGGTTCCTAAGTCTAGTAGAATTAGGATTTTAGAGAGTCTATAAGTAAACCTATGTAATAGGAGATATGGGAGATTTGAATAAAGCTTTGCTTTTGGAGAATAGAATTCTCTTTCTTTTCCCTTTGCTTGATCAATTCGATTCTTGATTATTCATAGGAAGGTTGGTAGTAAATCTGTAGCCGGATTCATCTAACGAGCGTGTTATTTTCTTTGAGTGATCTTCATTGCGTATAGGGCCCTGCATCAGTTGGCATCAAAGCTATCTACGTTCCTACATCATGCCTCCTCGACCAAAGCGGGTTGTTCGTGAGGTTCCCCTTGAAGAAGTATATGAGCGAGATGAAGTAGCGGGGTTGAAACAACAGGTTGAGACGTTAACGCGGCAATTGGCGGTGTTGAGAGCTAGGGTTCCACCCCAGGACCAAGAACCAAATCTAGGTTTTGAGGAGGAGGAATAAGATGGTGGTGCAGAGGATGATAATTCTTTTGCTGACTATGGCCGAAGGGAGAGACGACGCGTAGTTGATCTTCCTCGTGACAATCGTGAGTCCAGACGATGGGAAGTCGGGTTGAAAATTAATTTACCAGAATTCCATGGTAGCCTCCAGGCAGAGGAGTTCCTAGATTGGGTCAATACAGTCGAAGAAATTCTTGAGTTTAAAGAGGTTCCAGAAAATAAACAAGTTTCGTTGGTTACCCTTCGATTTCGAGGTCAAGCTTCAGCATGGTCGCAACAACTTAAGCGAACACGTGACCGACTTGGGAAGGTAAAGATCACGTCGTGGGGGAAACTTAAGAAATATATGAGGGAGGCTTTTTTGCCGCATAACTATACGACGTTATTGTATCAACGACTTCAAAATCTTCGACAAGGTAATAAATCGATTGATGATTATACGAAAGAGTTTTATCAACTCATCACTCGTAATGATTTGGGTGAAAGGATTGAACATATGGCGTCTCGTTACATAGGGGGTTTGCGACAAAATTTCTAGGATACCCTTAATTTGTTTGATGTTTCAACGGTCGCGGAGGCATATCAACGAGCTGTAACCCTTGAGAAGCAGTTGGGAAGGAGAGGTTCCCTGAGTAGTGGAGGGATGTACAACAACTCGACTACTACTTGACCACCGATACAACATGGTTCTCTTGAGAAATTTACCGTCGGGGGGCAACCAAACCGTACAATTGCACCAGGAAGTGGATTTAAGTGTTTTAAGTGTGGAGAACTGGGACATAGAGTAGCTGATTGCAAGAAGGGGAGGGGCTTATTTGTTGAAAGCGAAGAGCCCATGAATGAGACTATTGTGGATACGGATCAAGGACCCTTGTTTGATCAGGAGTATGAAGAGGGACCGCGGGAGGAGCTCGTTGCAGGAGATCATGGAACAAACTTAGTCGTGAGACGTATATGTCTTGCTCCACGTACACCAGATGGAAATGAGTGGTTGCGTACCAATATTTTTTAAACCAGCTGTACAATTATGGGGAAGGTTTGTGGCGTAGTGATTGATTCTGGAAGTTGCGATAACATCGTAGCTGAAGAGGTGGTTCAGAAGTTAAAGCTCGCAACCCAGTTGCAAAACCATACACTCTCTCATGGCTTAAGAAGGATAGTGAGGTAACTGTTTCGAAACGCTGTTTGATTAATTTTTCTATTGGGTCCAAGTACAAAGATAGTATTTGGTGTGATGTTGTTGGAATGGATCATTGTCATGTATTATTGAGTAGACCTTGGCTATATGATCGGAAGGTCGTTAGTAATGGGTATACGAACACACATAGTTTTTGGTGGAACGACATTAAAATTACACTATTACCTAATAAAGATTTCATACAAAGTAAAGAGACTTCACCTAAACCACGAGTTGGGGAGGGTTCTAACCTCTTAACTATGAGTAGGTTTGTAACTGAATTGGAAGAGTCAGGAACGGTGTATGTGTTGTTTGGAAAAGAGAGCAAAAGTGAGTTTATCGTCCCCAAGGCAGTTCGACCCCTTGTTGGTGAATATAGTAACGTGTTTCCTACTGATCTGCCTAACACTTTACCACCTTTACAGGATATTCAACATCAAATTGATCTCATACCTGGGGCAAACCTTCCTAATCGACCCCATTATCGAATGAGCCCTAAGGAATACGAAGAATTGAGGCGTTAAGTGGAAGAGCTTTTGACTAAGGGTCACATAAGGGAGAGTCTTAGCCCATGTGTTGTACCAGCCTTACTTATCCCCAAAAAGGATGGTAGTTGGAGAATATGCGTCGACAGTAGAGCAATAAATAAAATTACTGTTAACTATCGCTTCCCTATTCCTCGGTTAGATGACTCGCTAGATCAGTTGGGTGGGTCGACGATGTTTAGAAAACTGGATTTGAAGAGTGGCTACCATCAAATACGGGTCAGAGAAGGTGATGAATGGAAAACAACCTTTAAAACTCGCGAGGGGCTTTACGAATGGTTGGTCATGCCATTTGGGCTCTCTAATGCCCCTAGCACCTTCATGAGAGTGATAAATCAGGCCTTACGTCCTTTTATTGGTCATTTTGTGGTTGTTTACTTTGATGATATCCTTATTTATAGTGCTAACGCATCTTTACATTTTGAGCATTTGCGACAAGTTCTTGAGGTTTTGTGAAGGGAAAAGCTTTATGCAGCCATTCAAAAGTGTAGCTTCATGACTGATAAGGTACTTTTTCTTGGGTATGTTATTTCCAAGGATGGTATTTCCATGGATGAGTCAAAGATTGAGGTTGTTACAAACTGGCCACGTCCAACCAGCATTCACGAGGTCCAGAGTTTTTATGGCCATGCATCGTTTTATCGGTGTTTTATTCCCCACTTTAGCACTATCATGGCGCCAATTACAGATTGTATGAAATTGGGGAATTTTGCGTGGTCCGAGGAAGCAGAAAAGGGGTTCCATGTGATCAAGCACAAATTAACTTCAGCACCTGTTCTCATCTTACCGGATTTCTTACAGCCATTCGAGTTACATTGTGATGCATCTAAAGTAGGCATTGGAGCAGCTCTTAGTCAGAAGAATAAGCCGATCACATTTTTTAGTGAAAAGTTGAAAGGTGCAACACTAAACTACAGTACTCATGATCTTGAGTTATTTGCGGTGGTACAAGCGTTAAGACATTGGCGACATTATTTAGTTCATAGTGAGTTTGTATTGTATTCTGACCATGACTCCATAAAGTACATCAATAGTCAGGATAAACTCACGGCAAGACGTGCAATAATGGGCGACATATCTACAGGAATTCACCTTTGTTCTTAAGCACAAGCCAGGGATTCACAGCCGTTTTTTTGATGCTCTTAGTTGAAGGAAATCCTTGTTTTCCATCATGCGTTCAAAGGTATTTGGGTTTGATTCTTTTTGTAATTACTTAACTTCTGATCCATACTTTTCAGCTATTGTGGAAGATGTGTTAGCAGGTCGACGGTTCGATTTTCTTACTCATGAGGGATTCCTTTTTCGAGGAAACCAATTGTGTATTCCAGAGTGTAGTCTCCGTCCAGAGATTATTAGAGAGTTGCATGGAGAAGGACATGTCCGAAGAGATAAAACATTTCAGCTGGTTGCAGACTCATACTTTTGGCCAACAATGCGAAAGGAAGTATACCGTCTCGTCCGTCGGTATCATATTTGTCAAGTCTCAAAGGGAACTTCGACTAATGCTGGGCTTTGTATGCCGCTACCAATTCCAAATTATCCATGGGCTGATATGAGCATGGATTTCGTCTTAGGGATTCCTCGCACTCAAAGAGGGATGGATTCCATTTTCGTGGTTGTGGATCGCTTCTCAAAAATGGCACACTTTATAGCGTGCAAAAAGACAACAGATGCAGTAAACGTGGCTAAACTATATTTCGGTGAGGTGTATCGTCTACATGGTCTCCCTGTTTCTATTGTTTCGGATCGAGATACGCGGTTTCTTAGTCATTTTTGGAAGAGTCTATGGCGTTTAGCTAATACTAAGTTGAATTTCAGCACCGCCTATCACCCACAAACAGATGGTCAAACAGAAGTCGTAAATCGTTCTTTGGGGAGTTTATTGCGAAGTACCGTTGGTACAAATTTGAAGGTGTGGGACCAAAAACTTTATCAAGTAAAGTTAGCCTACAATCGTTCAATCAATCGGAGTACAGGTTTTAGTCCATTTTATGTGGTTAATGGTATTAACCCAAGGACAACCTTGGACTTAGAACCTGTTCCAGATCGCAAGCGAGTTAACCATAAGGTTGAGGATCTTATCTACGAGATGCAGCAAATTCATGAAGCAACTCGTGCAAACTTGTTAGAGTCCAATGCGAAGTACAAAGTTGTTGCGGACAAGACAAGAAGATTTGTTGATTTCGAGGTTGGAGACTACGTATGGGTTGTTTTGACAAAGGATAAATTTCCTATTCGAGAGTACAATAAGCTAGCTGCTCGGAAGATTGGACCTTTAGAGATTATTAGAAAGATCAATACCAATGCTTACAAGTTAAAATTGCCAAGTCACATTCATACTTCTGACGTGTTCAATGTAAAGCACCTAATTCCATACTATGGTGATAGTTCGGAAGAGGAAGTTTCTAATTCGATGGCGAATTCTCTCGAACCTGGGGAGGATGATGTAGCACAAATTAGAGACTCTTACATGTCATCGGTGGAGCACCCAAGGTCTACAAGGATTCGAAGACCTAGTGTTAAGGCCAGAGAAGCATATAGGTTTTGAGTCTATTATTTTATTATAGTATTTTAGTTGGGTTAAACTCTTAGTATTTTAGAAAGTTTATACTTGGTTTTAGAGTCTGTTTAGGAGTCTTCATTAGGTTAGGAAACCAACTGTCATTAAGGTTCCTAAGTCTAGTAGAATTAGGATTTTAGAGAGTTTATAAATAAACCTATGTAATAGGAGATATGGGAGGTTTGAATAAAGCTTTACTTTTGGAGAATAGAATTCTCTTTATTTTCCCTTTGCTTGATCAATTCGATTATTGATTATTCATAGGAAGGTTGGTAGTAAATCTGTAGCCGGATTCATTTAACGAACGTGTTATTTTATTTTAGTGATCTTCATTGCGTATAGGGCCCTGCATCACAATGATTCTTAATGCACAATTGTTTATGGTTGAAGCTCTTTCAAGATTATCACTGTAACCCTTATATATTGTCCTTGTTAAAAAAAATCAAACTGTTCCCGTTCATCCAATTCGGCAGTGAGTCGATTAGGGGGTCACATTGGCCATGCATTCCAGGGTTGGGTGCAGCTAGCAAAAACTTTTTAGAGACTGGCAGTTTCACAATTTCAGTATATTTTGTGCAAACCTTATTTTCATGGTTTTCATTCTAACAATAGTTTTTAAGGAACTGACAAATACTAAATTTTGAAAGAAACGATGATTAAGCTAACATAAATAGACACAAGAAAAAGGATTTTTTTTGTTCTGTAATCTTATATTATTTGCGATAGTAAAACATAAATGTTGGCTGATGGGGTAAAACCACATACGAAAATAATGATTTGTCTTGTTGCTTGTAATCGATCTGATTCCCCATGTGTTATTCAGCAATAATGTATTGTCTAGAGAGCATACCCGTTGTATAACTTACAATTCGATTCCTCAATTTTGTTGGTAATGGTTCCTTAATTATGTTGATTCCCCAATTTAGATGAAATCAAAGAGAAGAATTGTATCTGGAGAAGAATTGCATCTGAAGTTTGAAGAATTGGTGAGAAGAATTGTTACTCTTTCATTTCGATTCAAAGGGTTTAGAGTTATTAGGGATTTAGAGATTTAGGGTTGAGAGTTGAAACTTGAAACTTGAGAGTTCAAAACGAGAAATGACAGTCACTAAAGTCAAAATTGAATGGTTTTCTTAACTACACGAGGAGTCAATTTTTTTTAGTCAAAAATAAAAGGGGAAAAGTTAAAAACGACGGTGGTTCTAAAATAACGACCGTTAATGGAAGTCATATTGTTACAACAGAGTAACCAAGTCGTAAATCTACCTCAAAAAGTGTTATTATTTACAGTTTTTGGCCTAGTGTCATATTGAAATGACATGTGTCTGGCAAACACATATTGCAGGATACTAATAGAATGTACCAACACATCATTCGTTTTACAGTACATTGGGATTGTTACAGGTTTTTGCAATGCCAGAAACAGCACTGGGGCTATTTCCAGATGTGGGAGCTTCTTATTTTCTATCATGACTTCCTAGATTCTTTGGTAACTTCATTAATATTATGCACATCATTAGTAAATTTAGTGTCTATTGGTTCACTGTTTCAGTCAATTATTTGTAAAGCAATTAAATTTAATAGAAAAAGTTGACGTCTCTCTCATTCAATATATCTTTATACCTGAACGTTGAACGTTGAGCATAACAACTCCTAGTAATAAACTCAAATTATGTTCATTGGAGTTCGTGGGACGAACGAAGGTCAAAAAATGAATGAAAAGATCATTCAAATGATTTTTCGGTGTTCTGTTTAAATAGTTTGTGTCTTTTCGAACAGAAAAAGCAGAACATGATTTGTTCGAATAGACTTTGTGTCTGTTGGAATAGAAGTACGGGTGAGCAAAAAATTGAAGAAACTAAACCAAACCAAACCAATGGGCATACTATCGGAATCTAATAATGGCCATACTGTCTCTTCCGTGGACGAGAAGTTATTTCATATGCCCCCTTGCTTCACCCCTGTTTGTGCTTTAACTTACTTATGTGGGACTTTTTACTGTTAGTTTCTTCCATATTGATCCTAAGCACAACTTTGAAGATTTAAAGGGGAGTCAAAGCTTAGCCAATTCATAGAAATGAACTCGTAAATATTAGTTTTGAGTGTAACGTATTACCATAGTATACTGGACAGCTTATGAGTGGAAGAGCTATGTAATTATCCTTCTATGTTCTTTCATCCATAAGCCCTATAGTAATTTCAGTTCCAGCATAATAATATTCTCACTACTCGAAACTCACTAATTTACTACTTGTGATTCCTATTGGAAAATCGGCATTAAAATTGAAGTTATGTTCTCTTTTTTGGTTCCATATCCAAGTTAAACCTAATAGCCTTGTTTTTCAGATCTTGGGCTTGAATGGTGTATTGAGCATGCTTGGTAGGACACAATTGTCTATCTAGATAGTGATGATCCCAGTACGATTGGTCGTGCTTATGGACGGGTTAGTCGACATTTGCTATACGAAGAGTTATTAAGAAGGTAAAAACAACTATCTTTCTTCCCTTACTCCTTTATGCCTAAAATATGTTTTCTTTGTTAGACATATTTCTCTCACCATTATAAAGCTGCTCTTACATTTCATTTGATATTTATTTTGTGTGTAAAGAAACTAGAGGCATTAATAAGGAGAATTTTATCCACTTAACATGGATACTTGAGTTCTTACTTATTTCATTATGTTCAGTTTATAGATGCTTTCACTTGACTTGGATACCTAGGCAAACCTACATCTCCTACATACACTCACTCATACTAAAATAGAACAATAAAATAAATTAGGAGTTGGGAAAGTACGCATTTTTATTTATTGATGATAAAGTGAAGGGTTATATGTGAAAACAATATATGTCAAAATAACTCAATAATATGCATTATTAGAAAACTGTAATATCATAACCAGGTTGGCACCCCGTATCCCCCATAAATATGTGCATCTTACCCTTTTATTACTGGAATCCAAAGTACTTTGGGTAAGAACGCTCTATCTTAGTTATGAAAGCAGGTCTGCTTCCAGTGTAGCTCTTTATTTTTCATCGTACTCCCTTTTCTTGCAGCTTGGTCTGTACTGAATTTTTGTTCTCTCCATACATGTGATATTCTAATGGAGATAAATTGTCTACTTAGTGTTTTCCACAGTGGTATAAAATTATAGAGAATCCATTCAATGTTAAAAGCCTCAACTGCAGCCCTGGAATCTAAGACAATCCAAATTTTTGGATTTTCCATCTATACCAACACTACTCTTCAGGTTCACGAGCACACATGATAATGTCGTATAAGTGTTATTGGTTGTGTCCAAGTGTTATATCAAGTTAAGGTAGGTGGGGTCTAGTGTTACTTTTTATTAAGGTTTGAAAGTATAATAAAAAGACCATTCTAACCCTATCAGGTTAAATAGAAAGGAAATCCCTCTTGGAGGCTACAACACAGAATACCATCCCATTGAGATTTACAGCCAATCAAAGGGAAGACTTCACTCAACAACAAGGGATTTTCAGAGAACATGAGAAGGTTAGTTTAATCTCATTTACATGTTTATATATTAATCATAGTTAATTGTATGTATTTCCAACACTAAGTTGTACGGCGAAATGAACGCTATTGATTAAGCCACATCGCATTTTCTATAGTCGGCCATGTGTGGCAAATCTAAACTCGGCAACATTATTTTTTTTATTCTCTTTTCTCTCTTGCCATGTGGTTTTTCACAATTTGTTTAATTGAAATAAAGTTATTGGGTTTTCAACCCACCTCAATTTCAACTCACTTCAATGTAGGAAAATAAGGGTCGCTCATCGCCCATCACTCATCCCTCATCATTTAAGTGAGTTTGGCGATTTTAAACCGACTCACCTGCTACATATACTTTTAATTATGCATTCACTCTAGGAAAATAAAGGTCACTCAGAGCATGGGCACTAAAATAGGTATCACTATATTAGTGATTCAAATTTTGAAAATATCATTTTTTTTCAGGCTAGCTATCGCTCAAATTATGCTAACTTTAAAAATCAGTGGCTATCTGTAACGTGCTCGTTTCAAGTCAAATAAATTATTAAAAAAAAATTATTATTAAAACATTGTTTGATTTTTTTTTTAATCTTTAACTACGCCAATTCAATTGGCACAGTGTATATATTTTTTTATATTTTTTTATTAAAAAATATTTAAAAATTTTGTGCGCCAATTGAATTGGCGCACAAATTTATTTATTTTATTAAAATATATATATATAATATATATTAAAAACTGACATCTATCCCCACCCTGGAAAATGAAAAAAATTTAGCTCTAGCTACATGTCATATTTTCCCTAAATTGACGCCTAGGTAGCTTGCTAACTTAGCGAGGCTACTGCTCTCACCATTTAAACCGACCCGGCTGCTGCATATACTCTTTATGCATTCTTAAGGATAGAAAAATGGGCACATATAACATAACGTTAAATAATGCTAAATAAGAAGACCCACAACATTTCCTGTCTGCTTGGAATTTCTTTTCCCTCCTCATTTACAACACCAACCCCCTACTAGACATAGATGTTTCTTAGATGACAACAAAAATGTCTCTGTCAATCTCCCTTGTAGAGAGTGAGATCTCAAAATGGAGCTGTTAGTGTTCTGGTGAGCATGTGCTTCTGGGAAGCTTGAGCAGTAGTGGCTACTAAATATAACTGCCCACATAAATGAAACATAATAAGTATCTGTTAATATCAAAAAATAAAAAGTAAACTAGGAAAAGCTAGTGAGTTTTTTTAAATCCCATTCTCTTTCACTTAATCTCTTACTTGGTCTTGGTGATTTTTAAGCCTATCATTCTCTGCCTTTAGCTTTGCAACTTTAATCTCCAACTCATTTGTATAAGCCTGTACAAACACAAGCAAGAAAAACACCATCCAAAATCAGGAAAAGGAAGAATTAGAAAACAGACTAGGGAAGAAAGTAGAGACTATAGAGGTAGAGATGAGATAATTTCCTGCTTTCTGGCTCTAGACCTTGCAGCTGAATCTCTGTTCTTGATCATACGCTTGAGTCGTCGATCGCCAGTGTTATCTTCATCTTCAGGAGCTCTCCTCTTACTGAAAGGGTAAAACCCAGAAGGAGATGCAAAACCATCAAAAGGGGAGGCAAAAGATGTATCATCATTAGAGTGGTTGTTATCAAATCTAGACTGTGGTCGAAGAGGGTGATCATTATTCTCCAAATATTGAAAGTCGGGCTCTGAATTTAAACACAAAACAATGGGTGGTTTGGGTGCATTAGAACCAAAAGCATTGCTGAGCACCTCTTTGTTGTTGGAGCTGATAACATTAACATGACCAGTTTGTTGGTCTTTGCTAAAAGGTCTAGCAAGAAATTCTTGAATGTTGTTCATGCCTATAATGGGGTTGTTCTGGTGGTGGTGATAGTGTTCATTAGTGGGATTTTGGTGCATAGAAGAGAGGTTAATGTCATTCCAAACTTCTTCCATGGTTCTTCTTCTTGGAAGATTTGAGAAAGGTGAGTGAGATGAAGATGAAGAAGAATTTGTGTTCGTTTTTGTGTTTGAGGATTGTGAAGACGAAGAGTTGTAGATGTTGTTAATCTCTTCACCACCTGAAGACCACATAATGAGAAAGATGGGGTGAGGTTAGCTTTATAGTTGGACTTATGTGTGTGAGAGAGAGAGTGTTTTATATAAGATTGTTTTATGAGGTTATTTAGACAGAAACTGTTATCAGCACGCCGGTCCCTAATATACCAATTATGATTTTAAATACTAAAAGATGCACTATCTAAAATAAGACCAAAGGAATAGAAAATTTTAAAATCGATACTCGCAAGAGCTAAAACAACCACATGTTCTGGGGCTCCACAAGTGTGAATGTCAGTTCCAAAATAATAAAAAATTGTAAAACTTATTTAAAAATAATATATCACACCACGTGTTTTTACCATTTGTTTTTTACTATTTTTCATAAAACTATGTCATTTGTTCATAAAAACTTTATCATTCTTTTAGAAATCTATGTCATTTATTCAAAAAAATGTCACCTGCTTGAAAATTACAAAAGATTTGTAGGTCGTGGGCTCCACAAGTAAGATTGTAGGCTCCACAAGTACGAAATGTCACTTCCGAAATAATAATAAAAAATGTTTGATTCGTTTAAAAATAATATATCACGACACGTGTCCAAATTTAATTTGTTGGTGCACACATGTCATTTACCATTTCAAGACGTGTAAGGAAGACACCGTCACCATTTCATGTAGTACTTGTCATTTGTTGTAGGACATTGTCTTGTTGAGGACAATTTGTCACCCTTAACCAAATTAGTTAAGTAATCAGGGCAGACTCGTCACCATTTATAGTAATTTAGCTGTTATTTAGGGTAGGTATCACGTGAGCTTCATACGAGTTCGTCTGTTTTTGGTGCCAAAAACTACTCTATTCCTCAAATAGTTTTTTACACGACAATTGCAAAAACCATAAAAACCGTCGGAGTAACCATGTGTGTGGTGCATCTAAATTGCAAACCACAATCCAAACCGCACAAACGTTTTATCACAATTGGAGTCTTGTGTGTGTGTTACAATATGATTTCGTAGCAAACGTGTGTATGATTACTGCTACCAAGTGTGATTAAGTCTAGTTTTTTCTTCACATAAAATCTAATAAAGAGTGAATGAGCAATTGATGGGGAGAACCAAATGAGGAGAGTGGAGCCAGAGGCTACCTTAATGCTAAAAATTAAATCTCAATGTACAAGTTTGGACTCACACATGTATAGCTCTGCCTCGAAGAGGAGAAAGAGTTCTTCGTACCATTGGTTGCACCGTTATATTGTTGATACAATAGCGACGATGTCGACGTCGATTGTAGAAATATTCGATCGTCATCTCGGTGATATAAGTTAAAACCTTGTGGGAGGGGGGGCAATAATTAGATAAAACTAATTCAAGTTTGCTAATTTTGGGGCTACGTGTTCTCCTATTCATAAAAATTTTTTTATTTGTTGATTAGAGTATGAATGGATTTTAAGAAGAGTTCTAGGAAGAAGATACATATGGGTTCAAGGAAATTAAGAGGCTTTAAAAGAGGCAAAAATGGAAAACATACATGGTAAATACTAATTTGTCATTGTGGGACTGTTTTATCATTTCTGCATTTGTATTTGTCACCAAAAAAATATTGTATTGTAGTTTTGTCATTTTTGGGTTTTATTTTTATTTTGTTTATCATTATATCTACGATTTTTATCAGTACTTTATGTATTCTTGTCATTGGTTCCCATTCTATTCCTTGTCATGGTGGTGTTTGTGCAGACAATGTTCTCGATTAAATTTGTTAAGCATTCTATTACCTTGTCCTCCCGAACAAAGGAGAAATGTTGAGGTAGTATGTTGACTGGTAGATGATCTAGATTAGTTCAGCAGATTTCCTCTGGGTGACCAGTCTATAATTTTTTGTGAAGTCAAATAGTAGAATTTTGGACCATTTTTTATTTTTTTTCTTGAATTTGATTTGTTTTTCCTTATTGTCTTTGTTGATTTGTTCTCTTGTCATATTAAGTTCATTTTTATCATTAGATTGCTGCTATTGTCATTTTAGACAGTTTGTCTTCATTTAAAATCACTTTTTGTCAATTGTTTGAATATATAAATTATAGCATCGAGAGCACCTGGAATCGGCGGGACACCTGTAATCGGTAGTAGTTCTTCCAAAGTTGATATCGAAGCTGCAGTGGTTTTAGGTATGCAACCAGTTGAGGAAGCATTAAACACATATGTAGAACCATGGTAAAATGTTATAACGTATTTCGAGGTCTACACTTAGAGACAGTACTCTACAAATTGGAGATGGTACTTACTCCTTGGCAGTACCAGTATTCTACTCCTGAGAAAATTGTGAAACGTAAGCGAGAAGACAGAAGGTTGGAGAAAGAAGATGGGAAAAAAAAAAGAAGGCGGGGCTGAGAGAACTTGGCAAGAGAGCTCCAACAAAAAAATCTTAAAATTGAAGAGAGAAAAAAAGCTATAGAGAGAAAGGAAGAGAGAAGTTTTTATTTTGGGTTGAAGGCAGAAGAAAACATGGAAAGAAACACATCAAAAAGCCAATGCAAAATGAAGAAACAAGAAGGCTAAAGAAACAATGTCAGGTTGAAGACATCAGAAAAAAAAATTAATGATGAACAATTCGATGTTGATGGCCCACTAATCCTTTTGCAATCCTTAATCTCCAAGGTAAACAAGCATAATAGAGGGCCAAGGAAGATAGGGCGACAATCCCAGATCAAAAGTTAATTTTAATTCCATCAATACAGAAAATTTAATTCAGCAAGTTATCCCGAAGAGGGAGTGGAGGTGGAAAAGAATTAAAGGTAGATGATGAAGTTGATGTTGAGAAAAAAGTAAATTTGGAAGTTATATCTTCTGAATATGTGGTGATCGTTCAGTGGTATCATCTATTAGACTTCTTATCATTTTTTTGCTTTTGTTTATTTTTAATATTTGCTTTCCAGAACTTTGTCAATGTACATTGCCAAAACTATATTTTTTTTCAGACATTTTTATTTTGTGTCCAGAAATGTATTTGTTTTGAAGTCTTTGTCCATCATTTATTGTATGTGAAGTGGAAGAGAGAAACTTAAGCTAAAGAAAAAAGAAATGTTGAAGTATGAGGAAAGACAGTGATAGTGAGAATGTTTAAATCTTATCAGAAGCGGACCTCAAGTTGTTGATGAAGATGAAGCTCAAGTGGTATTTAGCTAATATTGTTTTGAGCATTATCTATTGTTGAATGATCTTCCCAGATAGAGGATTTAGAACAACAAACTGTAGTACTATATTATGTTGGGAAAAACAAGATGTAGTGAAAGAAGTCACTGAGGTATTTAATTAACATTTGTTTTGAGCTAACTACCCATAATTGCCGTTTACTTATCCTTGCTATTTTTAATTTGTTTCTTCTTTACTATTTCTTGTACAGACTAAGGAGGTTCTAGATGTTGATGAAGCTAATCAGGTAACTTATCATTTATTTTTTATTATTAGTCATTTGTTTGCTGGTAACTTATCATTTTCTTCTAATTATTTTACCATATATTATATCACTCTTATCATTTGTAGTCTATTTATTTACAGATAAGTGCAGACCAAACAACTGGTGTAGCTGTTAAAGAATACAATAAAGAGGTGGTTGAAGGCAATGATGATGATGATGGAACTTCACAAAAAAACCAGACCCTGAGAAAATTATAAAAGAAATGGTTGTTGAGTAGACCAATGTATGAAGTACTTTTAAACTAGACCCTGAGTAATAAGATTTGATGACATATCTTATTACTCATTCTCATGTAATATGCACATTTATATTTTCTAATTACTTAAGTAAGTCATCTATTCTAGCTTGTTTTAATAGAGTCAGAAGTGGATGTCACATTAAAGAAGAGGCATAAACTAACTGACGTATATATTAATGACAGAGCCATGTCATTTGCTAATCAGATGAGCCTATTGCATGCTCACCTTGACAAGCTTCTTCCTGGAGTATTATTCGAATCTTTTATTCAATGACCCATCTCCCAGGATGAGAAGAACCAGGTAGACCATATTTGGTCATTGAGGAAGGATGAATTATCTACTGAAGTTAGGGACTACAACACGAGTACTTATAAGGATAGGTGAAGAAATTGTTTGGCTTAACGTTCTCTATACCCTACATCCAAAACAGTGGTTAGACAACGAGGTATTTATATCATTTATTGCTTATCCTCTGTCATTTATTGTTGTATCCTCTATTATTTATGTCATTTTGTCAAAAAATTATCATTTGTTCAAGAGTCTCTGTAATTTGTTTTCCTAGAGGTTGTCATTTGTTCAATGCACTTTGCCATTTATTCACTCAAAAGTTGTTTTCCATTAACTTTATCATTTGTTCAGAAATTTTTGTCATTTGTATTTATGAACTTTATCATTTGTTATTGATAATTTGTCATTTTCTTTTTCTATTCAGGTCATTAATATTTGCATTAAAGCTTTGATTCAATTTTTTTATTCACAACATCATACCCGCCCAGCTAAAGAAAGTATTGTGCTGATGGATGTGTATTCGAGTTAAATTATAGACAAGGCTTTCAATGTCTAGACTCAGATTATGTCTTCTCCAGAAGCTGTGGAATTGAAGTAGAAATCAAATTAGGCACAAATTACTTCTTTGGGATGGAATTATGCAGTTTCGCATTACTTCGATCGAAGAGATTTGAATGCAAAGAATTCCAGATCAATACTCCTTCCTTAGAATCTCAATGACAACCATTGGGTCATTTGTGTTGTCTCTTTTAAGAAAAGAAAAATATGCATCTACGATTTATTGGCTAATGCAAAAATTACAAATACAAAGAAGAATAATAAGTTATCTCCTGTATACCATCTTATTCATGATCAGCTATCAATGATGCGCCCGAGAATGTTGATATTAACTAATTTTGCTGATTGTACTGGTTCAGAGGAAAATACTTATAGTATTAACTCCAATTGGACAACTCGTTTTGGAGAGTGTCCAATACAGCCAAATTATAATGACTGCGGGATCTATATGCTTTTCTATTTAGACAATATCCTAAAGGAGATAAGATTTCTAGATCAGATAAATGGAAATGGCATATTGAAGCTAGGGGTTGAGCCAGAGGCGAGGCTAATTTGTAAACATTAGTATCCATTTTGTTGTAAATTATAATTTTTGTAGATTTGTAAAGTTATTAACAGTTATAAATATTATTCATTTATAAAATATTTTTTGTCATCCAGTCATGAAATATTTTTCATTTGTTAGAATGGAGTCAAAATGCAATGTTTGTCAAGTTGAATGTATGTCATTTTATGAAATATATATCATCAAATTATAAATATTTTGTCATTTCTCATTCATCATTTATCATTTCTTTCGTTTCCAACTATATTTTCAAAGAATTTACTATTTTGTTCCTATCTTTCCAAGTCGTTTTGGCACGAAAAGATTGTTTAACACGTCACGCTATTCTGTTTTTGCTTATATATAATGTGAACTCCATATATGTGAAGTTCTACTCCAGAATTAATCATAATAGATCCAGGCCGACCACGCTATCTTCATAACCACCAGCCAATAAGGGAGAAACGCCAAACTACAGTGGATGACTTCTCAGGGAGGGTGTTTGATTTCTTTATGAAGCTTTAATCAGCTGCCGAAGACATTGGCAATAGTGTGGCTACTCTTTTTCAACCATAGACTTGAATCTTGAGCGCATTATTGACATAGTTGAATCGGTAAAGGAGGGATTAGATCTAATTGAGAAGCGGTTATCCAGTCTTGAACCATAGATTTTCCTATCTTCTGTAATATTGTTGTTCTATAAAATTTGTAGTTCAATTATCATTGTTCACTACAACAAAACTGGCTAAATACGACAAGAACAAATGACTACATACTTAATCGCTAATAGTCGACCACAGAGCCCTCGCTTTGTTACTTTTCCCATCATATTTTATAGTTTTGCCCATATAGATGACAAATTTGTTCTTTTCATATTTTTATCTTCCCCGTGAAAACCTCTTTTTACTTTGATATCAGACTCCATAAAAAAGAGAATAGAACGAAGGAGTAATAAGCATCTTTGAAGTACCCACACGCAGAAACACTAAGCAAACAATTATCTAAAGCTAAAATCTTATATCAATGGTAACATTATTCGGGAAATAAGCAGGTTTATCTCTCTCTCTCTCTCTTACTATAAATTTTAGGGTTTTGTTTATTGATTATCTGATTTGGGTATGGGGGATGGTTATGATAGATCTTATGCTATATGGATATGGAGCTTTGGAATTCTTACATTAGGATTTGATAATCAAAAAATTTAGGAGCGACAGGCTATTGTTCTTCCTCTCTGATCTTCTCTGCGATTGATAGTGTTTACTAAGAGGAAAAAATCTCAATTGAATTTGTTTTGAAAATTTACTAATTGTAGAGAAGCAAAGGAGGAGATTTGAAACTACTTTGTGGATTTTACTGCTTACCCGCTCCTGGGGATTTTGTCTTAATCATGTAAATGCTACAAGTAAGATAGTTTACTTCTACTTTTTTAGATTTAATCCAGTATATGCTTACGCTTGTATATTAAGTTTTCTTGGTGGAACAGTTCATAAATTGTTTATTGAGTTTGGTTGTGCATTGTTAGTATATTTGTATGTTCTTTCTTCACGATTAAAATCAATAGGTTTCTTGGTTATAATTTATGGATTATTATCTATATTCAGAGTATTGTAAAGCTTCCTTAGTCAAGATGCACCTGGAACTTGCACATCATTTGAGGCTGATACTTGTCCGATCTTTTGTGAATTAGGCTCATAAGTTATCACTGAACGTTGTCCTTGTACTTGCAAGCATAATGGAACTAGCATTCATATATTTCATAACTTGAATGGCGTATAAGAGTCACTCTATATACAAATGCTGTTGACGCCCAGTTTTGAGCTATTTTCAGTCGTTTACAAGTAGCTTCAATTTCAATTATTCCAATGTCTTCTGGCCCTGTTAAAACTATGATGTAGGCTGCAATAGGAAACCTATTTGAGAGTCTAAAGATTCCATATTCCAATATCTTTAACCTTGTTTGGACTACCCAGTCAAGTTACTACTATAGGTCTTGCCTTATTTCAAGATAATTTAGCATCTGAACATTCTTATTATATAGTTTTAGAACATATATCATATATGGCCAGATAATTAATTATCTCCCTGTAGGCATTTGTGCTCTGTCGGTAGATTTTATTATTTCCTAGCATATCATATTTTCTCATTTCCAAGACTAATGCTCTATACGGGTTTTAGGTTTCTCAATTACTGGAGCTTTTTACTGCTTACGAGGAGGATCCTAGTGTCAAACTAGTTATTGTGAAGGTACAAACTCTTGGAAACATCAATCTATATACGTATATATGTTGCAAGTGCTAACTAGAGAAAATGAATAAAATTTATCAGTATCTATGTAGAGATTAAAATAGCTGAAGTTTTCGAATTTGTTCATGGACAGCTGCCATATTTGCTTTATTAAGAACACTTATGAATTTGTCATGTATGGGTGGGTTAGTAAGCATGTTTCCTCAGACAAGACTATATGCATATATTATGAATAAGTAAAACCATATACATAATTATGTGTGTCAAAAACTGTTTTTGTTTGTAAGTCGACTTGCACATCAAAAATTATCCTAGAAAATTATACCTTCCTTCCTCACATTTTCTTGTCATTTCTAATAAGTATGCACATGGAGTTTAGTGGCAAACCAAATGTTCTCTTAATTTTGGTCATTAAAAATTGCTTCATTCCTATGTAACATGGGCACGCCATATTTTTTTAAAATGCGTGTCGTTATGTATCCGACTCCAAAACTGGGTCATGCAGGTACATGTATCCGACATATTTTGAAGGTGTTTTATTTTTCCTAGCCATGTCGGAACCCCGTAACCGTACTAGACAATGATACTCGTGTTCAAAAAACTAAAAAAACAACACGCGTACCAGTGTTAATGTTACATAGTTTCATTCTTATTTTTTCCACAATTATTTATCTCTATGGACTAATTTGTTCATAATTTTTCTATATATTTTGTGATATGGAACATCTCACATTTGTTTGTAGATTACAAACTCTATTTGGTGCTTAATATTGTATAAGCTTTCAGGGTCATGGAAGAGCATTTTGCACTGGTGGTGATGTTGCAGCTGTGGCACGTGATATCAGTAAAGGTAAATCATCTCATTTTTCTTATTAACGTATTATGTTACAGGTCCTGTGTTATACATTGGCTTCTCTTTACTGTATAATACAGTTTGCCAAGTATGTTGTTTTGGTATTCATAATTCAGACACTCGATCCTTATAAAGCCCGTTACATTTAGCAGGTCATTGAAGATTAGGTGCAAAGTTCTTTTGGGATGAGTTCAGCTTAAATTATTTAATGGCTACATACCGACAACCTTAGGTATATTGTATTTTCTACACTTTTTTTCTTTCTTGAGAAAGTAAATTTTGTTAGAGAAGATTTCAACACTATTACAGCATAACACACTCGATTGAAGGTTTCAATTCATGGAATTGTGTTGGGAGGTGGTGCTGGAGCTTCATTACATGGCAGATTTTGTGTTGCAACCAAGAATACGGTACATGTCCCTCTTATTACCTAAACTTATAAGTGAAGTGCACTTACATGCACTTGTCAAAAAGAATTTGTTATACCACATTTTGCTCCTCAGAACTTTATTGTATCAGTTACTAGACATTATAGCTATTGATCTCATTTCTACACACGCTGGAAATTGGACCGCGGTGTCACGCCCCAAAATCTGGTAATCGGTAGCTTGACCAATTACTAGATTTTAAGTAGTACAGGTCGATGAATCCAAAGATTCTACCCCACAAATAGCCAAGCCGTAGACAAATTTTGGCTCGGGTATTCACATATAACAATAATCATCAGAGAAAAGAAAGAATAATAACAACGTAGCGGAAGCAAATGACATATACACATATCTGACTGAAATATATACAACGTCCAGAATAAAGTACAGCGACATATGTTGAGATCACATACAAGAAAGTCTAAATAAAAGAAGTTCAGCAGCAGCAAAAATAGGCTCCAGTCTGGCTGAACCTCGTAGCATTCTAAGCTACTCAACCTCTGAAATAGTTAAAATTACGAGAGTGAGCAAACCACGGCTCACTAAAACCCAACAAAGCTAAATAACCTACTAATAAGATAAGTGTTGAAAAGAGGGATAAGTGAATGGGATAGAGTAATAGATAAGGAGATATAGAATAATAACTAGGCAACTATAATCTAGGTAAAGAGTTATAAGACAAGAGGAATTGAGATAAGAGTTAGAGAAAAGAATAACAATAAGGAAAAGATCGGAGGAATATATGTATGAAGTGATGATGATATGACATGCAAGGATGAGCAGGGATATTCCCATAAATATCCCCTAATGAAAAATGATTCAATGTTTTAAATGTGTTAAAATCCTATTAATATTGGTTGATCAACCGCTAACATGTTTACTTAAAGAGATTTGCTAAGGGGATACACAGACGTGATTTCTTGTCTAGCTCGACCAAGCTAAGGATGTTATCTCACTTGATCAGAGTGTTCCGGGCTTTGCGACCCACGGAGCCTATTGTCCGAACTCTATTTAGTATTCTAAGGAATTACAACCTCAACGAGAACTAAGTTCGCACCATTCCGACTTTGTCTCATACCATCCCACACTCCCGAATGGGTGAATAGGTATAATAGTGCCAGTGCCAACTCACATACTATTTTAACCCGATTAAGGACATCTTAGAACCTTTTGAGGGTTAACCGATGCAGTGTTCTTTTGTGTATCCAATCTCAATAAGTTAAAAAGGTTTTAAAAGATTTTTAAAAGGTGCGACAGATCCGAAGATCAAAATATAACAGCCGTTAACCCGGCAACAACCATAGGATAGCCACCTGCCCCAGAGTATGGCAAATAATCCTAAACACAGATAAACTATGACTTTACCGTCATAACCTCCAAATCTCATCAGTTTCTCAGGACTGGAACCCAGTGTACAAACAAACCATCAAAATAATATACATACAGTTTCTAACCAAGCTCAACGACCAACGCAAACAAAAACCCAAGTCACAGAAATAACTAATGGTTTAATAACTACACAGTAAATATATATAGGCTATACTATAGTTAATTCACATACCCTCTCTAGCACAGAGTAATCACTCTAAAACAATACTAATCAACTAGTAGAAGGAATTTAGGGATGAAGGGAACTCGCCTGATAATAATGCACGAATTCCGCGGTAACCAAAACGGAACTCTGGACCCCGAATCACGATGAGGTAAACGGAACACTGAGCGAGCTACCACAACCAATAACAACAACAAGTAAACAATCAATTGAAGGATACAAAAGTAAACCCAAACCCTAGAATTGCAAATTACAAATCGGAAAGGAAAGGGGCAAAACTTAACGAAGGAAAGGCGAGGAAGTCCGCCCAACAACGGTGCCAAACACTAAGGAATCGAGGAAAAAAAGTGAGGGAGAGGGTGAGTGGAGAGTGAGAGAGAGAAGAGGAATGAAAATGAAAACTATAAAAAGGATAAAACACCCGCTAAGTTGTTCGAACGATAAAGAAGTCGTTTGAATGGAGAAGAAAGACACTGAAAGGACACAAAAGTCATTCGAAACCTAAGACCCCCTCAAACCCAAGAAAAAGAATGTCACTTCATTAGATAGGTCGTTCGAGCGACCTATCAAACGACTGAGAAATCTTAGGAAAAACCTAAGACCCTCTCAAACCCAAGGGGTCACCCCGGACACCCCGGAAACACCACGGACCACCACCACTACCACACAAACACTACTACAAGCCTAACAAAGGTTTTCAAAGGTAGAAACACCACCTCCACCGCCTCACGGTCACCAAAACACTTAAACCCCCAAAAATGAATCTTTTCCTCGAGAGACTCCGGAATCCTACCGGCCACTCCAACGGCTTACTGAAACCACCCCAAACTACACACACAACACACAAACATCACTACCAACCCATCTAGGGGTTCCCAAGGCCACAACGCCACCTCCTCCTCCGAATAACCGCCAGCGCCAAAACTATAAAAATGAACCTAATACTAAACCACCGAAAGGAATAAATGGATGCATAATGGATGAATAAAATGGATAAATAAAATGGATGAAAGAGTACATGCGGAAAATGAATGCGGATCTTAACAAGAAGGAAAGGAATCAAATATGCCGATGAGATAAAGAATAGGAATATATAAGTGGAAATGGAATATGAGTGAATATTAGGGATAAATAAAATATGGGTCATTACAATCTTCCCCCCTAAAAAGAATTTCATCCTCGAAATTGAACGCATACCTCAGCCTGAGAATAAATGTGGATAGTGCCTCCTCACATCGGCCTCCAACTCCCAAGTAGCCTCCTCTGGTCCATGGTGACTCCACTGGACTTTCACAAACGGAATAACCTTGCTGCGAAGAACCTTTTCCTCACAATCCAAAATACACTCCGGATGCTCGATATACGAGGCATTATCCTGAACCTCTATCGGTTCCCAATCAATCATGTGAGTAGAATCCCGTTCATACTTCCTCAGCATAGAAACATGGAAGGTGCTGTGAGCTCTGCTCAGCTGCGGCGGTATTGTTAATCGGTACGCTAACTCCCCAACTCTGTCCAGAATCTCGAACGGACCAATATATCTTGGAGCTAGCTTCCTTTTGTTGCTGAAACGCATCGCGTCCCTTATCGGCGAAACCTTCAGCAAAATGTGATCCCCGATCTGAAACTTTAACGGTCTCTTGTGGGTGTCAATATAACTCTTCTGTCGGCTCTGAGTTGTACGAAGTCGGTCCCTGATAATAGTAACTGCCTATGTGGTCTCCGAACTAAGTCTGGCCCCAGTAAACTCTGCTGACCAACCTCTGCCCAACTCAGTGGTGATCTGTATGGTCTACCATATAAAGCCTTGTAAGGTGCCATCCCGATACTCGATTAAAAGTTGTTGTTGTAAGCGAACTCTGCCCAAGGTAAGTACTCGTCCCAACTGCCCTTAAAGTCTAAAACACAAGCCCTAAGCATATCCTCAAGAATCTGGTTAACTTGCTCTATCTGACGCTGGTCTAAGGGTAAAATGTTGTACTGAGATCCAGTCTAGTATCCATGGCTCGTTGAAAACTCTGCCAAAAGTTGCTGGTAAACCTGACATCTCTATCTGACACAATAGACACTGGAAGCCCGTGTAAACGAACAATCTCTCTCACATATATCCTGCTCAACTCGTCAGTAGTCATAGTCGTGCAAACCGGAATGAAATGTGCCGATTTGGTCAATCGGTCCATAATCACCCAAATAGAATCGTGTTGCTTCTTCGTCTGCGGTAAACCCGATATGAAGTTCATCGTCACATGCTCCCATTTCTACTCTGGTATATGTAAAGGTTTAAGCTGTCCTGCTGGCTTCTGATGCTCGGCCTTCACCTGTTGGTAAGTAAGATATTTGGAAACAAAATCAGCTATCTCGCGCTTCATATTGTCCCACTAATAATGTCTCTTCAGGTCCTGGTACATCTTCGTACCGCTTGGATGAATAGTATATCTCAAACCGTGAGCCTCGCTCAAAACCTCACGCTTCAGTACCTCGGAATCAGGCATGCATAATCTGCCCCGGTATCTAATGCTACCATCTGAACTAGCTGTCCAATCTGGTCTAGTGTCGTATGAAGCCCAAGACTGTAATCTGTCACCCCGCTGCTATGCCTTAATAATCTGAGAAATCAACGAAGGTTAAACTCCCAGTGTCGCGATAAAACTGCCCATATCCCGTGAACGTAGAACCAGTTCGGAATGCGCAATGTCGCTAAGCATCGACCACTCACGAATGATCAGACGTGCAAGTAATCCCCTAGGCAAATGGCCTAAAGCGTCTGCCACCACGTTCGCCTTCCTTGGATGATACTGCCAGTGAATATCGTAGTCATTCAGGAATTCCATCCATCTACGTTGTCTCATGTTCAGCTCATTCTGCGAGAAAAATACCGTAAGCTCTTGTGATCAGAAAAGAGCTCGAATCTCTCCCCGTACAAGTAGTGTCATAAACCACTGCTGCCAACTCAAGGTCATAAGTTGCGTAATTCCTCTCGTGTACCTTAATTTGTCTTGAAGCATAAGCCACCACGTTTCCCTCCTGTATCAACACGTAACCAAGTCTACTAAGCGATGCATCACTGTATACTCTATACCTCTGCCTACTGGACAAAACAATCAGAATTGGTATTGTCGTTAATCTCTTCTTCAACTATGCAAAAGCTGAAGAACACCTGTCATCCCAAACAAACCTAACGTCCTTCTGTGTCAAGCGAGTCAGAGGAGCTGCAATTCACAAAAACCCCTCAATGAATCTGTGATAATAACCCGCCAAACCCAGAAAACTGCGAATCTCTATAACGCTCGTCGGCTGTGCCCAATCTGCAACTGCTGTAACCTTGGAAAGATCTACTACAATTCCATACTTAGACACCACGTGCCCTAGGAATTTCACCTCCTGCTGCCAAAACTCATACTTTTCAAACTTCTCAAATAATGCATTTTCCCACAAGGTTTGTAGTGCAATCCTCAAATGTTCCTCGTGCTCTGCCTCGGTCTTCGAATAGATCAATATGTCATCGACGAACACAATGACGAACCGGTCAAGAAAAGGGCTGAAAACATGGTTCATCAAATCCATAAAGGCCGCGGGCGCGTTCGTCAAACCAAACGGCATCACCCGAAACTCATAGTGTCTGTAACGAGTCCGAAAGGCTGTCTTCGAAACATCAGCTACCCTTATCCTCAGCAGGTAGTAACTTGATCTGAGATCAATCTTCAAAAAAAACTGCGCTCCTCGAAGCTGGTCAAACAAGTCCTCGATCCTCGGTAACGGATATTTGTTCTTGATCGTGACCTTGTTTAACTCGCGGTAGTCAATACACAAGCGCATCGAACCGTCTTTATTCTTTGTGAACAAAACTGGAGCTCCCCACAGTGAAGTACTCGGTCGAATAAATCCCTGACCCATCAACTCATAAATCTGATCCTTCAGCTCTCTCAGCTTAGCAAGTGTCATACGTTACGGTGCCTTCGAAATCGGTGCTATACCAGGAACAAGATCTATGCCAAAATCAATCGCTCTCACCAGGGGTAAACTGGGAATCTGCTTGAAAATGTCATAATAATCGTAAACCACCGGAATTGAGCTAACGTCCAAGTCCGAGGACTCTAACTCTAAGTAAGGTAATAAGCCGACCCTTGACTGCACAGGTTTCGAACTAGAGAACACGAATCACCTCTCACTGGGAATACGAAAGGTAGCCGTCTTCTCGAAGCAGTCTAAAGTGGCCCGGTGCGTCGACAACCAATCCATGCCTAGGATGATGTCAAACTCATGCATCGGCAAAACTAATAGGTCTGCTGATAGGACTCGACCACAAACAACTATCGGGCAATCTCAACATATACGTGAGACAGACACCGAAGAATCTAGAGGAGTACCCACATAAATCTTATCAATCAATAAGGAAGACTCAAAGCCAATAATGCAGAGAAATGTAGATGCTATGAATGAATGCGATACACCAGAATTGAAAAGGACACGAGCGGGCGAATAAGAAATATGGATTGTACCTTTCACCACAGGTGGAGCGGTGCGAGTATCTCGCTTCCCAACTGCACACTCTGCTCTGCCCACGGCTCTGAACCTGGCCCTGTGGCTATCCTGGATACTGCGGTCTCTGAGCACCATTAGGTCCTGAAGCTAATTGTCTTCCCTGAGAACCCTGGAATGGTCTCTGCGGAAACTGCTGAATTTGCTGAGGAGGTCGCGACTGATATCCCACGGGACCCTGAAACTGTCTCGTTGGCTGTGGAAATCTGACTGGTTTATGACAATGTTGTTTGACGTGCCCCGTCTCCCCGCAGTTCCAACACTGACGTAAAATAGCCTGTGCTCTCTCAAAATACTACCCCCCCTCGTAGCTCTAACTGACGTACCATCAAATCTCTGTTTCTTCATACTCATGCTATCGTACTATGTCTGTACTGCCTTACCCTTATCGGGTCTTTGGTCATGTCTCTGCTGGCTCCTCAAGTCCTTAGACTTGCGATCCTCGACATCGTTTTATTCTAAAGCCAAAGCTTTAGACAAAACCTCTCTGTAAGTGCTAACACCAGAAGAGATCAAAAATCTCTTGAAGAATGGGCGAAGACCTTTCAAAAACTTCATCTTCTTCTGCTCCTCATTCTGAGCGATGAACGGTGCATAATGAGCAAGCTCGTTGTAATGTTGGTCATATCTGGCAACGCTCATATCACCCTGCTCAAGTGCATAGAACTCTAAAATACAGGCATCTCTGCAGCTCTGCGGAAAATACTGCCCAAAGAATTGGTCCTGGAAAACTGCCCAAGGAATAGGAGTCTCCCCAACCTTCCTCTTGGTCGTATCCCACCAATGATCTGCTTCCCCGTGTAGTGGGTATGCTGCAAGTGTCACCCACTGATCGTCGGGACACTTCATCACGTCCAAAGTCATCTTAATAGACTTGAACCACGCCTCAGCCTCGGAAGGAATCAATGTACCAGAAAATGTCAGATATTTGTACCACAAGAGCTACTCCAAGTAACTGTGTTCCCTGTGTTCCGGGCTCCTAGCCTGCTGAAAGGAAGCGGAAAAATTCTCCATAAACTGCCTCATCTCTGCTGAAACACCCGAAGTGGCTACAGCTAATAAGATGCCTGGCTGCTCTGGAATCACTGGTGTAAGTGGGGCACCCTGATGAATCGGAACCCCTGGTGCTACTCCCACACCAACCCCAGCCTCAGAAACAATCAGCTCTGCCTGAGGGATCGTAACAGATCTTGTACTCTCCTGACTAACCACTGGCTCATTGACCGCTGTACCACTGGACAAACCCCCAAGAATACCCCCACGAGTCCTAGCGCGACCTCTACCTCTGCCACCTCTAGCCATCTGTACGAACAAAGAAACACAACTCAGGAACGGATCAGAAAGGATTAGGAACGGAAAGGAATACAATAAAATTTGGAGAACCGAAAAGAATCAATCCTAACCCCGTTTAAGGAATAACTCGTCATATGATTTGCAATAATAGAGATAAGGATTAACCTTACGCTCTGATACCAAGTCTGTCACGCCCCAAAATCTGGTAATTGGTAGCTTGACCAATTACTAGATTCTAAGTTGTACAGGTCGGGGTATCCAAAGATTCTACCTCACAAATAGCCAAGCCGTAGAAAAATTATGGCTCGGCTATTCACATATAACAATAATCATCAGAGTAAATAAAGAATAATAACAACGTAGCGGAAGAAAAAGACATATACACATATCTGACTGAAATATATACAACGTCCAGAATAAAGTACAGCGACATATGCTGAGATCACATACAAGAAAGTTTAAACTAAAGAAGATCAGTAGCGACAAAAATAGGCTCCAGTCTGGCTAAACCTCGCAGCAATCCAAGCTACTCAACCTCTGAAATGATTAAAATTACGAGAGTGAGCAAACCACGGCTCACTAAAACCCAACAAAGCTAAATAACCTACTAATAAGATAAGTGCTGAAAAGAGAGAGAAGTGAATGAGATAGAGTAATTGATAAGGAGATATTGAATAATAACTAGGTAACTGTAATCCAGGTAAAGAGTTATAAGACAAGAGGAATTAATATAAGATTTAGAGAAAAGAATAGTGATAAAGAAAAGATCAGAGGAATATATGTATGAAGTGATGATGATATGACATGCAAGGATGAGCAGGGATATTCCCATAAATATCCCCTAATAAAAAATGATTCAATGTTTAAAATGTGTTACAATCTTATTAATATTGGTTGATCAACCTCTAATATGTTTACTTAAAGAGATTTGCTAAGGGGATACATAGGCGCGATTTCTTGTCTAGCTCAACCAAGCTAAGGATATTATCTCACTTGATCAGAGTGTTCCGGGCTTTGCGACCCACGGAGCCTATCGTCTGAACTCTATTTAGTATTCCTAGGAATTATAACCTCAACGAGGACTAAATTCGCACCATTCCAACTCTGTCTCATACCACCCCACACTCCCGAATGGGTGAATAGGTATAATAGTGCCAGTGCAAACTCACCTACAATTTTAACCCGATTAAGGACATCCTAGAACCTTTCGAGGGTTAACAGATGCAGAGTTCTTTTATGTATCCAGTATAAATAAGTAAAAAAGGTTTTAAAAGATTTTTAAAAGGAACGACAGATCCGAAGATCAAAATATAACAGCCGTTAACCCGGCAACAACCATAGGATAACCACCTGCCTCAGAGTATGGAAAATAATCCTAAACACAGATAAACTATGACTTTACCGTTATAACCTCCAAATCTCATCAGTCTCTCAAGACTGGAACCCAGTACACAAATAAACCATCAAAATAATACACAGACAGTTTCTAACCAAGCTCAACGACCAACACATACAAAAACCCAAGTCACAGAAATAACTAACGGTTTGATAACTATACAGGAGAATATATATAGGCTATACTATAGTTAATTCACTTACCCTCTCTAACACAGAGTAATCACTCTAAAACAACACTAATCAACTAGTAGAAGGAATTTAGGGATGAAGGGAACTCGCCTGATCACGAATTCTGTGGTAACCAAAACGGGACTTTGAACCTAAAATCACGATGAGGTAAACGGAACACTGAGCGTGCTACCACAACCAATAACAACAACAAATAAACAACCAATTGAAGGAAACAAAAGTAAACCCAAACCCTAGAATTGCAAATCATAAATCGAAAAGGAAAGGGGCAAAACTTACCGAAGGAAAGGCGAGAAAGTCCGCCCAACAACGGTGCCAAACACTAAGGAATCGAGGAAAAAAAGTGAGGGAGAGGGTGAGTGGAGAGTGAGAGAGAGAAGAGGAATAAAAATGAAAACTACAAAAAGGATAAAGCACAGCTAAGTCGTTCGAACGACAAAGAAATCGTTTGAATGGAGAAGGAAGACACTGAAAGGATACAAAAGTCGTTCGAATGGACCCAGAAGTCGTTCGAATGACTTGGAAATAATGGGCCAAATACCAGGGAGAATGTCACTTCATTTTTTAGGTCGTTCGAACGACCTATCAAACAACTGAGAAATCTCAGGCAAAACCTAAGACCCTCTCAAACCCAAGGGGTCACCCCGGATGACCCAGAAACACCACGGACCACCATCACTACCACACAAACACTACTTCAAAAAGGTTTTCAAAGGTAGAAATACCACCTCCACCGCCTCACGGTCACCAAAATGCCTAAACACCCAAAAAAGAATCTTTTCCTCAGGAGACTCCAGAAACCTACCGGCCACTCCAACGGCTCACCGGAACCACCCCAAACCACACACACAACACCCAACACACAAACATCACTACCAACCCATCTAGAGGATCCCAAGACCACAACGCCACCTCCTCCTCCAAATAACCACCAACGCCAAAACTACAAAAAAGGAACCTAATACTAAACCACCAAAAGGAATAAATGGATGAATAAAATGGATGAAAGAGTGCATGCGGAAAATAAATGAGGAACTTAACAAGATGGAAAGGAATCTAATATGCCGATGAGATAAAGAATATGAATATATAAGTAGAAATGGAATATGAGTGAATATTAGGGATAAATAAAATACGGGTCATTACAATCTACCCCCTAAAAAAAATTCGTCCTCGAAATTAAATGCATACCTCAGCCTGAGAATAAATGTGGATACTGCCACCTCACATCGTCCTTCGGTGTTCTTTCTAAATAGTTTGTGTCTTTTCAAACAGAAAAGGCTGAACATGATTTGTTCGAATAGACTTTGTGTCTCTTGGAATAGATGTAGGGGTGAGCAAAAAACCGAAGAAACTAAACCAAACCAAACCAATGGGCATACTATCAGAATCTAATAATGGGCATACTATCTCTTCCATGGGCGAGAAGTTATTTCATATGCCCCCTTGCTTCACCCCTGTTTGTGCTTTAACTTACTTATGTGGGACTTTTTACTGTTAGTTTCTTCCATATTGATCCTAAGCACAACTTTGAAGATTTAAAGTGGAGTCAAATCTTAGCCAATTCATAGAAATGAACTCGTAAATATTAGCTTTGAGTGTAACGTATTACCATAGTATACTGGACAGCTTATGAGTGGAAGAGCTATGTAAATATCCTTCTAAGTTCTTTCATCCATAAGCCCTATAGTAATTTCAGTTCCAGCATAATAATATTCTTACTACTCGAAACTCACAAATTTACTACTTGTGATTCCTATTGGAAAATCAGCATTAAAATTGAAATTATGTTCTCTTCTTTGGTTCCATATCCAAGTTAAACCTAAAAGCCTTGTTTTTCAGATCTTGGGCTTGGAGGGTGTATTGAGCATGCTTGGTAGGACACAATTGTCTATCTAAATAGTGATGACCCCATTTCGATTGGTCGTGCTTATGGACGGGTTAGTCGACATTTGCTATACGAAGAGTTATTTAGAAGATAAAAATAACTCCCTTTCTTCCCTTACTCCTTGATGCCTAAAATATACTTTCTTTGTTAGACATATATTTCTCTCGCCATTCTAAAGCTGCTCTTACATTTCATTTGATCTTTAATTTGTGTGTAAAGAAACTAGAGGCATTAATAAGGAGAATTTTATCCACTTAACATGGATACTTGAGTTCTTACTTATTTCATTATGTTCAGTTTATAGATGTTTTTACTTGACTTGGATACCTAAACTAGGCAAACCTACATCTCCTACATACACTCACTCATACTGAAATAGAACAATAAAATAAATTAGGAGCTGGGAAATTAGGCATTTTTATTTATTGATGATAAAGTGAAGGGTTACATGTGAAAAGAATATATGTCAAAATAACTCAATAATATGCATTATTAAGAATCTGTAATATCATAACCAGGTTGGCACCCTGCATCCCCCATAAATATGTGCATCTTACCCTTTTACTACTGGAATCCAAAGTACTTTGTGTAAGAACGTTCTATCTTAGTTATGAAAGCAGGTCTGCTTCCAGTGTAGCTCTCCATTTTTCATCGTACTCCGTTTTCTTGCAACTTGGTCTGTACTGAATTTTTGTTCTCTCCATACATGTGATATTCTGATAGAGATAAATTGTCTACTTAGTGTTTTCCACAGTGGTATAAAATTATAGGGAATCCGTCCAATGTTAAAAGCCTCAACTTCAGCCCTTGAATCTATGACAATCCAAATTTTTGTGTAGCCCATGATAAATGCTCTAGCCATTGCTTCCATTATTGAAGTACGCTCTGCATAGTATGTAGTTATAGCCTTTAAATTTATAGTTAATACCCCAGCCACTTCACTGTCACTATTTCTGAAGACTGCCCCACATCTTCCAGTCCTAGGACTACCAAGTGATGATCCATCACAATAGATTTTGAGCTCATCTATTGGAGGAGGTATCCAGAAGCATGATTTGATCATAGTTAACCTACTGCACCTGGCCTGCACATTCAAATTCTTCGTTATCTGTAAATAACTTATTAAATTATTTTTGGTGGCATCAATTAACATGTAGCTGTTATGAATTTCCATAAGAATCTTTCTCTTTATTTTGTTCATGAGCAATGGCTTCCCTTGATAAATATGATCATTGTTGAACCTCCATATGAAGTGGTAGCATGAATAATTTACTTTTCTTATTTATTGACAATTACTAGACTTTCATCCTGATTAGAGATGTACGGGGGTGTGATAATGTTTATTTTCTAGGTACCAGCACTACCCATTTATTTTATGTATGTCAGTTAAGGTGGAAGTATTGATTATACATCCGCTGTACGTTTGGCAATATATATTTGGTGTCGTTATTGCATAGGTACTCAAGACTTCTGTACTTGAAATATCGGTGGAATATGCAATGTTGTTATTTGACATGCCATATTTTCTTCTTTTGCATCAGATTTTCCTTAATCCAAAGAAATGGAACAACATAGGATAAAGGCTAGAGACCTTCACCGGAGTTCACAGGATGCTTTTGGAGAAATATGTGGTCTTTGCATTTGTAAGGTACAAATTTTAGTGTTGCAAAATATCAATAATTACATTCTTCATAGTTGTAAATTACTCTGGTTGATTTCTAGTTTATCTGTCTTTTTATTAACAGTATGAAATGTGTACTCTATTTTATCTAGGTTGCTGGTCATTTCACATTTTGTACTCATGAATAATTTATCTGCATCTTTTATGTTCTAGAACATTTTTGGTACTCTATTCTACTAACTACTATTTACCAAGGATATCCAATCTCATTAGCATTACAACTCTCTCGCATCTAGTATGTTATTTAGTGTTAGCATACATTTAATAAACTTTCAAAGTGTAGGAACTTTAAGTTAATGCACATTAGCCCATTGATCTGATTCATGAAATATATCACGTATCTGATTCCTTGTTACCATTGATTTACTTGCTGATTTGAATCTGATTAGTGCTTTGACCCTTTCTAATGAGCTTTGTAATGAGCTTTGTAATCACAGTATGTCTGAAGCGTTTACTTTTTTTGTCTTTTGGCTTGGCTTACATGTTTTAGCTTGCATATGTTAATATTTTAAACTCTAAAGTTAGTCATTATTCTTCCGCTCTAAATTGTAAGTTCCGTTTCTGATATTATTTGTTTCATTTTTATTTTCATGTTTATTTTAGGATGAAAAAAATACTAATACTTGATTAATTGATTTTGCTTATATGGAACAGCACCAGTCTTCAATGCCTTCCGTGAACATGATTAGTTGACCAGGTACCAATCATAAACTTTAAGCCCATCCTTGCTAAATTTCATCGAAATCAATTGTCTTTCACATTATTCATATTTTATGTTTGTGGTTCCTCATATTTTGTTTGTACTTATCCCAGGTTCCCTATTGATGGCAAGGGTGATTGATATGTTAATATTCCAAGAATATATGATATGCCATGATTTTTAAGGCATTTCAAAGTTTGGGCATGCAAATACCAATGTCTCTATTTTCTATGAGAAACAAGCTCTTCAATGAAGACTTAGCCTCCGAGATTGTGGTTATGGATGGAGAAAGTTGTTTTATTACTAATTCAAATCCTATGTATTGTTAACAATTTGTAAAATCTTGATAGCTAATAATTTTTGAATAATGATATTTAATAATTTTTTATGAATAATTTTTTTTATTTCAGTATAATAATGCATTTTTGTAATGAATCAAAATAGGGATTTTTTTTTGAAATTATTTATAATATTTATGACGTCTTCAGACGTCGCTTCTCTATATTAAGGTTAGCTACAAAAGCGACGAGTTCACTTAGTCATATTTTGGCGACCGTTGTGGCTGATGTTGTTAGATAATTGAGGGTTATACTTCGTCGCTAATTGGTCAAGTAACATGGTTTTGGAGGGGAAAAAATGAAAACATACAATAGTTACATTTATGCGATGGACTAGTTTAGTCGTTAATGCTTTGTTTGACTAGGGAAAAAATGACGGTTCGTGAGTAGTCGTATTGCCCTTAAAAAATAACGGCAAATAGCGACGTAAAAAAATACGGCTAACAAACGACGACGGGTAAAGCGACGGTAATTCCCCTCATTTTTAAGTAAAAACGACGGACTGCTACCCTCATTTTTTAACCTTTTTGTTGTAGTGGTTTATCATTTGTGACTGTACTTTTAAACATTTTCTCCTAAAGAGCTTATCAGCTAGAGCCATAAACTAACATCACTAAAGATACAGAATATTACACTTCACTCCTACATAGTTGACTACAGGTTAAGATCTAAAGATTTTAACTTGGACATAAAATCTTCCAGTATCTCTGCTCTGACCTCAGAGATCTTTAGTTGAGTGTAAGTTTTATTTATAATTGTTTCCAGGATCTGATTTCTCCTTTAACCTGGACTTGTGATTTCTTTCGCCGTTGTCGATTGTGGCCTCCTAGAATCATCGGGCGTTGATGAATCTGGAAGCCAAATTTTGAACTGACAATGGTATTGTGGGAAATGGTAGAATCTCCTACTAGATGATTTAGAGACTCTACAAATTAGACCAAAATTATACTTTTTCACCTCATCCACCCACGCCAAAAAACCATACCTACAAAATTTATGAACGTATTAACATAACCAGCGGCTAGGGTTGTGGCTTGTACGTAAAAGACGAAGATCACAATTTTTACTGTACCAACAAACAAAGGAATGCATCGTTGGTAGGGAAGTATATAATAATTGAGAACTGAAAATAACTGGAAGCAAGTGTGCAGGTTATGTAGTGAACACTCTATGTATGGTGGTGATAATTCATATTAGTATAATGACACTCTATGTATAAAATAATGACAAGTACTAATGGGAGGATGACATTGCCTGTATGGTGATAATTCACTGCATTACAATAATATTCTTAGTAAGAACCAATGAAAAATAATCCGTTTTAATTCTAACAACTTTTTTCTTATACAGTCGATGTGACAAGTCAGTCTTTATTACTTAATTATACAACTAAGCTTAAAGTCAACATTGTTTACGTCTATAATAATTTATCTATCCAAAAACATCCACGTGGTTCCTGCCATACGTGATTCAAAGTCCTAATGCAAGGCATTCAATTCTCACCAGTATATAAAACCTTATACTATTTTCAGCTATTATTAACTATTCAAACCCTTAAACTCTTTTCAACTTCTCAAGAAATGTCGTACTCCCACTCTACTCGATTTAGCCGTATCTCTTTGAGCACCCCTCGAGAGTGGTTTGAGGTGATAGGGATTCAGGTAGAACAGGGTGATGAACATCTCTTCAAGATGAATAGAATTTTCCAAATGGAGAGGGATTGCTCCAATGAAAAGGGGCAACTGCCGAAAAAGTATTATAAATAGTTTAAAGAGAAATTAGAAGAGCTCGATAAAATGGATGACGAATTTGATAAAGTTATAAAAATAAAAATAGAGTCTTCTGAAGATTTTAAACTCCATATCCACTTCTTAGAAGATCATGTGTGCACTTTAAAATTGAACTATGATAAGTATGAGAAACTGGGAGAGGATTCGGCTTGTAAAATTAACTGTTTTGCGCATAAGATCGGGGCTATGGAACGTGATATGTATTCCTCAAGTGAGGATTTTTGAAAATTTGATTTGTTTTGTTTTTAGTTATTTTTTATTAGTTTTTAGCTGTAATAGTTCCCCTTGTATGAACATTTGTTTTGTTTTGATTTGTTTCGTTTACTTTTTGCTTTCAAATAGTAATTTCTGTCTGATATGAGGGAAATAAACAAATGATAATTTTGCGAAGAAAATAATGATATAAGTGTGACAAACAAATAATAAAATCTATATGAACAATGATAGTTAAATGATGACCTTAACAAAACTGATGATAAAATATAAACAGACAAATGATGAATAGACTAAAACTACCCCAGTTCAACATCTGTACAAATGATAAATAGAGTACCCAAAATCATTAATGCAAACTGATGGCATCATCTTCATCTGGGATCACAGGTGACTCAGTGTTCATCGTAAAAGACAGTGGGATTGTCAAACGTGTATTGTTGTCAAATGGGATTGGCAGAAGCTTGCAAGAATGACGATTGTGTATATTTTTTTGACACCTACAATAAAATCTTAGTTTGGTGACCAGACCTGGCATTTTTTCCCTTTTCTTCCTCTGCGTACGAGGATGACTGACTCGTACTGTTGGTATAGGAGAACGAACACGTGAATCCATTTTTAAAATTTTTATTGTTCTATTTCTCTGATAAGAATCCATATCAGTTCATAAACAGCCTTGTATGCATCATTTGTGAAGTATTCAAAGACACGTGTAGTTGGGTCAACATTAGCAAGAATAAGAGTGCGTACTCCGTATTCACAAGGTATCACCATCATTTATCACCAACAACAAGAATAAGTACCATCTTTAATATTTGCTAAATCGGTTCTGCCGTAACTAGTCATCTGAAAATAGTGACGTGTTATACGTACCCTGCATGCTAGTGAATCCGCCATAAACTTTCTACTCTCATAGTGATCCGTAGCCCATGATGTTAAGCGAGCTTGACTCATCTCAGCTTCTTCCCTATACGTATAGGACATTTCCAAACATATTCTGCGCAATTCCTCAATAAACAGATGGATAAAAAGATCTCTTACTTTCACAATAACATTATTCCAACTCTCAACCTGATTAGTATAAGCCACTCTGTATCTGAACTAAAGACAATCAATTGCAAACAAATAACAAATGAGTATACAATGATGAGAAATTGAAAAAAAATATATGCAAAAGTAATAATAATGAACTGATGACAAATAATAGCAAACAAATGAAAAATAAATATGCAAAAGTAGTAATGATGACTAGTCTTGAAATAACAAATAACAAGTTTATCAATAAAGAATGACAACGCACCTAATCATTGGGATGTATAGATTAGACCATGTTTCCTTGGGAATACCTAGTATGTATTGGAGACCTACTGGATCCATATTTTATATAACATTTATGTGTTTATCTAAATCAATGCAGGTTAGGGCATCTGCTGCCATCCTAAATACGATCCTCGTGCTTTTGATGGTAGTATTAATATTGTTCGATATGTGGAAGGCACAAAACGCATGAATTACAAATAGAAACACCTTAGGTACATCATTAATAATTCTAAGGTTCCTGTGATATTCATGGAAATTAGACCAAAACATCTTTAGAAAGTATGTCCAACTTTTGATGGTCTCTGAGTCTGTTACTGAAAATGCAAGTGGAAAAATATGATTGCTTGGGTCAATGGCGATGGCTATTTGTAAAGTCTCACGATATCTCTTATTCAAAAAAGTTTTGTCAATCACTACAACGGGTCTCAATAGTTTATAAGATTTTTTGGGAGGACCAAAGCACCAAAAACACCTTGTGAATCTCTTATCCTTACAACTCATAGTTTGTATGTCAAACACCAAATTCGGGTCAACGAACCTCATTATCGTAAAGTAGCTTGTAAGTAGTTGGTATGCATGCTTAAAGCCACCTCGTATCTAAAATAATTACGTAGATCAAATAAAATTGTAGAGCAGATAAATGATAAAGTGCTTCTAACAAATGACAATCGATAAAAAGATAAACATGATTGTACAAATAACGGGTGATGGGCGATCAAATGGCAAATACAATAATATTACCTCTGAGTTGGCTTTTTCTTTCACACACCAGGTAAGATTGTATATTATATCAATATTTTGGTTAATCTACATATCTTCAATAATTCCGACAGGTTTATAGTTTGGGTCTTTTCGCAGTTTTTGCTTGATTATAGAAGTAACCCATCTACTAGACGTTGCCTTATACACGCTCCCACCATCAATTTCTAATTTGATGCATGTATGCATAGAACAATAAGTACTTACTCTAAATAGGGCAGAACCTAGCAACCTTGTCACGTAAATTTGCCAATAGTAATTATGACCTTTGCAACATACCACGATTTTATATTCGTTGCTCAGAACGTGTATGAGATTGAACTTATTTACAGCTGCATAAGCTCTTATGTGATTCTTGAGAACAATCCTATCTCGATATAAATCACCAATGTTAAACTCTTTACTGAAGTCATAGAGATCCTCCATGTATGCAGGAAACTTAAACCAGAAATCCAGGAGATCTTTCACTTGTTCAGGTTGTGACTCAAACCAAAATTTAGCTTAACAAATGACAAAACAACTTCTTAACATAATAATAATTTGATAAGAAATGTTAAAATACACATTACAAATGAAAAATTCTAGGTGCTTACCTGAAGATTCAGTTTGTCTAATGATAGGTTAATGTTTAATTGAAAGAGGAATATTAGTTAGCATAGGTCCATTTAAAAGAGAAGCATTAGTTAACATAGGTTCATTTGAGAGATGAACATTTAATTAAGGAATAAAATGTTCATTTGAGAGGGGAACATCAGTAGGGATAGCTTCAAAAGGATCATTTGATTGAAGAACATCATTCACTAAAGGTCCAAACCTACGTGGATCAAGCCCCCTACTATTTTTTTCAGGGTAACCCCTGTATTCAAGTTCAGGATCAAGAAATGAATTATGACACAAAGGTCCCCCTGCTTTAGTGGTAGGCAACCCTTAACCTAAACCAGTATCTTTGGTAGTGGACAACCCTTTACCTAAACAGAAATTTAAAATAAAATTCTAGGAGTTTTGGGAAGGTACTCTACACTCATTAACAATCCATATGCAAAAAGGTGTCCCAAAATTGTTTTTATGCATATTGATCATTACGGTAAAGACTTGGACTGATGAAATTGCTCATGCACAACCATGGACGAAGTTATACATCTTACAGTCCTAATGATAGATTTTGCTTGTTTCTTCAAGGAGTGTAGCAAAATCTTTATATGATGTGCGCTCTCTTAGTGTGGTAAGTTTCATACTTTTTCCAACATAACTTACGATTGATCCGATCTTTGAACGTATGATATCCCCTCTAAAATGAATAATGGTATAAAGCTAAAATCCATCCATCCTTGAAACCAATAATATAAATAAACAATTTCGTTGATAAAGTAGCAAAAAACAAATGAGAAAAATGGCACAAGAAAAATGGCAACTGATAAAATAGTAGAAGATAAATACTAAAGTAGCAAAAGACAAATGATTAAGTACAAAGTATATTATCATGCATAGCATTTTTCTTAAGATAAATGGGACAAATCATGAAGCCGATACAAAGTTAGAGATAAAATTTACTTCAACAGTTACTTCAATGGTCGGAAATAAAGATAACAACGATCTTTTTCTCCCCAATGACTTCTGTGTGAGGATTTCAGCGAATGCACAACAATAGTTAGAAGACTTGGTATATCCAGGAGGTAAATAGTACATCAATGAGACTGGAAAGAATTGCCATAAGTTTTTCTGTTGAAGAAGAAGAAGAAAAAGAAAAAGAAACTGCTTTGATTGTTAAGGTTGCAAGTTTATTTTAGGAGGAATCTTCCCTCTTATTATTATTTTAATTACTGTAGCAAATTATACTACTCAACAACTTCAGTATGAATAGTTTCTTATTTGTTATGCATTATTTATCATCTGTTTTGCCAGAACTTTGGCATTTTTTCTTAAATCTGTCATTTTTTCCTATAACTTTATCATTTGTTTAGAAATCTTTGTCATTTAGTAGTTTTAATACTGTATCAGATTAGACTACTAAATAACATTTAATGCATAAGAATAGAGGTGGCAGCTAAGGGGTAGTAGGTGGGACCAGTATCGATTTGGTAATTTTAGTATCGATTTTTGAAGTGCCTTGCCAAAGTCTCGATTGTGTAAAGTTGGCATATTTTAGTATTTAAAATCATAATTGTCGTTCCTAATATGAGCACATTGTTGAAGAAAAAATAAAAATTCATCATATTTATGAAAATCTCGAGGATAGCAAAATGTTTACTAACTTAACTATGTTTACTTTTATCTAATCTCACCAAATCTTGATCGTAACACATCTTTCTCCTACTCTTTTTTAAACTACATCCCAAAGATTCTCTCAATCTTTAGGTTTTTATCTATAAACTTGTATCTGAAATGATCTTTGTCTACTAAGTCCTTTGGAGGCATTGATAATCACATAATAATTCCATCTTTTTAATTTGTAATACTAATGGTTTTTATTTCAAAAGTGTAATGGCTAATTTTCCAGTTAGTAAACTTCGCCAATATTTAAGTAAAGAAGCTACAAATTGACTGCTAACAAGGACTAGAACACAGTAGATTTTACGAGTAAACTTAGTAAAACTTGAGAAAAACCACAACCTCGAGAAGGATTTTGTAATGTGAATCCACTATGTGCCAATCTATTATACTTGCAGAAAGATTGAGTCGAATGGTATAATTAAAATTATAAAAATATCATAGATGGAGCATTGACATATGCTCTGCCTATATTTATAGATGGATATAGACAGTCATAAACATTTATCCAAACCTTATGGAAGGTGGGCGAACTTCACAGACCATGTGCGATGACTATATTTGACCAAGTGTAACGACTACTGTGGAGGGTCGAGATCTACAGTTTATAAACTTGACATCTTTTTGACTGATCGAATACCTTCGACGTGGCTCTAATAGTTGGTTCTTATCGAATCAGGGAAATATGCTACAACAATCGCCCCATTCTCGATAAAATTATTAGTTGTTGTGTCGAGAAGAACATTCTGAAACTTGTGATATTGAATCTTGTTTTGGAAAAGATGATGGGGGATAAAATGCTATGATTTGCGACAGGAAATGTATGGAAAGTATATTTGATTGGTGTTGTATACATTTTGAGAGCTTCTTCTATAAATAGCTATCTTTGTGTGGAAAAAAGTATAGAGGTTTACTATGATGTTGAGAACTCCTGCACGTCTTCAACAAGATGTTGTGGAAGGTCGTCTGGCCATTAAGGTGGCTGAAGTAACAAAATGGTACTTTGGGCATTTGTCGTTTGCTAATATGTTGCCTCCTCGGGGTCCTTTAGACATTGTATGTATATCACCAGAGCAGAAAGAAATGAAAGCTGATCGCTAGTTCTGGTATGACACTTTTGAAGATAAAGTACTTGAGATCAACCATCGTCGAGTTGTCTTAGGGTACATCTTAGAGGATGACATTAGGCAAGAAGATATCCTTACTGCTGGAGGAGTGTGGATTCTATGTGGAAAAGTAAATCATGTGCCTTATTTCAAATGTAATTACATGTGACCAAGTGATGTATTGGTCTCGGTGATAATAAAATGACTTTTTGATTGTTATGTTATCGATGTGTGATTTAGGAAAGAGATTTTCTTGTCGAATATTTTTTGGAAATTTGAAATTTTAGTTACAACTGTCCCGTTAATATAAGAGGTAGATAAAAAAGAAAGATATGGTGTAGTCATACAAAACACAATAGATAGGTGCATCCCTCCTGATGATGTATTAATTTATAAAGAATTGGATGTATAGTATCTTTTTATGAGTTTAAGAACTGCATTGGTAAAGATGAATAGGATAGTGGAGGTTAGAATGTTTTTAGATAGTTTAGAGCAACATTTTAATAGTCTATTGTCTGTTAGGAGGCAAAGGGTGTCGGAGTTCGAGAAGAGACATACTAGAGAATCTGCCAGACAGTTAACCGATAGGTCTCGAAGGGGTGTTCTATACCAATCAAATATACTGCTTGGCGACTATTTATTTTTCATTTTGTCAGAAAGTTTCCAAATCGATTCTCTGTGTTCGTCTGTTGTTAACTCGTCCATTATTGGTACTAAAGAGATTGTTGTACTCATTAAGAGGGCTAAATTTGTAAAGAATAAAGATTGTGAAGCAGCACATTGTCAAGGTATGTGTTGTTTCTTCTATCTATTGAATCTATGTTATTCCGTGATTTTATGTTAATTGATCGAAACCCAATGTAGGTAGTGTTGGCATGTATGTGCGGTATGAGTTAATTTGAATAACAATTAGTATTGGTCGAGAAATTGATGAAAACATGTTTTAGGGCTTTTTTTGTATTTACTGTGTGTTGAAGATGAAATGGAGGTGATTGGGTGTGAAGAGGTGTTCGTGGGAGCACAGATGTGATTTGAGTGCATGGATTTGGTTTACTGGTGTGAGAATGTTAACTACTTTTGTTGTTGCTTTATATAGAGCTGTCCATGTTTCCAACATTTAGAAAGTTGGGCTTGTCTTTTGAGCCCGTTTTAGTAGACTTATCTTTAGGGGCCGTTTTAATGGGCTTTTCTTTCGGATGGTAATCCCTTAACGTCCAACAACCATAATAACAGACTGCTCTAAATAAATTTTAATGTTTATAATGTTGGATAATAATCTATTTGGCTGCTAAACAATCATTCACATAATATGAGAGAAGAAAATAAAGAGTTATTATTGATAGGTTATTCTGTGTTACAAATACTGAACTGGGTTAAATACTCTCTCTAAAATTCTCCCCATAAACCCTAATATTATATGGGCTTCTTAGGAGTCCAGTAGGATACCCCAACCCAGTTGGGTTCCCACAATAGGTCGGACCCAGCTCCTAACACTCCCCCTTAGGTATACTCCATACCAAGATGACTTGCCTCGTCATAACCTCTGCCTAGCAAAACTCCCTTGGGAAAAAAATTGTGTAAAGAAAGAGTACAATCCTATGCCCTGTATAGTTTGTGAGCGCATATCCGTTGCCTCATCAAAACCTCTAGTCAGTAAAACCTCCTAAGATAAAAACTGTATTATCAAGAAAAAGAGTACAAAATGCATGTTTTCACGTCAGGACAAGACTACTGCCCCTGACGTCGATCTCCCCCAAGATCTATCTGCCTCAGATGTATCTCCCTAAGATATTAATGAATAAAAACTTTTGCATGCTAATTCCGTGTACCAATTGCTTAAACGTAAGTGGTACAAGAATCTTCGTGAATAGGTTTGCAAAGTTGTCTTCTTAAAATGTCTTGAATAACGTTAATATCATTCGCTTTCAATCATTCATAAGTATGGAATGACTTCTGTGATTTGTGTTTCATTCTGTCATCACTGATAAAATTGTTATTGACTTCAATGATACAAGTAGAGTTGCCTTCATACATAGTCAATGTTTTATCTTGGAGTGCAACCATCATTCTTTGCCAACTTCATGAGGTACAAGAATTTCCTCATGGTTCAAAGATGTAATTAGTGTTGTCCGCTTCATCGATTTCTAAGAGTTTGTTTTCATAATCGCCCATATTACAGACACCCCTAATTCTCTCTGACCGAAATGGCCTTATGTAGGTTTTGATAAGTATTTTGGTATCCGAGATGCTCTATATTGTTACGTTTTCATTTCAGGTTGAACAGACCCCAGTCTTTTGTCACTTATATCATAACCTCATAATTATTTTATCTCCTTCTTAGTCCTTTTGTCTGTAAGCAAACTTGCCAGCAAATAGTTTACTGCAATGAGTCATCGGGCTAGCATACCCGTGCTAATAGCAAAAGCCTTTCCTAGCTATACGTCACGGCGCTATGGTTCCCTCCCTACTTAGGATGTGTAGAATATACGTTGTCCACATCCCGTGATGTCATAACCATAAATAACTTAGCACCAATGATCATCCATACAACGTATTAGATAACTCGATTCTTCCGTATATACTGCTTTGTATACGAGTATGTTACTACCAAGATGTTGATCTGAATTGAGAATCCCTTGATTTCTCAGGTCTTTTATTTTAATTCCTTTCCTAGGTATTCACGCTTTCGCGATCTTCCCCCGGAGATCTAATGATATCCAACATTTACTGTCCTCTTATTATGACTTAGCACATAATCTGTTTCTTAATAAACTCAATGGGCAGAAAACTATTTGAAAGTCCCCGACCTTCAATACTCAGGTCACTTACGATGTCACATGGGCCCCTATTACTTTAAGTTAATACTACTTTTTTCCCTCAGTTTGCTTATGTTACACGCCACCTCGTGCGTTGGCTTAATTCCTTCTAGAAGCCTATACGCTCCCTGTGTTACTTCATGTTAATATTTGTTCTAGTTTCCCATATAGATACTCGTAATTACATAAGGATTCATGTTAATCTTGTTCTCGACAAATTGACGGACTTATTGTACTGAAATGGGATAACGTATATAGCCCATTATAGGTCCCAATGTACAATCGATGTCAGGTCTCTTAGAGCAATTTCCTGGGAAACTAGTCTTGCTTTGACTAATTCGTTTCTCAGAGTTAAGCATATTTCCATACCATTCCCATTTGACTCAACAGGCTCTATGGCAGCACTTCGCATTAGCTAGCAAAACGGACACTCTGTGTGGATTCACGTACCCTTGGTTGGCCAATGCACACGCACCCAGTCGTTTACCTATTTTCGTTCGAAATCTTCATTTACTGTAATAGCATGGTAACGAATGTGAATACCTTTATCAACAAATCCACTAAGAATGATCCGACATTTTTGCCCAGTGTAGACTGTTAATAATCAGATCTCCTATATTATACATGTAGGCCACCATCGGGATTGTTCTTCTAATATATCAGCCTGGTCTCTGTAGCTCCTATTGCCTCGTTCGAATTGAGTGGGTTCCTCTCTTGATGGACCACTCACCATTAGCTTTTTTGTCCTGTATTTTGTGCTCCAAAGTGCCCACACTAAGCGCGAGCGAAGATTCATTTACGGTACTCATTCCCCCAGAACTTTGATGTGTAGGTACATTCCTTTCAGGTTACATACCCTATATCCTTTAATCGTGCCTAATGAATGTGTCCCCTTGGTATTCATTTTACGCGCATTATAGTTTGCCAATCTTTGAGCCTTATTATTACCTAACGTATAAAGGGATCTAGACGGACAACGATGTATTCTCTAACTACCTTATGCAATGACGGGTTTTTCGAAAGTTACACTTTGCCAATAACTTAGTAAGGAAATTGTAATGAAACTTTAAAGCACACTAGATTTTACGTGGAAACTCAGTAAACTTGAGAAAAACTATGATCCTCGAGGAGGATTTTGGGTAAAATCTAATAGATCTAGTTTATTACAATTGGCGCATAAGGAGCGTGAAATGATATAAAGGTAATAGATTGCGAATCAGATTAACATATTTTTATGCCTTGTATTTAGCGTAGACCCACAAGGTCGTTTATAAATATAAATAGTTGTTTTGAGTTTTGAATATAATAGTTTTTTATTTTGCGAGCAGTGGGCAAACTTCGCGGGTCTTCCTGCAACGGCTCTTTTTGATTAAGCGTAACGACTACTGTAGTGGGTCGAGCTCTGTAGTCGCAGATGTGACATCCTCTCGAATGATAGGATATCTTTGAATAAGTTCTATTAGCTTCTTCTTATCAAATCTGGGAAATATGCTACTATAGCTTGGAAACATCCTCAGCATTGATTGCTATATCTCCCCCCAATGCTGAGAATATCATCTCATCAAAGTGACAATCTACGAATCTCCTAGTATATACGTTACCAGTGGGCTCTAAATATTTAGTGATTGATGTGAATCATAGCACATACAATAACAAGCCGACAATAGGGGTCCCATCTTCCTACATTGTAGTAGTACGACTGGTACCAGTATAGAACATCAAAATGTTCATCGATGGGCGATACCGAGCTTCAACCTAGTTATTAGTGCTTTGGGAAAGATTTGTTGATTTTCTATGGAACAAATCCTAATCAGTGCTGCGAGAGAAAAAATGTATAGTCTACACACTAGCCGGAAGCTGTGATCGTAATAACAGTAGCCTAAGGATTATCTTCAATCGCTTGATTAGGTTCTTCACCAATCCCGAGTTGGGTATGGTTGGGGTACTCAAGATGCTCAATCATCTATCATTTTATATGGTAAAATAATCATTGAAAGCTTGTGAATCGAACTAGTAAGCCCCCGTCAAGTCGTATCAGTCGACTTGATCAGTTAATCCAGGAATTGAGCCTACGATCGAATGATCTAAGTGTGAGGTCGTGCTAATGTTGCATTTATAGTTGTTAATAACAGGCGAACATAAAACCATCTCCAAGATGCGTCTATTATGACTATAAATACTTAAGTGGGTCACTATGTGGATAGATATGTCTACATGTATCTCCATTAATACGTTTTGGAGATCCTACTCCACCATGGTCATACTAGGATAAATAATAGGCTTTCCTTAAAAGTAATTGTTACACGTACACTCTTTGGATCTTTTCTCCTTTTAAGAAAAGTCGAGATGTATTCCTGATCATCCTCCTCATTATTCTAGCCAGGAGGAGTGCATCGAAAATTATTCCAATAGTGTGTTCTACCCATTAGAGATGGAGGGAATGCACATAACCTTTTCTGTCATTTTCTTTTATAGTCTTTACGTAATAATAATTATCATGTATCTCCCTAAAAATTAGTAAAATCTGGTTGGATTTACCAGTGGTTAAACCAGACTAGATACCCTGTATAGTACTATTAGGGAATAATAGTGTGACGCACGCAGTACGTTCTATCATGTTGGTTATGCCAAAGATATTTGTGACACCCCCGATGCTCAAAGTTAGAGACAAAAAATAAATTCATATCTCAAAAGGATCGAGTGTATGGTACTAATGTCTCTTAGATATGTGTCGCCACTCATCCAATTGTCGGTAATGCTCAATGAACAGATAGATCCATAGGCGGGTTGTACATAGTAGATCAACTATCATACATGGAATTTAACTACTTCCTAAGCAATAAATTGTCATAATATAAAAATAATCTCATAGATATGATACCGAACCAATGCATGTCACATACATTCTATTAAACTAACCAGTGAAGAGTTCCCAACTCAGTCAATGATAGTACTAATAAAGTAGAATAGCTACTATACAATAAGTAAAGTCACAACTTAGCAATGTTCTCTAGGTAACATCATTCATCTACTGAGAATTTGCTACTGTTCATTCTAAGAACTTGATCCAAAGCTGCATTGCTATCATGGGAGAAATCTAAGGCCACAGACTCTACCATGGCGAGGTCTGTTCCAGCTGCGATCACATGATAAGTCTGGGGCTGATCTCTTTAGATTTTTTGGAGTGCCTTGCAATCTTGCGCCTGAATATTCAATTAACCAGTAGCTCATTGTTTTACTTAAAAATAAGGAAAATTTGAATAAGGTCTGCGTGCACAGTGATCTATCAAATATTATCTCGAAAGCGCAATATTTGAATCATAAAAAGTTTAATAAAATATTCCTAATATCTCTATTTACCTCAACTATTTCTCCATGTAACATTATAGCGGAGTTGCACTACGAAATAAAAATTTTGCCGCAGTCATACAATACTAGAATAGTGTAGGGTAGTCCATTATCAAGTCTTCCTGAATATGGAGGTGAGGGTGCAAACAAAGCTCCTACTTTGTTATTTTAGTAACTCATTATTCTCAACAATAGTCTTTTCCAAATTCTACAATGGCAGATAAATTTTAGTATCCATACAAGTCAAGTTTATTGGTACCGAAGTAGAGTTGTAGTATGGGAGGTACTCAATGTTTAGAGTGTCACCAACATCTATTATGCATATAGATCAATACTAATAGTAGTACTGGATAAATATTCCTTGCATAAAGGTAATTTATAGTATTCAAGTCAATAATTCTCAATCATTACTTACAGGTGAACCTTGTTCATATCTTATTACTTATGAAATCTTATTTAAAAACATAATTTCCAATTATTATTTGTGTTTTATAATACATAGCGCAATTAGCTACATGATTCCCAATTATTACTTGCAAGTAAACTCTTTTCATGGCTTTATAGTCATAAGTTCCTATTAAGCGTCAAATTCAAGCTTTACCCTATAAAATGGCGATTTTAACCTTAAAGTATATTTTAATAAGGTCTTAGCCAAGATAGCAATTCAAAACCACTAGATGTTGCAATCCTCATCCTAACAACTAGGGTGTTATAATCTTTTAGGTTCTATAAGGCTTGCATATTCATGCCAAATGACCCTTTAACTAATAAGTGGTTCTAACCCGAAGTCTGCAGAGTTTACAAGATAGGTAGATTAGTCTTGTCTTTGAACTAACATTCTAAGGGTACTATAGGTTGCTATTAGTACATATATACCTCTGAATGTTATCAAGTAACATCTAATTGTACCTACATACAAAAAATTGGTTCCTCAAGCACTAAGTTTTTAAAAAATAAAACTAAGTCAATTTTAAATTTATCTTTAATTATTATCCTTGACATTTAATCATGATTTAGATATGGCTCCCAGTCGTATTCTAAATTAGTACTGGTTTTTGTATTATCTATGATCCCTAGTCAAGATAATTAGTATCCTAAGGGCATACCATTAATATCTTATAAGCTATCATAAGATATTTAAGTAGGTATTACTCCATATTCTTATATCACATATAAGTTAGTGAGTTTTCCTATACAAGGTACCTGTTCCCCAAAAAATTAATATTTTTTCTTCATAAAAACTAAAAGTGCTACCCCCTCCCCCTGAGGTAGGTCCAGTCAATAGGAAAATAATTTAAAACATGACTAAAAAATGAGATTTAAAAGTTATTTATAGTACCTGGACCGCTCTGACTTGGTCTGGGTCAAGGCCTGGACCTGGTTGACCAGCTTGACTCGATCAAAATGGTTTGACATGTGTCGCTGCTATAGTGCAACACGTGACACTACTAGAGTACAATACTTGTTACTGTTATAGTATGACACGTGTCACTGCCACAATGAGACACGTACCACTTTTACATTACGTGTAGGTCCCACGCTAAATCAAATGCCACATGTATGCCACATCAGTATGTGGTGGGCCCCACCTACTATCAGCTACCACATGTCCATGGCACATGTCTGACATGTCATCGTAGTGTGGGCCTCACCTGTATGTTAGCTACCACGTATCCCTGATACATGTCGAGCACGTCATTGTGAGGTGGGCCCGAGTTGCCAAGTCGACTGCCATGTGTTTATCATACGTATCTGCCACGTCAACTGTGGTGGGCCTCTCTGCCACTTCAGCATATAATGGGTCCCTCTATCACATATCCTTGATACGTGTCATTACAGGCCCGTTCCTGCCACTTCAGCATATAGAATCGGTCTGATTTTTAAAATTAGGTTTGATCTAGGTCTAATTATCCTTTAATGGATCTGAATCTGGTTAATCTAGATGACGTAAGCATGATATTTTTTTAAAAATAAAAAAACCTAGGTGACGTCACCTTGACCTAAGCGCCGCCAAAAAATTGAGTTTTTGGCTGTGAGTTACTCAGTTTCCACGCCATTTTTCTGGTGGCGGGGACATCTCCTGGAGGAGTGTGATATATGGACGTGATCTTTATAAGGTAGGCTACGCAACAAAATTAGAACTGTATTAATCTGATTAGTGTAACAATTCCTATTTTAGCTTGAAAACAACCCTTTTACAAGGGTAAAAAACACTAAAAATACGTCCAAAATTTTTGAAAAAAATTAGGTATTAAACTGCAGACTCAGATCTATACATCTTATATGTTAGATCGTGCAATTAATACATAAAAACAAAATTTGAAAAAATTATACCTCTCCGCAACATAAAAATCTAAAAAATACTTCCTTTGAGACACGTGGCAGGTCGGGCCCACCCCATACTGACATGGCAGGAAAATGTACTACTAAACAATCATACACATAATATGAGAGAATAAAATGGTGGGTAATTTTTGATAGGTTGTTCTGTGTTACAAATATTGAACCCTTAGAAGGGTTCAGTATATGGGCTTGTTAGGAGTCCAGTAGAACACCCCAACCCAGTTGGGTTCCTACCTTGGATCAGACCCAACTCCTAACATATAAGAAATCAAAAAATAACCATGGTCTTTGCTTATGCCAAATATTTTTCCATGGACTAAAACCGTAGCAATCCAATTAATTTGCCATGGACTACAACTGTAGGGAAAACAATACCACGCTTTTTTCGCTATGGAAAAAATCTGTGGTAATTCTATTAAATTGGTGCAGTAAACATCTTGCTATCCCATTATTTTGTTCACATTTTTTTATTTTTTTTGGAAATGAGCATTTAAAAATAAATAAAGAATAAAGAACTAGGTGGAGACTACTCTCTTTCTCCAAGAGTGTAATCACTTTTTTACTCTAAAGTAACCAGTCCTTGTGGCATCTTCATCCAAAATTCTCCTCAAATCATGAGTGAAAGCATCAGGGTATACGTCTTCATAACCAAGATCAGGAAGAAAATTGGCAAGATTATTAGGAGCTAAATTAGTATTCCTGTAAGTATCCTCAATGAAGAAGATTGGCCAGATTATCAGGGTGTACCTCTATTGATCCGTTCACTTTCCCTATATTCGACTAGAAAGTGGTAGAATTGTGTTAAGCTCACCTAAAACCAATTACCATTTTAACACCCTTTGAGATAAAAGACGATTATCAAGAACCAAATGGTGTGTTCCGTTTAATTAAGACTCTAGCAGTAAACCTTCATAAGGGTGTTCTTTGTCTTAAATCCCCATATTGTAAAAATTAATAGAGATACAAGCTCTAGTAATAAGGATATTATAGAGTCCCATAAAAAGAAGTATACCATGTAGGGCTAAGCAGTAAACCGACCAAACTGAAACAGAACAATTTCTTCGGTTTGGCTTGGTTTTTAGGAGTTTCGGTTCGGTTTCAGTTTAAGTCCAGGGATCCTAAAGAAAACCGAACCGAACCGAATAATACTAATCTACAAAAAGTGTCGAAGAGTAGTAATTTCGGTGGTGGCGGAGAGGGTGGTGAAGGGCAATTTATTAGGGGTCAAATTAGGGTGGGGGTGGGGATGGAATGGATGAAGGGGTGGTGATTGGGGTTGTTGATTCAACCCTACCTTTATCCTTTTAACAAAAATCTCTAATTATAGCAAAGTAAACCATTAATTCTTCTGAAGATAAGTATTGAAACATTTCAAAGTTTATATTTATCAATGACAGAAGGTAAACAAAGACTCTATGAGATTCTCTATCTAGAACACATTATGCAAGAGATATCATCTTAATGTGTTACAATGATAGTCTTCGGTGGTATTGGAGAATTTTATTAGGTTTTGGTTTGGTTTCAATTTCGGTTCAGTTTCTACATCGATTTTCGGATCGGTTTTGATTTTGGTTTTGATTTTGGTTTTGGTTTTGGTTTTGTCAGACTTTCCATCAATTTATTTCGATTTAGGCATAGTTTGGTTTTGGTTTCGCTTTCAATATTTACAAACCGAATGTTTCAATTTGGGCACAAAATCGACCTCCACCGACCCATGCTCACCCCTAGTACCATGTCTAAATCTGATTAGGATTGGGAAATATTTCTACTTTTGTATGTATGTAGCAGATGATTGTGTTTATAAAAATCAAAACTAAATCCACATATCTAAAATGCTTATGGATAATTTGACCCATTTGGGAGATGCTACACCAATACTAGGGTCAGGATAATAGTACCCTAGGGGCAGCAACGGGTCGGGTCTTTATACTTCAAGACCCATAATCATTTAAATCAGGTATATCAGGTCTGAGTTTGGGTCCTACTCTGGTTCGGGTCCTAACAATTCTGCTCCAGACCCAGATCCATTTAAATTTTGGGTTTTTAGTCAGTTTTGGGTCTGAGTATCGGGTCTTTAATGCTTGAACATATTTGAAAACCCTCTATGGTTTTAATATAAGTTTCAAGATAAGCTGGTGTAAGAGCCTAATTTTGGATCTTGAACTTAGTATCTCACACCAAATATGACCAGAACGCGAGTAATATTAAATAATCACCAATACGCAGGAATTAGCGTGAAAACCTCTGAATAGGTTAAAACCACGACCTCTCTTGAGGATTTATAAATAGTGATCTTATTAATGGAATAACTATCTATTACAATGAGTATTCCAGATAGCTTAGTATAGACTTTGTAGATAGAAAAATATGTCCCTAATCTGTTCTTCCTTGGTCCTATTTATAGGCCACATATTATGACCATTTTATGACAATTATCTCTTTTAATGACGAATGCTGCAATCCTAGTTTTGACGAGTCTTTATAATGGTTATGTAACGGTCTGATCCTTCTTTTCTGTAACGACTTCCTTAACGGCGTCATGCAATTACAGAGTCGAACTGTTTGTATAGAGGTCAATATCAAAGCTTCTAGAAGGTCAAGGGCGGGAATAAGTCCTTACAACCGGGTCTTTGGATGGATGTCCACAATGGGAGTCGTTGATATTATCTTCAAGATAACCCCATAATTGTCTTAAAGAAGCTTAGGTAGTATTATCATGAAAATTTAAATTTATTAAGTATTTTTTTTTTCTTTACAAATGAAAGATACAATAAGATTATAGGTAATATAGTTTAAAGTTTCCATAAGAAAGGGAGCAAATCAATGGATTTCCCACTATTTTAGAAGAAGCGTTGAAGGTCGGTACCATTTCATCCGTATGGAGATTCAGCGACTACAGAAAAGTTTAAAGCTTTATTTGGATTTTAACCGGGTCGACCCGATTATCGAAATACCCATTGGGTTTTATATCATCAGGTTCGGGCCTTATCGAGTTGGGTAAAAATATATTTGAATTTAAATTGCTAATAAAAATCAGGATCCAAACCCGACCCAAATGATTTTGGCTCGGGTAATCGATTCAACATTGTCATCCCTAATCAGCACAAAAAAGAAATAAAGAAACCAAAACATTTTGTGCGATCCCTCTCTCCTCATGTTCTCGCTAAACTATCTCTCCTCTCATGTCTCTTCAACTCTCTTTTGTCCGACCTCTCTTAGCATATTATGTTTGTTTATTCTATTGACTTCTCTTCTTCTCTTCCATGTTTGATTTTTCAAGAACTTGTAAAACCCCCAAAAATCAAAAATCAAATCCCTACAAAAACAATTGCCGCAAGCCACACCTTGCAATTACAATAGTCACCGTAAGGGGATACTTGCAGTAAAATCAACCACCGTAAGTACCAACTTGCTACAAATTAAGAGCCAAAACTTGTCACTTGCGGTACTTCATTAATGGTTTAAAGAAAGTTTTGAAAAACTTGGATGACAGAGAGAAAGGGAGAGAGAGAGAGAGAGGAATCATCGCCATATTTATCATAGGGAGATCAACATGAGATTGAATTTGGGAGAGCAACTAAATTTGGTAATGAGATTGAATTTAGGAGGGAGATTGAGTTTCCACCATAAGTCGCGGGTTTACCGCAATTGTGATCATTTTTCTGCCAAAATGACCAATTTGCGTTTGTCATAACTGTCTTTTTCTTATATCGAAATTACTCATTTATGTCTCAGCAACAGTCTTTGCCGTAACTAACATTTTTTTGTGATTGATCAAGTTGTGGTTCCACAACAGTCTGTAACTCCAAATTTTCACCGCAATAACTTATTTGCGGCAATGCAAGATACGATTTTTACAATCAAATTTATAGTTAGGAGAGTTTTTCATAGATTTCTTCTTGTCTTCTTCAAATCGATTTGAGTTGTTGTTATTATGGAATTTAAGTTACAACTTATTTCAACTGAGATTTAACTTGGGATTTGATTTTGGGTATTTTATAAGTTTCAGGGATGTTGGATTGCTAAATCAGAGATTATGTTTCCGGGGGAAAAAAAGAGAGTTGCAGAGACGAGGGAATATAAAGTTTAAGGAGAGAGTGTGTAATAGCCTATTTTCGAAGAGACCAAAAATAGTTTTTTACACCTTTGAAATATAGAATAGTGGTTGAGTACCGAAAGTAATTGACACAAGTTTTAGCGAGGAAAACCCTTGAATGGGTAAAAAGCCATTCAAATTGTGTTATATATTTGTTGCCTTGTTGAGATATATTGCTGTTATCCATGATATCTTTCGTGCATGACATAAGCTTTTGTTGTGAGAGTATTACCATAGACAAATTGAACGAATGATGATCCTTGTGCGGAACTTGGTCGTATCTCCCGATGTGGCTTGTTTTTTGAACTTCTGTTACATGTAGGGCTATGTGAGGCAGTAGTTTGAGAAATCGTGCTGGAGAAACTTTCTAGAGAGGATGAGAGAGTTGTTGGTGGGGAAATGATTCCATGTGGTGGAGAGAAACATCCGTTTTGTAATTATGTGTGAGGTCGGATGATTGATCAAAATAAAATGATTTGTTTGTGTTGAGGTCGTCTTGTCAGTATTTTCAGTATCTCTGATATAATTGAAGTGAGATTTGTTGCTGATTTTCTGCTTCTGTCAGACCAAAAATGAGGTAAGTGATAGCTGCAATAGCTGTACTTAGGGTTTTGAACTGGAACCATGCTATAAAATGCATAACAGGATCGTACAGCCATAAAAGGTTGTTGTTGTAAGTAATCGCGCTGTAAGATCTGTATAAATCTTCTTGGGCAGTGAGTCCTTAATAATGGCAGAGGAGAGAGACAGACGTGATAACCGAACACGTAACTCCAAAAATCATTATGAGGGAAAACAAAAATACGTGTCTGTTAGGAGAGATGATGCTGACACGTGTCCCGAAGAGCCGTCATTTCAGAAACCAAGGGATAATATAAAAACTTGTCTTTCGTCTTCTCTTAAACCACAATAAGTTTCAAACAGAGGAAGAAGCATTTCTAGAGAGAGAAAATCTTCAAGCTTTGAGCAAAGTCCCCCAGTGTTGTGTGATCTTGCTAAAAAGAACAAAGTTTTGCCGTCTGAGGTGCGAGTGGTGACCGGAGTCGATGACTGTCACTCTTCTAGTACAGGTTAGTATCTCTTCTTCAATCTTTTCTGTTATGGTAAATAGTATGTCTGTTGAATGCCATATTAGATTGCAGTGGCTTGCTTGGTAGATTGATGACTTGTTGGGTATGACTAAGGGATAAAGCCTGTTTGATTGCAAAGCACTGAATAGCCTTTTATTGTATATGTTAGATGCGTGTCAAAAATTTGAAACCCAGTAGTAAAATGGCTGTATCCTCCAGTGATGACTCATCGTCTTCTGGTAGGACTATAGATGATGCGGAGGTGAGGGGTACGGTAACTGTTGATATGCCAGCTGTTGCTCAATCTGGGGTGAATGAGAGATTGGAAGAGGAAGTTGAAGCTGGGGACTTTTTTAAGTATCCTGCTGATGCAGACGTAGGGAAGACGTTTTCTAAATATAAAAAGTATTTAGCCAGAAAATGGGGGCATTATGTGATGAATGCGGGGTTGAGTTTTAGGACCCTAGTGAGACCAGATGGTAGAATAGAGCATTATCAAGTGCCTTCCCTGGATCAGTGGAAGAGAAATATGGATATAGGAGATGATGTAGAAATCTCTTACTATAACGGCACTGGTGTTGAGGTCGTAGAAGAAGGGTTCATTTTCTATCTGAACCAGGTCATTTATGGTTCGAGTATTCCTTTGACTTTTTTCCAAAATGAGGTAATAAATGCTCTGGAGTGCTTCCCTGTCCAATTGAATGGTAATGTTTTTGAGTTGATGAGGGTCTGCGAAGCCCTTAACAAGAAATAGAGAGGTGGTGATAGTGCAAGACAGTTCGCTGCGGATGATGTCTTGAAGTATTACAAGTTAAATTATATGAAAGGTCGGAAGAGCGGATACTTGTATAGTGATTCGGCGAGGCCAAAAATTTTTGATTTTGAATCTGCTGGGAGACCCAGGTATGACCATCTTGTAATGGTGAGGGGTAATTGTACGCAAGTGCCTGGGGAACTGGCGTTCGAGCTGTTATATATGAATTTTAACGAGAGTAAGTGTCTTCATTCTGTCTGCATTTCATCTTTTAACTTGTTGTAACTGCCAATGTAATATGTTGTTGATTTTGCAAAACCTAATCTAAAAGGTGTTGTTAATACATCGAGCTTGTTTGACGTCGTATCTGGAGAAGGAACCGATCTGGTCTAAGTACTTAGAGAGTTAGGTATCCGTAGAGAGAAGCGGCTAAACTCTGTAGTTCAAAAGGTTCAATGAGCTCATCAAAATCGAGCTATGGCTACTTCTGGTTCTTCTTATGATGACATTATGGAGATTATTGCCTGTGCTGCGGGTACTTCGAGTATTCAACCTCGACGACCTAGAGGAAAAAAGACGTTGCCCCTTCCGGAGCAAACATCTCTTGCGCAAATGACGCAGGCGGAGACTGAGGTGGATGCTGCTGTAAATATGGCTCCTTCTCTGAAGAAGCAGAAACAAGAGTCCGGGAAAGATATCTGAGGTTCTTCAAAGGGGGTCAATCTCAAAGCGGTGGAGCAGGAGGCGCTAAACTTGGCTAAGCGTGTTCCCATCCACCTAGATACTTAAATTCGATCCAATATCTCACAGGTATGCATGATGTTATCTGATTATATCTTTTTAAGTAATGATCCGATCTTGTAATACTGCTTTGCTGTATTTGTGGTGCAGCTTTCTGTTGCTTGGAAGTCGGTCGCGGAGGTGTTGAAGGTAGTTGCTGCAGATCATGCCGAGTATGAGGCCGAGAAAGCATCTTTGGCTGAACAGTTAAAAAAGCGAACTGCGTTGTGTAAGCAGTTGCAGAAGGAGAAGGCTTTATAGTTGGAGCAACTGGAGCATGAGAAAACTCTGCAGAAGAAACAGTTCAAGATCGAGAGTGTCGCGTTGAAGGAAGAGCTCAGGGCTGAGGGTAAAAAAGTTCTCGACAGTGTGGTGACTGTTTGAAATAGTCTGGCCCAAGCATTTTACTTCTGGGGGTTGAAGAGAGAAGATTTCAATCTTGCTATTGCAGGGAAGTATGGCGAAATAATTTTCCCAGAGTAGGATCCCTCTTCGGTGGCTGAACGACCTGCTGAGCAAATCCCGGCTCCTCCAGTGGTAGATGATACGATTCCGGAGGTAGCAGGAGCTAATCTTTGATTTTGTAGTTGTAACATAGCTCTAGGATATGTCTAATTGAAGTTGTCTTTTGTATTTGTGATAGAACAAGTTTTGCTGAGACTTAGAATTTTTGTAGCTGTTATTGACATATGTTTTGATGGTGAATTTATAATGTGTATGTAGGAGGTAGCTCATTTGAGGGGGAAAGTGATCGAGATGGAGAAAGCCTTGAGCCGAGCAAGGGATTCTATCAATCGTACTCAACAGGTACACAATAAACTTGAATATGAAAGGCGTCTTCATAAGTCAAACTTTGATAACACCTTTAAGGAGTTATTCGAGCTTCAATGTAGATATGGGAAGATAAAAATTGAAAGGGATGAGGTTTTGAGAAAAGAGAGTGATAAACTTGTCTTACTCCAAAAATCTCCTTAAGGATAAGCAGTTCGTAGATGAGAGTGATAAGTTAGAGTGTCAAAGGTCATTACTGTCTTTGACGCTTTATTTTAAGGCCGAAGTTGATAGTGAGCGTGGCTTGAAGGAAGCCTATTTAGAACTCTTAACTGAGAGAGGCATAGTGCCAGACCCAGCTCGGGTGAAATTCTTGGCGCAAGAAGCGCGTAATCGCCATAGTATAAAGGCGCAAAGATGCTCATCTCGGGATGGAGTATCCATCATATGGGGTGGTGTAGGTCTGTTGCCTGATGATCTTGACTTTTGTAGGGGCAAAGGGCAATGAGGATCCTTTTCTTCAACATAAAAATGGAAGATAGAAGGATCCAGGTACAATTAGAAATCGATCTGAGGCATGCTTGTGACGAACTGGAGCGATGCAAGGGGCATAATGCATGTCAGGAGAGGGAAAAGGTGGAGTGTAATAAGTTGTTAGAGAGTTCAGATAAGAGAGTGACATTGCTAGAAGTGCGTTTACTAGATGCGCAGAAACGTTTGCAAATGTCCAAATCGCGCTTGAAGAAGTATCTTACTTCAAAGCGGGAAAAGTGTGCTAGTAACACAGATCATGAATGTCAGATAGCCGATGTGATCGCATTTTATGGGGATGAGCTCAAGAGAGTAGAAAATGAATTTAGACGTTATATCTCGAGCTGTGGTAAAGGTGTTGAAGTAGAAAATGATAAGCTTGAAAATATGTGGTTTGCAAAAGGGAATGAGAGTGGAGGAGCTTCAACCTCAAAACTGTGAGCTGAAGAGACTTAGAAGGAGGAGGTCGAAGATCTGTTACCTCACACACAGCATAAGACCCGTCTGCAAGAGGTCGTAGTCTTCAATGAGCCTTTGCAAGTAGATGCGAGTAGTAGTAGGGTTCAATCATAATCCAACTAAATTGTGGCATATGATTGTGTTCTGCATAATGTAGTCGATTCGTGTATCATAGCTTGATGCTGTAATAAATATTGCTGAATGATATGTCTTGTTTGAATGAATATCTGTTGATAGATGTATTATCGTTTGTAATCTGTTCTTCTAGGCAGAAGACAATGAACAGGACGAACTGGTTGTCTTATCCGCATCAAATAAGGAACTGTCTGGAAAGTTGCAGCAATGTTCGTTGGCAGTTGAAAATACGACTTTGTTGAATTCAAAGCTGGAATCTGATATGTTGGAACTGCAGAGTCGGCTAAATGTTATGACTGTAGAGTTGTCAAGTAAGGATGCAGAAATATTGACTGCAAATAATGAAGCCAAACTATAGAAAGAATCTCTGAAGAAGAAAAAGTTGGAGACCATGGCGGCGAATCAACAAGTACTGGATCTGTTAAGTACGATTGAAAAGCAGAAGAACGATCTGTTGTACCATCAGTCGGTGGTAACAAATAATACTGATCTCTTAAAGAAGCAAGATGCTGAAATCCGTCAAATGCGAGAGCGTATGAAAAATCTGAACTGGGATTTGCGTGAGGCTCGAGATTCATGCCAGAGAAAAAGTGACCGTGCCAAAACTCACGAGGAAGCATGTCCAAGAGAGATCGAAAGCTGAATGAAACCATCAATAAGTGTAACACACGGATCGCCGATCTAGAGCGGGAAAAGCAATCCTTGGCACTAGAGTGTCTGCAAGGTAATACGGTTTATGATGAGCTCCATCTGAAGTGTGAGGAGTTGCAAAGGTTGGTGGATGCAGCAGAAATTGAGAGCAAATATTCTAAGGAGGTGGATGAGAAGTGACAACGCCTGAAACAGGAAATGGAGCGTAGTATGCAAATAACGAAGCAATATAGGGGTTCGTTGCTGCAGGAGAAGAAGTCTTAGGTAGATCAATGTAAAGATCTTTACAATGAGCTAAACAAGGTAAAGGCCGAGTTTTGTGAAGCTTTGTTGTTGACTGCAAATAATGTTACGTTGCGTGCTATGGCTATGTTACATGCTGATGTAGATAAATTTTGAACAGAGCGTGATTCTATCTTGGCTGCTTCAACTGAATACGGCATGGAGTATGATTTGCAGCTAGCGCGGTTATCTTATATAGATAATCTGATGCCAAGAGTTATGGAATTGCTGAATGCACCTTCTACTGTAGTTGATGCGGCTATACCTTTCCCTGCCTTAGTTTTATCTGGGCCTGGGGAAAGTTCGAATGTTGTATGCCCGAAGCGTGAAAGGTAGCTTCATTGTTTATATTATAATGAGACAGAGTGTAAATATTTCTTTGCTGTAGAAAAAATGTCAAAAAGTTTAGTAGAAAATGTTCTTGTTCTGTAATCTCTTTGTATGGTCGAATTGGGTGAACCAATAAATGACAATGTAGAGATATGATTACAGCGGTGTTGTATTCTCTTGTACATAGGTTGAATTGAGCAAGTCAATAAGCAACCATAAAGAGAGTTATAAAATGTTTGAATAGCTGAATAATGCGTCTCTGCCAGATAGAATCCATTGAATCGATAAGCGACCTTTGGAGAGCGAGTATATTTGAAAATCGATGTTGTAGGTCTTAGCCATAGGTTGAATTGAGCGTATCAATAAGCGACCGTACTGAGACATCTTTAAATATTGAATAGTTGTATGACACATCTCTGCTAGATTGAATTGATAGTCTCAATAAGCGACCCTCCGAGAGCGAGTTTATTTGAACAGTTATGGTGTAGGTCTTAGTCAAAGATCGAATTGAGCATATCAATAAGCGACCATATGGAGACATCTTTGAATATTGAATAACTGTATGGCGCATCTCTAGAAGATCGAATTGATTGTCTTAATAAGCAACCTTATGAGAGCAAATTTATTTGAACAGCTATGATGTAGGTCTCAATCACAGGTCAAATTGAGCATATCAATAAGCGACCTTATGAGAGCGAATTTATTTGAACAACTATGATGTAGGTCTCACTCACAGGTCGAATTAAACGTATTAATAACCGACCGTACTAAGACATCTTTAAATATTGAATAGCTATATGGCGCATCTCTACCAGATCGAATTGATTATCTCAATAAGCTACCTTCGGAGAGCGAATTTATTTGAACAACTATGATGTAGTTATTCTCCGGGATAGACGGAGATAGCAGAAATGCTTGAATTGAGTAGACTTGCAAAATGATGCTGAAAAAGTACTTTATTGCATAATAACGGATATTACAGCATATTTATCTTCGATACAGCTTCAATCGGTAAGTATTCCACGGATTAGGTACAGGTACTCCATCATACGTACTGAGATCGTAGGATCCTAAACCACTCATTCCAGTTACGATAAAAGGATCTTCCCAATTCTCTGTCTGCTTCCCAGCATTATGTATTTTGCGATGTGGTGGGATTTCTCTGAGAACGAGGTCTTTAACTTTGAATTCTCTGTGTCGGACACGTTTGTTATATGACCGGGATAAAGCAAGATGATATCTTCCCAGATTAATAATGGCTCTGTCACGTATTTCCTCGATCAAATTCATATTACATGCGATCTGAAATTTGTTTTCTTCATCAGTCATCTCGTGATCTCGTAATGGGTAATGGTATTGAGTGGGAATGATGGCTTCAGTTCTGTAAGCCAATAAGAACGGAGTACAGCCTATTGCGGTTCTAGGAGTTGTTCGGTAGGCCCAAAGTACGTGTGGTAACTCGTTCACCCAGTTCCCCTTTTTGTCGTCTAAACGCTTCTTGATGCCATCCACAATAGTTCGATTAGTAATCTCAGCCTATCCGTTTCCTCGTGGGTAATAAGGATTAGATGAGGAATGAATGATGTTGTGTTCATTGAGGAATGCGATGATCTTGGAGCCAATGAACTGTGGTCCATTATCAATTCAGATCAAATGTGGTCTGCCGAATCGGATAATAATGTTCTCCCAAATAAATCTGATGACTTCTTCTTCTCGGGTTCGGCACAACGAAACTGCTTCTACCCATTTAGTGAAGTAATCTGTAGCGACCAATAAATGTTTTCGTTTTCCTGGTACTGTAGGAAACTCTCCTACGAGATCAAGATCCCATCATCTGAATGGCCAAGTGACTTGGCTCAAATGTAGTTCAAATGCTAGAGCTCAAATTTTTGGTCTGTGCCGCTGACAAGCATCACACTTACGGGCATATTCGATTGCCTATGCTTTCATCTTAGGCCAAAACATTCCTTGAGTTAAAACTCTGTTTGCAAGAGATCTTGCTGCTGCATGGGATCCGCACGTGCCTTCATGTAGATCGTGTAAGAATTGTTGTGGTTCTTTATCAAATAGACAAAGGAGGTAGGGACCAGTGACTAAAATTTTGCATAGGAGATTATCCTGAATAGTGTATCTTCAAGCGTTGTCAATTAATCTCCGCCGCTCTGAAAGTTCCTCGGGAAGTGAGCCGTCGAATTTATTTCGAGGTCCGATTTAAGTAATGAAATGTTTTCTCCAATCATCTTCGATCTCTTCGTTGCCCCCAGTATTAATGGCATTGGACACGATGGTATTGATACTGGGGTTAGAAATGACATCGATTTTTAAGTAACGAGCTTCTGATCCGAGGGAACTAGCAAGGTAAGAGAGCGCATCTGAGTGTCTGTTATCTCCCCATGGAAAATGCTCTAAAGAAATTGCCTGGAATTTATTCATTCGTTCGACCACTGCAGCAGCATAGTCGACCATTCTCCCATTGGTTTGATAGACACCTGTGTAATGGTTGACGATTAGTAATGAATCTGTATAGACAGAGAGTTCTGGTACTCCCAGTGTGATTTTCATGTCCAAGCCATGAATCAAAGCCTCATATTTTGCTTCGTTATTGGTTGCTTCAAAACTAAGGTGAGCGGATTTTTCGAGCCGATCATTGGAGTGAGTAATAAGAACGATTCCAATCCCTGATCTGGATGGACCGACGGAACCGTCAGTCAAAAGTCGCCAACCTTTCTTTGTTACCCAATCCAACTTATCTTTGGATTGATCTACGAGTGGCTCATCTTTCTGATCAATAAATTTTTCTTCCCAATCAGGATCCTCTACTGGAAAATCTACTAAGAAATTTGCTATAGCTTGACCTTTTGTAGAATGGCGTGGTTCGAAATGTATATCGTACTCCCCGGTGTTACGGATCATTGTTGAATACGTCGAGATTTTTTGCGCTTGGATAAGATTTCACGAAGTGGATAGTTCGTCAAGACACGAATAGTATGAGCTTGAAAATACTGCTTCAAGTTTTGTGATGTATAGACGAGAGCTAGAAGAAGCTTTTCAATCTTGGTATATCTCGTTTCAGTGGGAGTCAGAGTCTTGCCGATAAAATAGACTGGTTTCTCAGTCTTTTCTTCAATTCGGAGGAGAATGGAGTTGAGAGATGTATCTGTGATAGATAGGTATATTGTGAGCTCTTCTCCATCTGCTGGTGTGCTCATAGCTAGTGGTTTGCCCAAATAACTCTTGAACTCGAGGAAAGCCACTTAACACTTGTTTGTCCATTCGATCTCTGGATCTTTCTTTGATTTTTATCGTGATGTACCCTGTTTTAACAGATCGAATAAAGGTCGACATCTGTCTGAAGATTTGGATAAGAATCTATTTAGCGTTGTAATCTTCCCGGCTAGCTTATGAACATCTTTCTTTGTTTTTGGTGACGGCATAGCCAAGAGAGCTCGTATGTGTGATGGGTCAGCTTCAATCCCTCTTTTGCTGATTAGATGGCCTAGGAAATTTCTGGATTGCACTCCAAACTGGCATTTATCGGGATTTAGACGCATCTTGTAAGATCGTAAAATCTTGAAAGTTGTTTGTAAATCAGCAAGATGGTCTTCTTTTTTGAGACTTTTGCAGAGCATATCGTCAATATTGACCTCCATTGTTTTACCGAGATGGTCTTTGAACATCTGCGTCATTAATTGTTGATAGGTGGTGCCGACATTTTTCAGGCCAAAAGGCATGACTTTATAGCAATATAGACCTTGTTCAGTGATGAACGCAGTCTTGTCTTGATCTTCAGGAAGAAGTGGTATTTGATTATATCCTGATGCGGCGTCCATCATTGAGAGCAGTTCGTGCCCTGCTGTAGAATCGAGCAGGTGATTGATGATTGGAAGTGGAAAGCTATCTTTCGGAGTGTGTTTCTTAAGGTCCGTAAAATCAACGCAGACTTTGATTTTTCCATTCTTCTTTGGGACTGCGACAATGTTCGAGATCCAGTACGGGTAAATAGCTTTGCGAATGAAACCGACCTCAATCAATTTCTCGATCTCTTTATTTACTTTGTCTCACGATTTTGGTGCTAGAGTTCGTTGCTTTTGTTTGACCGGTTCTGCATTATCTTTCAACCCTAGCTTGTGGCATGCTATAGCTGGATCGAACCCTGGCATTTCATGAAACGTCCGTGTAAAGACGTCACTGTTCACTGTGAGGAATTGTATTAGATTCAAACGTTCCTCCATGCTTAAGAGAGTTCCAATGTGAGTTCCCCTGTTCGTGCCACTGATCTCGATATACTCTGTTGGTTCGACGTCTGGTAACTGAGGTTTTGCTAGAATTGACTGTTGTAATTGTTATGCAGGAGTTGTTGCAGCTGACTTAGTTTCAATGGAAATAGTATTATCATAAGCTCGAGCTAATTACTGGCTTCCTTTGATTTCATAGATCCCTCCTTTCCAATCGAACCGTAATGCCTGATGATATGTGGAGGGAATAGCTTTCATGTTATGTAATCATGGTCGTCCCATGATGCCCAGGTTACGGGATTTGGCTTTGATAACGTAGAAAACTACGTCAAGTGTGAATGGCCCGGCTATGATGGGAAGTATGATTTTCCCCACACATTCTTCCATTGAGCCGTTGAATCTAGAGACATTGATGTCACTTGGTTCGACCTTGTCTGCTAAGCCTATTTGGTCGATTGTACTCTGGAAAATTAGTTCGATATTGTTGCCGGTATCTACCATCATCGTATGTAGAACTATGTTCTTCATCTTTAACATGATCACAAGTGCATCTTGGTGCGAAAAGTTGATGTGACGAGCATCACAGTCTACGAAAGAAATCCCAGCTCGTCGGTTGCTGGATTCTGGCAACAAGCGAGCTTCTTTATCTGTCATTGTCAGATCATGGCATTGTCCGACACGCCTACGCTTGGATCTGTTGGAGTTGTTGATTGTCTGAGTCTCGATGAAGTATAAGTGTTTTTCTTCATTTGTTTCGTCAACTTGGACGATTTTGGCGTCAGTCTTGTAGCTGCCATCCTTATAACTTTCGATGTCAACAATATACTCCAGCATTCGCCCTTGTACAAATATATTATGGAGAAAAAATATCAATGCGAAACATCGCTCCGTGTTATGATGTTGAATCTGGTGGTAAATGCAGTATGGCTTTCCTGGTATGGGCGTAAGAGTATTGGCAGTTCTTAAGCATTCATCCTTTTGTATTAGTGGGTACAAGTCTGCAAGAGTAGTTGTTAACTGTGGTATACACAGAATTGGCTTCCTCCGCCCTTGGCATCCTTGATTGTCATTAGATTTGAATCGCTTCTTATCACCCCCATAGTCTTTATTGTTGTTATGGGCTCGTTCGTCGAGATGGCCTTTTGTTGGTAGGGTGGTACATTGAGATCTTGGCTTCTCAATTGTCAGTCGCTCAAGGTTGATAAAGTTGTTGACCTTCTCTATCATGTCTTCCAATGTCAATGGTTTGTTGAGAACCAGGTGCTCTTTGACTCATCCATCCACGATTAGAGCATTGGTGAAGGCGGAGATTGTGATTTTCTTGTCGAGGTTGTCAATTTTCCGTGCTAGTCCGAAATTTTTCCTGGTAAACGTCTCTAATTTTTCATCTGGTGCCTGCTTGAGGCTGAACAAAGAGTAAAGACTCTTATCCTTGTCTTTATTGTGCGAATAGTTTTAGACAAACAGTTTGCAAAGTTGTTCGAAAGTGAAGATAGATCTTTCATTGAGTGTGTGGAACCATCGTAGAGGTTCTCCTTTCAAACTGGTCGGAAAGAGGCGACAGAAGATGTGGTTAGATGTCGAATGCAGCCTCAAAGAATCCTGAAATTCTTGGACGTATTCCACAGGATCTTCCCCCTTATATTTTTGAATCTTGGGAGTATGAAAACTGACGGGCACTTCCTCATCTAGCAACTCTTGTGCGAGTGGGCTCTTTTGTAGTTTAAGATAACTATTTTTTGTAGTGTGTATTTGAGCGTCTAACAGCTCCTTGATGCGCCTGTCCACCTATTCCGGAGTGAGATATAGGCAAGACGTGACAGCTCATCTTGTTGCTGGTCCTCCCGCAGGATTATGCCCTCCTGTTGTTTCTCCCATGCGGTCATAGACTGAAACTCAAGATTTTTCTCTGTTTTGTTCCTCCTATTGTTGTAGATCTATTACCACTCCAGCGGGTAATGGTGGATTGATGTGACTCCGAGGTAGAGCTGGTTCTTACTAAATTTGAAGAAGTACTATATTTCGGCCTTGATGTCCCAAGCGATCATGGACTGATATCCTCGAGGTTTCAGGCACAGCATTCTGTTGTCTTGGATTTGCCGTTATTTGAGCTTGAAGTGCTCTGATTGTGTCCTGCATGCTGGCGATCTGTTTCGCTAGCTTTATTCATCTTTCAGCTTCTGCTTGCACAGTTGTTCGCAAATCTGTCACTTCTTCAGTGGCGTCAAGCAGGACGTGGTGTGATTTGTCTTGATTTGCCATCTTTCAAAAGTAAATACTGTAAAAACTGGATTGGAGAACGCTGAGTGTATGCTCCGGTTCCCACAGACGGCGCCAAATGTGCCTATTTTCTTAGAGACCAAAAACAGTGTTTTACACCTTTGAAATATAGAATAGTGGTTGAGAACCGAAAGTAATTTACACAAGTTTTAGCGTGGAAAACCTTTGAATGTGTAAAAAACCACGACCTCTCCTGAGGATTTCTGAAAGAATGGTGTTTATATTGATGCTAGCTATTACAAAAAAGAAAGAGATTGAATATCTAAGTTTTGGTAAGGATGACTTTCTCTAAGATTTCTCTAGGTGATAATAGCCGTACTTGATCCTCATCTCCAGGTCTCTTTTTATAAGTCTTATAATATGGTCGTTGGTTACATTGATGAGGAACGTTATAATATCAAGTTTTGATGAGTCTTCATAATGGTCTTTTGAAATGTCTTGATACTTGTTAATCTGTAACGGATCTATTAATACTCTTAGCTGTAGCTTCTGACCGCTGGAGAAGATACGATCTCTTGTGATGTTCGCATATATACGACCTGTTGCTAAGTGAAGGAGTATCTTCTGCAGTGCGAAGTTACAGGATGCTTCGATATCTCCGAACTGTTGATGAAGATACGATCTCTAATAGTGTTCGCATGCATTCGAACTATTAATAGACATCTGAGTATTTTTCTGCAGTGCGATGTTATTGGATGTTTCGACATCCTCGAACTGTAGATGAGGAAGTCTGTATTGTGAACTTCTTGCCTTCATCCCTTTGTTAATTACCAGTGTGCTAACTTCGAACTATATGAGCTCAAATATCGGACTTAGTATGAGGATTAGAAATAAGCTCTCACAGAGAGCGTTTGCAAAAGAAGAGAAAGAGAGTCACAACTTCTTTCTCTTTTATTTTTTTATTAATTATTTTTTTAGTTTAATGTGTTCTCGATATGTATAAATAGGTGATGAGGCTTGACTGGAGTCAAGCTACTTTGACCTCAGTCTTGGAGTTGCATTGCCTTTTGTGGGCAGCTACTATCCTGACCCCAATACCATAGCACGTGGGGGCCTTTTTTGGAGAGGGTTGATAGTTGCAAGGGTTGGGAGAAAGATTCTGCCCAATTGGTACATTGCTTCGTGTTTTGTTGGTTCTTTACATGCAAACACACACAAAACACACCATACTTAGTACTGCTGTTTAGCTAGCTAGTATAGTACAATACCAAAGAGAAGATGCTGATGCTGATGCTGATGCACTTTCAATGCTTATTGGAGAAACAAAACACGCGTAAGAGAGATATTGGTGTGAGACTTATTGCTTTTATCATTATTATTATACCTTCTTTGTCATCCCAACAATAGTCTTTTCGATTTCAAGACTAAAACTTTCCCAGTTTCAAACAAAACCCACTCATTCAAAGTCACCTTCTTTGTCACTCCCTTTGAAGTTTTCCTTTTCTAAATAAGTGAGATGAGTCATTGCGCATCAGATGACTCATCAGAAGAGATAGTACTTACAGAGAGAGAGAGAGAGAGAGCAAGTGTGTTTATGTGTGTGAAGTGAAATTAATGGCAATGGGGGCATGTCTAAAGCTTGGATACAGCCGCCCCTGTTTGAATGAGAAAGAGAGGACATTAGATTTGACTGATGGTAGTGTGGGTACGATCTGGTGGTGTTGGGCATCAATGTTTGCCGCCACAATGGCATATGTGAAAGATCCAGAGATGGGTGAATTGGATTCCCCATATCTATCTTCTTTCTCTGTTATCTCATGTGAGTTAAGAACTCATGCTTCTACACAAAGAACTTGCTCTGTTGCTAAGTTGTCTTTTAGTTTCTTTCTCCCTCTGGTGCTTCATAATGCACGTAGGGTAAAACTTAAAAGACCACCACCTTCCATAACATCAATGTCATCTCTCTTACTTTCATAGGTAATAATAATGGCTCTATTTTTCGAGAAATGAGGAACCTAGTACGAACCTCGTTGCTTCCCTTTCACTCCTCTTTTTAACTAGTTCAGTTGCAAACTATTGTAGTTTGTTCCCTTCTCATGGGAAAGTTATAACTAGACCAACAATACTAGTAGATAACTTACCTAGTCCTTTTTTTTTGTTGATCTCAAACAAAGCATGTCTAAACCCTAAATAACATTTTAAGGACCCCTTGTCCCTAAACCCTTTTAATCTAGAGCCATATAAACAAAGGGTTTATACTCTCCTCCTCTTAAGCTCTTTTTTGTGCTGACCAGTTTGATCCAGGTTATTTATAACCATTTGCCCCTCTAATCCTTAAGGCACATGATAGATATTTCTTGAGGCATGGTCCTAAACAGCTATTTCAACCCCCCTTGGTGCTTGGAAAAAATGTGGTCAAGTTTGTATTGGAAAGGTAATTTCCCACCTCTGCTGAAAATCCTGAAGGAGACCTGCTGTTAGAGGGTCAGATGCCCTTGGTTGGAGAGAGAGAGAGATCAGAGAAGTTAATGGGTAAAATCACTAATCAGCAGGTTTTGCTTCAGAAATCAGAGTCCTCTCTTCAATCAGACAGCTGTCAGTACTGCATCACTGCTTAAGTCTAATCACAGTTTGATTCTCTCTGTTTTATTTTTCTTTCTCTTTCTCTTTCTCTTTCTCTTCATGTACATCCATCTTCTCATCTTTTCCAGTGTCCCATTGACGAATTTGTCCACCGAGAACTCTAATAATCCCCATGTTCTCTCCTTGAATAAGATATATGTAAACTGTAGTAGGACATAAAGTGTCCTTATTACTTCTGTTATGTCCACCTCAGGACTCCATGTGTGTGATAGATGGGGTCTTGGGGCCTAAAATGAAACTGACCTAACAATCGAACTTAACTCTTAAATCAGCAATACTACAAGGAAGGAACATAATTGGTAAATTTGAGGGTATCCGTGAATATTAATACTAACCATTTATGTTTAGTGGAGAGTAACATTTGTCTTGGTGATAATGGGTACTATGTACCTTACTGCATACTTCTTATTGAGTTTTCATAGATTTGTATCAAAATATATTATAAAAACTTTGATAATATGTAGGATATGTTGATTAGATATTGGCTGGCCAATATTTCTGATCCAATAGGATTTGAGCATTTTTAGAAGAAAAAAATTAAAGTTTATTCGACCCATTTTGTATACGAATAGACTTGTCTTTCTATTCGAATAAGTAGGTGTCTGAGTGTTCTGTTCGAATACACTTCTTTTATATTTAAATACACTTTTATTTCTATTTGAATAAATACTTGTTTGACTGTTTTGTTCGAACAGACTTTTAGTCTGTTTGAATACATTTTTTTATGTTCGAATAGAGGCGCGATTCAGCCTATTATTTTAGGCGTTTAATGGCATAATTGTCATATTTTGTAACTAGAAACTTGTAATTCTTTTAAAGGCATAAAGGCTAGGCAAGATTAGATCATGTTAGATCAATCAAAATTCTAAGAGAAGAACTTAGGGCTTGAGAAGAATTTGATTGTAATCGATTTATTTGAGCAATTGAAACTCTAAAAGGGATTTCTCCCACCAATTTGTGTCTTCTTCGTACTAAATCTTCTAATTAGGGTTTCTCAATTCGTATTATGGATTAAGTGGTATCAAAGCTTTAGTAACGATTCTCAGGGGTGATTGTTGTTTATGGTCTCTACATGTGGTCGTCTCAAGCAAACGAAGGAGAAGCTAGTGAGTCCGTTGAAGATTCACCGGAAACCTAACTCAAAAAAGAAGACCAATTTGGAGATAGACGATTCTGAAGATCGACTCACGACTTTGGAAACAAAATTTTCTGACCTAACTACTACTTTAAAGGAGTTGGTAGAACAATTGCATCTCACGAACCTCGCGAAGGCTTCTGCTGCGGTAAAACGGCACGGCCGCTCGAAGAAGAAAGGGGTTGCGGAGGAGGATAAAGTTAAGGGTACTAAGGAGATAAATAACGATTCTAGTGATGTCGAATCCGTCAAGGAGCGCTCGGGTATTGGTAAGTCAATGAATCCTATGCGTAATCTTCGTATCAACTTTAAGATTAAAATTCTGGTATTTGATGGTTCAATCGATACTGAGAAGTTGAATAATTGGTTAGATTTGTTAGAAACATATTTTTCTATTTATGAATATTCCAATGCTCAAAATATTTGTTTCTCTACATTGAAGTTCGCAAGTCATTAATTCACGTGGTAGAAATCCTATCGGAAACGTCACGATGTAGGAAGTTTAACCTGGAAAAAGTTTAAGGTGTTAGTGAGGAAGCAATTCTATCTTATTGGGTATGAACAAGAGCAATGGTACAAATGACACATTTACGCCAAAAGTTTAGGCAATCCGTACAATAGTTCACTACAAAGTTTCATAAGAAAGCGTTGGATTTGGATATTGATGTGGATGAATATGAGGTATTCATGAAATATACGCGAGATTTGTCAGAGTTCATTAGAAGAGAGTTAAAGGTCTTTACTGTGGAAAATATTAAAGATGCTACCGTTAAAGCAATTGTTATTGAAGACAAATACTTGAAGAATGACAAGAAAGATGACAAGAGCAAGTCGGGGTACAAGTCTAGTTGGAAAAATGAGAATAAAGAGGAGTCCAAAGAAGAGGGGTCTTCATCCAAGGAGAATTACTATAGTCATTGTAAGACAAATGGGCACATTTCAGATAAATATGGGAAACTTCACCCGGAGCTTCGGCAGAAGGAGGAGAGGAGCAAAAAAGATAAACGTGTATTGGCCGTAGCGATTGTGGATCTTCTGGATTTAGATAAGTCAAATCCTAAGCTTACTTTAATGTTCAAACAACCTTTAGCTATCGACGAGGTGAGTCAGGAAGAACTTTTTCATGTCAGAATTCAAGTGAAGCAGAGCTTAGTCGAGGCCATCATTGATCTGGGCAGCCAGAAGAATTTGATTTCTGAGGCGGTGGTGAAGAAGATGGTTTTGGCTACTGTGGCTCATCCTATGCCGTATGGTTTGGGTTGGATTCAGAAAGACTTAGAATTGAAAATCACTAAGCAGTGTATGTTCAAGTTTGCGATTAATGAGAAATTTATTGACAAAGTGACGTGTGAGGTGGTTCCGTTAGATGTGTGTCAAGTCATCTTGGGTAGCCCTTATCTTTGGGACTGAGATGTAATCATTTATCGTAAAGCTTGCAAGTATCGTCTTGTGAGGGAGGGGAAGGGGTTTCATATTAATGCTTGCAAGAAACATATCACTACCAATAATTTAGTAATGGTGACTCAGGCGAAGAGGTTGGTTAATGCGAGCGGCAAATTTATATTGTTGTTGGTGTGACAGTTTCAATAGGGTCTGTCGGCTAAGGTATTATCTACTTTGGCAATGTCTCCTAAGAAACAAACTGATATGGGGATGTTGTAAGAGAAGTATGAAGACTTGTTTTTGGGCATAGAAGGGATGTCGCATAAGATGGATGTGAAACATGATATCACCTTATTGAATGGTAAGTCACTACCCAATATTGGGTTGTATCAGACTTCTGTCACAGAGTCTGATAAGATCAAGAAACAGGTACAATAACTCCTAGAGCAAGGGGTTATTAATCCATGTTGCTCACCTTGTAGTTCACCGGTGTTATTGGTACCAAAGAAGGATGGGTCTTGGAGAATGTGTGTGGATTATCGGGCGCTGAACAAGATTACTGTAAAGAATCGTTATCTGCTTCAACGGATTGACGAGCTTTTAGATGAGTTGTAGAAGGCCTAGTTTTTTACCAAGTTAGATCTTAAGTTGGGTTACCATCAAGTTAGAATTCGGGAGAAGATACATGGAAGACAGTGCTCAAGACCAAACAGGGCCTCTTTGAGTGGTTGGTGATGCCTTTTGGGTAATGCAATACTCTAGCGATATTTATGCGGTTAATGAATGAGGCACTTTATGCTTTTAATGATAATTTCTTGATTGTGTATTTAGATGACATCTTAATATATAGTCAAACATGGGAGGAGTACCTTCTGTATTTATGCAAAGTGTTCGGCGTTTTGTGTTCACAACAACTCTTTCTAAATAAGAAGAAGTGCGAGTTTGGGAAGAAGGAGTTGGTATACTTGGGGTTTATTGTTGGTGACAGTGAGCTTAAGGTCGATCCAGAGAAGTTCTCGGTCATTACTAATTGGCCTAGACCTCGTACAATGTCAGAAGTGAGGATTTTTATGGGTTCTTGTTAGTACTTACAGAAGTTTATTATTTGGCATTTTTCACAAATAGTTGTACCGTTACATTCCTTGACAAAGATCGGGGTACAGTTTTTGCGGAAAGATCACCATAAGAAGACTTTTCTATTACTGAAGCGAAAGATTACAGATGCACTAGTATTAGCGCTGCCCAATTTACAGCAACCTTTTGAGGTTGAGACAGATACGTTAGACTATGCATTGGGGGCAATTCTTTTACAAGATAGGAAGCCGGTTGTTTACCATTCTGAGATGTTTACAGGAGCAGTACGCAACTATCCAATCTACGATAAGGAGTTCTACGCATTATATCAATCTATAAAACATTGGCAGAGTTAATTATTGGAAAAGGAGGTTGTGGTACATTCTGATCACGAACCATTACAGTTCTTATCTACGAACCATTGTCAACTCCTTTCTTATACTTGATCATCAAGGTAAGCTGATATAGGTATGACATCCACATCATATAGCAAGCTCGCCATATGATGTGGATGTCGTACCTACATCAGCTTACCTTGATGATCAAGTATAAGAAAGGAGTTTACAATAAAATGGTTGATATGTTATCTCGACCCCCATTACCAACTAATTCCACTTTATTGGTAGCTATGCAGATACAACCTATTGTTCCTTCTGAATACATTACAGGGTATGGCGACAAAAAGGGGATCAGTGTGATTCATGAGAAGTTACTGTCAGACAAGACATGCGAGTATATATTGAAGGATGGTTTGATTTACTAGGGTAATCTACTATGTATTCCTGAGGGTGGAGATCATTTGCATTGAATTCGAAAGGCACATTATTCCCGGGTGGCAGGTCATTTCGGGGTTGAGAAGACTCTTTTGAATTTACGGCGTTATGTCTATTGGCCGAAGATGCAAGTGGATGTTGCTCGTGTGGTTCATAATTGTGTGTTATGCAACACATCGAAGCCTTCCAATCAGAAGATAAGAATGTACTTACCATTGCCAGTTCCTAGCTGACCTTGGGAAAGTATTTTGATGGATTTTATGGGTGGTTTACCCATGAAGAAGTGTAAGAATGACTATTTGTTTGTGGTGGTAGATCAATTCAGCAAGATGATTGTTTTTATTCCATGCCAAAAGACAGTTATAGGGGAAGGAGTAGCGTAATTATTTTTTAGTAACGTCTGGAGGTATTTTGGGCTCCCTTCTTCTATTATTTTTTATAGGGATAGCCACTTTTTGGGACATTTCTGGAGATTGTTATGGGGGATGATGGACACTAAGTTGAAGAGAAGTATTTATTTTCATCTGCAAATTGACAGGCAAACAAAGGTTGTTAATCGCACTTTGGTACATTTACTACAGGGATTCCGTTCTAAGCATCCTAAAACTTGGGATGAGAGTTTACTGTATCTTCAGTTTGTATTTAACCGGGCGATTCACAGTTCCACTTTGATGTCTTCTTTTGAAGTTTGTTTAGGGCACTTGCCTCAAAGCCCTTTTGATTTAGCTTTTAGTCTTGGCGACAAGACGGTGTCAGGGAAGAAGGAAGATGAACAAGTTAAAGCTTAACATTTCATTAAGAGGATAAGCAAGGTTCATGAGGCAATTGAAGCACAATTGAAGAAGACTTAAGCAAAGTATAAGGCTCGATACGACAAGCATCAGGTTGAGTGTACTCTTCAAGATGGCGGCCTAGTTTGGTTACATTTGGGTAAGGAATGGCTAAAGGGGGAAGGTAAGAAACTCAAACCTCTCTGTTATGGTCCGTTTACGATACTCAATAAGATTGGTGACAATGCATTCCAATTAGATTTACCATCTTTAATGAAGATGTATCCGGTGATTAATGCCGAGCATTTAAAGCTGTTTGAACCGTCTCCTTTAGATGAAGACTCTACAATCGACACTCGCCTACCGTCAGTTGATGACCTATGGATGGAAAGAGAAGATCCATTGCAGGAGGATGGTATTCTAGAGAGGAACGTTCATGTTATAAGACGGGGCAGTATTGAGTCGTTCCGGGTTGGGATGAAAGGTTAACTACCTAGCAAGTCAAAGTGATACAGCAGGGAAACAGGCACAACCGCATTTCCACATCTCCAGTTCTAGCTTGAGCAGGAGCTCAAGGCTCCTAAAGGTGAGCCATGATCCAGGAGGATCTGAGCATTTTTAGACTTTGTTTAAAGTCTATTCGAACATATTTTTAGTCTGTTCAAATACACCCCTTTTGCATTCGAATAGACTTCTCTTTCTATTAGAATAAATAGGTGTCTGAGTGTTTTGTTCAAATACACTTCTTTTCAATTCAAATACACTTTTATTTCTATTCGAATAAATACATGTCTGAGTGTTCTGTTCAAGCAGACTTTTAGTCTATTCGAATATGCTTCTTTTTGTTCAAATAGAGGCTTGTTCTGCACGAACAGATGCGCGACTCGGCCTATTGTTTTAGGCTTTTAAAAGCATAATTGTTCTATTTTGTAACTACGAATGTGTAACCCTTTTAAAGGGGCAAGGCTAGGCAAGGTTAGATCATATTAGATCAATCAAAGTTCTGAGATAAAAGCTCAGGGCTTGTGAGGAATTTGATTGTAATCGATTTATTTGAGCAATTGAAACTCTAAATGGTCCCACCAATTTGTGTCTTCTTTGTACTAATTCTTCTAATTAGGGATTCTCAATTCGTATTGTGGATTAATTTCACCTAATGAGGCACTAGAAGACCAATTTTACGGCCTAAGTGATCATTATCTTGCCTAAACTGAGTAGGAAAGAGAATAATCTTCTAATTAAATTTTAATTAAGAAGTAAAATAGTTGAGTGGCTTTGATTTGATTTGAGGTTAGTCATCTAGCTTAGGTGTACCATAACATAGTATAGACTATAGAGTATACCTGTAATTACTTGTTCTAGGGTTATGTTTGAGATTATCCAAAAACTGAAATTATATCTTCCATCTAAGCAGGGCGGAGCAAGGGTTTTCATCCAGGGGGTTCAAAATGTGGGTATAAAAAAATAATTTGAAAGTAGTTATAAATTAGGTTGGAGCTGGAACTCATACCCATGTCTCCTCCATAAAAAATGTTAACAAGAAACAGTTGTGTTGTAGAATTCTTATGTTCAAATTTGAGAGGATTCAAATATGTAATAAATGAACTAAGTAAATTTGTTTTTTTTTAGAAAAGATCGTTGCATCAAAGGAAAGTTCCGGGCAGCCAAGGGTTTCAACTGACCCATCTAGAATACCCCTGGCTCTCCCCATAATCTAAGCAACAATTATTTAAAAGTAGTAGGATGTCACACCATCTCAGACTTGTAAATATTTTCTTCAGATCTGCAAACCAACCCAATCCACCTCAAACAAGTCTTTAGAGCATCTCCAAGAAGGCTTGAATATTTCTTTGCTCAATGCTTGAATTTTTTAAGGATTTTAAGAGAACTCTTCCAGCAAGGCTCAATACTTGAATTTTACTTAAACCATTAGCGTTTATTTTTTAAAGCTTGAGGTGCCTAATGCTTATGTGCTTGGTATTTTTAGTAAACTTATGTGGCGCATAAAGTTGCGTACTCATAATCCGAGTCTCTAAGAAGCCAAAGACTCTCTTTAGTTCTCCATTAATCACGTTTATATGTCTAGTTGCTCATTACCTAACATAATGAATATCTACATTAAACTTATAGAACAAGTTACATAAAATGAAAACTTAAATAACAAGTTACAATCAATGGAAATAGTGATGTTCCGCATCGGCCATTTCCATAGCTTTTAATTGGTCTTGATGCATTACTTCCAGTGTCACCGCTTCTTTTGTGGCCCTTATCTTCCCTTCCATTATCTTCACAACTTTGGCTTGTGTTCTTGCCCAAAACGTGCATTGTGCACCACTCATTTTGGTCATGTCCTTCGACATCACTTCTTGATCCTTTTGTTCTTCAAACTGTTTGTTCAAATTTACGTACACTCTCATTTTCGACCTCTTCATCTCCAATAGTTGAGCGTCTATATTAATCATTCGTTAGGTTTTCTCGGTTTTGCAATCTAGCTTATCGACTTCAATACTATTAAGCTTTTTCATTAGTGAATTTTTTCATTCACCCAATGTATTTATCCTCTCATTCTTCTATAACTAGAGATCTTTTTTATTCCTTGGTTCCACTGACACGTACCTCGCCGCAATCGAGGAGATCGGTATTTAAGTAATCTTCCAACAGTGTTTCAAGAACTGGAGAAGACGGTGTTCTGGGAGTTGAGCTCCTCGGGTTAGCGTTGGAATGGTTTTTGCCTACACATTACAGCGCAAAAGAGACGGTGAGTGATCTTGAACACCATACCAAACCGGATGGTGTTCAAGTACTTCATAGGCCTTCGAGTATTGAAATGCATTTTTCCCTAGGTAAACAGGGATTAAGGAATCCCATAACCAATTAATAGCAAACAACAAACAATTACAATCTAATAGTGACTTTACCCCAAGTTTCCTCCTCAAATATGACTCGCAGGTCAGAGCAATAGGAGCTAGGGGTTAGCACAATTTCACCCTTACAAGGGGCAAAGGAGGCCAGGAAGTTAGAATTTCTATTGGCTTTTCTAAACTAATGAAACATATCAAACTCATCTAAAGGTAGCAATATCTCTCCTAATACTCTGCATCATGAAGTAGTAAGACCAAGGAGGCTCTTTCATGATTTAATGTACTCCAGCATAGCAGTAGAGTCAGAGTAGATCTACAGTCTTTTAATCTTCATCCCCATCATGTTCCTTATACCAGCTCAATAGCTTGAAGCTCATGCACTGTGATAGTAAGAGGCTAAGTATACCCTCCATAAGCTAGTACTACTACTTTCCCTGATATTTCCACCAAACCCTCCTTTATCATTTGTCAAAAAACCATCAATATTAAGAGCCCGGATCCTAGCAGGTGGGGGATCCCATTTACAGTAAATAAGTTTAGGGAGGGTAAAACCAGGATATATATCCTAAGCGGAAGTCAAGTTTCTGTTGCTAGGATTATCTTCAATCTGAGAAACCAATCGATTTAATCTGCCATGAATATCAAAGCAAATATTTATGAATATCACATCTTTATGCCTAGTTTCATGTCTAAATATTTTATCATTTCTCTCCCTCCAGATACTGCTAACGAAGGCACAAAAACAGGTGTAAATGATAGTAGTTTGCAACTTAGCCTCACACAAGTTTATCATCCAATCAACTTATGTTGGGTTTTATCTCTAAAAACTGAAAGCTAACTCTTGAGGGTTCGAACCCATAACCTTTGTTTTGGGTAACTTATATTTTTTTCTTTAAACATAATCCCACATTGCTTAGAAAGTGGGAATGTGAAGAGATATATATCTTATTACTTAATCATTAGTTGTAGACATGAGTAAGTGAAGCATGTGAGTGTGTGAGTATGTGGTGGGCATTTATACAAACACACTTATACACACCCCACCTTGAGCGGCCTGATTGGCCGGGCCGTCTCGGGACTTAGTTCTTGGGATTTGGGAAATTGGCTCTGGGGCCCATGATGGGCTTCCTATTCTTTTTATTGAAAAGTTCTTTGGAGTTGGGATTTGTTGTTGTTTTTAATGAAACCATTACTAACCGTTTTAATCTATCCGTTGAGTTTTAACTCAGACGTTACTAGCCGTTATGGATCTATTTGTTGAGCTTTGACTCAGATGTTACGTAACGTGTCTTTCTCCGTAATTGTTCCCTTTTTTCGTCTATAAAAGAAACCAACACTACAGTATTTCACATCATCTTACATAATATTTCTTCATTTCTCTATCTCTCTCTCTGTGCTTCACGAATTTTCGAATCCGAGTATACTATAGAAGTGAAAAGTATAAAAAGGTTCTCTTCCTGCAAGAGGGAAACCTATTACAGTAAAACCACCATTTTATCCAAGGGGCAACCGTGTAGTATTATACTGTTTGCTGGGCAGTGCGTGGAAACATCTTAAGGAAAGCGACATTGTCCGCGACTCAGCTCTATATTTGTTCATGATTATGTTCTTGTTCTGGTGCTGCTACAACCTCTCTCTCCGATCAGATTCAGTTTCTCAGTTCGGCTCCTTATGCATTGCAGGAAACGAGGTAACTCAGTTTACTGTTCCAAGAACTTCAGAGTTGAAGTCTGTCACAAGCGTACTCAATCTGCATATTCTTAATAGTCTTCCCCACAGCTCCATAACTTTTTGGCACTCCATAAATAGATGTTTTGTACTTTTATGGGCATTTCTGCAGAGAACACCAAGAGAAAGAGATAAAACCCCACTGTGAACTAGTTTATCTTGAGTTGAAAGATTCCCTTTGAGCATCTTCCAAGTAGTAAATCTCTGTCTGGGAATGGCTTTATCAATCCAACAGATTTTGCTCTTGTTACAACTGGTTCTCTTAATCCTTATAGCATTATAAGTATTAGTAACTGTGTATCTACTACCTTTAAAGCTTGGGGTCTATACAACTTTATCACCAGTGTCATGGCATTCAAAAATTATAGGTAGGGCCTCAACTATATCTCTAATAATTCAGACCAGGTGTTGGGGAATCTTCTACTTCCCTCCCCATATAACAGTACTCACTTTAGTATCAATATCAAGATAAAAGTTATTTCTGAGGCATTGAGAGAACTGATTTAACCAAATACCCTTTGGATGCCAGTTATTTCTCTAGAACAAAGTATTGTGACCATTCCCTATCAAATGCAAGCAGAAGTATTAAGCTTGCTCTCTAAATTACAAAAAAATTCTCCAAAACCAAGAGCAATTAGTAGGTATGGAAATACTCTAAGAACTCCTTCCTCTTAGTAGATTCTTGGTGGCCCATCTCACCCAATTGTTATCCTCTCCAGAAGCATTTCTCCAAGTATGTTTCATAATAACAGCTTTATTTCACTTAGTGAGATCTCAAAGCCCATGATCCAGGAGGATCTAGACATTAATCCCCTTAGAAATAGACAAAAGGTAAAGTTTGTTCGACTAGACATTTATTTTATTTGAACAGAACATGTTCTGAGTCTTCTGTTCGAATAGAGAAATGTTTTATTCGAATAGAGACTATACTAAGTAACCTATTAGAATAAAATTTTAAGTCTATTCAAATAAACCCAGTTTTGAGAAGTCTATTCGATAGTTCTGAATATTCTCTTCGAACAGAAAATTATTCTTTTTGAGAAGAGGCGCGCTTATCATAGTATTAGGTCATTTGAAGGGCATTTTTATCCTATGTTGTGACTACGAAACTTATAACCTTTAAGAGGGCAAGGCTAGGCAATGTAAAAGAGATTCAAAGATCCAGAGAGACATCAAGAGAGATCAAGAGTAGAATTTATTGTAATTAATTTTGAGCAATTGAAGCTCTCTTTGAGGATGTTTTGCCCACCAATTTATGTTCTTTGTTCAATTTCTTCGATTAGGATAATCTCTAATTCGATTGCAGATTAAGTGGTATCAAATTTTTAAGTTACGATTCTCAGGGGTTATGGTTTAACACGTGACCAACTCAAGCAAATGAAAGATATTCTTGTAAGTTCGCTGAAGATTCCCCGAAAGCCTAGCTCGAAGAAAGAAAATTTAAAGATGAGATATTCTAAAGATCGACTCACGAAGCTTGAAATAAAAGTTTCTAACCTAACTACTACTCTAGAGGAGGTGGTAGAGCAATTCCATCTTGCAAACTTTGCCAAAGCATCCCCTTCGAGGAAACGACAAGAGCAGACGAAGAAGAACGGAGTTGCGGAGGAGGAAAATGAATAGGGTAGCGAGAAGGAAGATAGAGATTTCAATGATGCCAAATTCGTCGAGGAGAAATCAATTATTGTAAAGTCCATGAATCGTATACGTAATCTTCTTATCGATTTTAAAATTGAAATTCTAGTATTTGATGGGTCAATCAATGCTGAGAAATTAAATAGCTGGTTAGATTGGTTAGGTACCTACTTTTCAGTTTACAAATATTTAAATGCTCATAAAATATGTTTTTTAACATTGAAATTCGTAAGTCATATACTCACGTGGTAGAAGTCCTATAAGAAATGTCACGTAGTTGAAAGTTGGAGTTTAAAAGAGTTCAAGGTGTTATAGAGAAAGCAATTTTATCATATTGGGTATGAGCAAGAGAGATAGTTCAAATGACATCATTTGTGCCAAAAGTATGGGCAATCCGTATAAGAGTGCACTGCAGAGTTTCATAACCAAGCTTTGATTTTAGACATTGATGTGGACGAATATAAAATATTCATAAAGTGTACGGGGGGTTTGTCGGAGTCCATTAGAAGGGAGTTTAAGCTTATTACTGTGGAGAATATCGAAGACTCTACTGTGATAGAAATTTCTATTGAAGACAAGTACTTAAAGAGTGACAAGAAAGACAACATGAGCAAGACGAGGCACAAGCCTAGTTAGAAGAATAAGTACAAAGGGGAGTCCAAAGGAGAAGGGTCTTTATCTAAGGAGAATTATTGTAGTCATTGTAAGGTGAGTAGATATATTTTAGATAAATATTAGAAACTTTACCCGGAGCTTAGGCCAAAGGAATAGAAGCTAGAGAGAGAAACATGTACTAGCCATAACTATTATTGATATTCTGGATTTAGAGAAACCAAATCCTAAGCTTACTCTTATGTTTAAGATAACTATGGCTATCGAGGAGGCGAGTCAGGATGAACATTTTCATCTTAGTATTCAGGTGAAGCAGAGCTTAGTAGAGGCCATCATTAATTTGGGTAGTCAAAAGAATTTGATCTCTGAGGCGGTGGTGAAGAATATGAGTTTCGTTACTACAGCTCATCCTAAGCTGTATGGCTTTGGGTGGATTCAAAAAGATGCAGAGTTGAAGATCATGAAGCAGTGTACGTTCATGTTTACGAGCAAAGAGTTGTTTATTGACGACGTGACGTGTGAGGTGGTTCATTCATATGTATGTCAAGTCATTTTGGTAGCCTTTATCTTTGGGATCGAGATACGTTCATTACCGTAAAGCTTGCAAGTATCGTCTTGTGAAGGAAATGAGTTTCATATCAATGATTGTAAGGAACATGTCACCAAAAATAATTTAGTAACGACGACTTAGGTAAAGAGATTGGTTAATATGAGTGGCACTTTGATTTGTAATTGGTACGACAAATTTAAGATGGTTTATCCGCTAAAGTATTGTCTACTATCGCAGTATCTCCTAAGCAACTAACTAAAATGTGGAAGTTGCAAGAGGAGTATAAAGACTTGTTTTTTAGCATAGAAGGGATGCCGTGTAAGAGGGATGTGGAGCATGATATTACATTGGTGAATGGTGAGCAACTATCCAACATTGGGCTGTATGAGACTTTTATAATTGTGCATGATAAGATCAAGAAATAGGTAAAAGAGCTCCTAGAGCAAGGGGTTAGAAATTTGAGTTGCTCACCTTGTCGTTCACCGGTATTATTGGTGATGAAGAAGGATGGGTCTTTGAGAATGTGTATGGATTATCTAGCACTGAACAAGATTAGTGTGAAGAATTGTTATCCACTTCCACATATTGATGAGCTTTTAGATGAGCTATAGAAGGCTCAATTTTTCACCAAGCTGGATCTTAAGTCAAGTTACCACCAAGTTAGAATCTGAGAAGACGATGCAGGAAAGACGGTTTTCAAAACCTAACAAGGACTCTTCGAGTCGTTGGTGATGCATTTTGGGTTATGCAACGCTCCAGTGACATTTATGCGGTTGATGAATGAGGTACTTCATACTTTTATTGATGATTTTGTGATTGTTTATTTTAGATGATGTCTTGATATATAGTAAAACATGGGAGGAGCACCTCGTGCATACACGCAAAGTATTGGAAGCCTTGAGATCATAACTTTTTCTCAATGGGAAGAAGTATGAGTTTGGGAAGAAGGAACTAGTGTACTTGGGGTTCATTGTTAGAAGAGGTAAACTTAAGATTGATCCAGAGAAGGTCTCGGTCATTACTAATTTGCCTAGACCTCATACAGTAATGGAAGTGCAAAGTTTTATGGGTTGTTGTCAATATTTACGAAAGTTTATTCGACATTTTTCACATATTGGAGCACCTTTACATTCCTTAACAAAGGCCGGTGTGAAGTTTGTGTGGAAAGATCACATTGAGAAGACCTTTTAGTTACTGAAGCGGAAGATTACAGATGCCCTAGTGTTAGTGTTGCTAAATTTGTAGCGTCCTTTTGAGGTAAGAACATATGTGTTAGACTATGCATTATGGACAATTTTATTATAGGATGGGAAGCCGAGTTCCTACCATTCTAAGATGTTTATAAGAGCAGTGCATAATTATCCTACCTACGATAAAGAACTTTACGCATTATATCAATCAGTGAAATATTGGCGAAGTTAGTTATTAGGAAAGGAGGTTATGGTGCATCCCAATCACAAACCATTACAGTTCTTATTTACACAGTCTAAGCTTCAATAAGCTTGTTATATGAAGAGGATGTCGTATCTACAATAATTTACCTTGATTATCAAGTATATAAAGGAAGTGGATAACAAAATGGTTGACGTGCTATCTCGGCCCCTATTACTAATTATTTCCACTTTGTTGGTAATTATATAAATACAACATATTGTTCCGTCTGAGTATGTTGCAGGGTATGATGACGACAAGGAGTTCATTTTAATTTACCAGAAGTTGATACAAGGCAAAACATGTGAGTATGATCGAAGGATGCCTTGATATATAGGGGCTATCTACTATGTATTTCTGAGGGTGAAGACCATTTCTATTGGATTAGAGTGGCACATTGTTCTCGGGTGGTAGCTCATTTTGGGGGTTGAGAAGACTCTTTTAAATTCTCAACATTATGTCTATTGGCCAAAGATGCAAGTGGATGTTGCTTCTGTGGTTTGTGGTTGCGTTCTATGTAATACATCAAAACCTTTTAATCAAAAGTTGGGACCGTACTTACCATTACCAATACCTAGCCGACCTTGAGAGGGCATTTTGATAGATTTTATAGGTATTTTTCCCATGACCAAGTAAAAGAATGATTATCTGTTTATGGTGGTAGATCGATTCAGCAGGATGATAGTTCTTATTCCATGCCAGAAGACCATTTCTAGGGAAGGAGTAGTACACTTAATTTTTAAAGACGTTAGGAGGTATATCGGGCTCCCTTTTCCTATTATTTTCTGATAGGGATAGCCACTTTTTGGGGAATTTCTAAAGGTCATTAAGGGGGATGATGGACACTAAGTTGAAAAGAAGTATCACATTTTATCCACAGATTGATGGGCAAACAGAGGTAGTTAATTGCACTTTAGTTCACTTATTATGGGGATTCCATTCTAAGCATCCTAAGACTTGGAATGAGAGTTTACCATATCTTTAGTTTGTTTTTAACCGGGTGATTCATGGTTTTACATTAAAGCCTTCATTTAAAGTTTGTCTTAGGTACTTGCCTCAAAACCCCTTTGATATGGCTTTTAGTCTTGATGATAATATTGTATTAGGGAAGAAGAAAGAAGGAAGATGAACAAGTTAAAGCTCAGCATTTTATTGAGAAGATAAGTAAGGGTCATGAGGCGGTTGAAGTACAGTTGAAGAAGACTCAAATAAAGTATAAGGCTCGATACGACAAGCATCGGGTTGAATGTAGTTTTCATGAGGGTGACCTAGTTTGGTTGTATGTGGATAAGGAACGACTTAAGGGAGAAGGTAAGAAGCTCAAACCTATTCGTTACTGTAATGGCCTAATTTTGTAAGCTCGAGATGGCTGGAATTAGCTCTTACACCAATGTTCCTGTAATAAAAACTAATTTAAAAAAGATAGATGACACAGGTGATTTAGCGTAGAAAACCTCTGAATAGGTAAAAAACCACGACCTCGATTTGATAATTTTTGTAATAGTAACTTTTATTGCCTGAGGCTTATATCTTATATACAAGTGATCTCTCGACTTAAAAATACTTAATTCTTGTGAATAAGAAGTTTTGGACATTTTTGAGATAGTTTTCTTGGTGATTTTTTGTAGATTTTTTTGATCCCTATCTCTTCTGGAATTTTTACTTTATATAGGCCTTCTCTGTAGTTCTTCATCGTGCTAAAGCATATTCTCCGAACAATGTGGTTAATAACGATTGACTGAGTAACTATTGAATTTGTGAGAGACAGTTGTCTTTGATTTATTTAGGCTTTTCTGTTTGAGTACAACCCACATTGCTAATCAGTTCGTGAAGTAGGTGGCAATACTGACTGTTGAAGTCGTGTGTAGAATGCGTGGGTCTGACATGGAGGTAATTTGAACTGGAAACATCTCAATTTAGGGTTAGATGGATGGGTAGGCCACTACAATCGTCCCCTCGCAATCGAAGTCACGAGTGGCTTTGGTTGAGAAAAAGTATGTAGATATATGGGTAATCGGGTTTGAAGTTTGAAAATGAAGGAAGAAATGATGTGGATTTGACTGTGCTGAAAATGCACGTGTTATGGGGTAACATTTTTGCATTAAATGATAAGTGGAATACTGATGTACGCGTTGGTTAGGGTTTGGAGAGTTTTGTCTGTATTGAATAATGACACTTGGGAAAATGTGCCTGCACATAAATGTAGGGTTATATAAATAGTACTTGTACCGAGGTTTGTGGCAAAGTACGCTTGTTTGTTGCTAAATGCTCTGAAAGTTTTGGCGATGGTAAATACTCGGAGAATGGTTCTTGAAGAGAGAATTGCTATTGAGATGGAGAAGTTGAAGTTGAAATATTTCAGTAATCAGTCCTTGGAGATGCCTAACAACATAGTAAAATCTTTATCAAACCACCACTGAGATTATGGTTTTTCTTAGGATTCCTCTGTGTTTCAACGTAAAATACTTTGTGTACTGTATTTGATTCACATTCTATTAATATAAGTAAAGGTAAAGTTTACCTAACCGGAAAACTAGTCATTACAATTGGTGCCGTCTATGGGAAAACTCACTTTTCTCTATCAAACCCTCATCTTTACCAGTAACTACCATGGCCAACATGAACCTCCAAAGTGCCTCTAGTACTCAAAGGAACAACTAGGAAAGTCTGGCCATGGTGTTGCCAGAAACCATCAATTTACAGAATGTAATCCATGAACTTCAAAATCAGATGGAATCTGACGAAGCGTAATGACTTCAAGATCAGGAGGTTCTCACACAAGCCCTCCAAGTTGAAAGAGGTAAAAGGAGAAAGACTCTCGAACAATAGAGTCGGACCCATCAAAAAGTGATGGAGAGTCTACGCAGGCAGCAAGATCAACTTACTACTCGTCAAGGATTGCTCATCCCTACCCAAAGTTAACGTTAGTCCAGAGCTTCTCGAAAAGATAATGATTCACCAAGAGACGAGCAATACCGAGCCTCGAGAAGTCTGTCAAGGAATCCTGACAGAGGATCAAGATACTTCGTACTCACCTCCGCAAGCTTCGACCACTCAAGGGAGTCGAAGAACACAATGATATCAAACCCCACTACTGCCTCCAAGATGACCTGTAAGAGAGACTAGGCCCTGAATATGACTTCGACCCTCATGCACCTGTGATGGTGCCTCTGACAGCTCCACGGCTTATCACCTTGGATGACTTGAATACCATGATCCAGTACATTAATACTAACAATCTAGGTCAGAGATTAGCTCTAGACAGGATCGAGACAAATTCCATCTCCCTCACCTCGAGAACATGCCTATTCCTGAGAATTTTCACATGCCAAAATTTCCTCAATTCGTAGGCCTCACTAACCTGTTAACTCATGTTAGACATTTTAAAGTTGCATTCGGCCTATACTTGAAAATCGACCATATGTTGTCGACTGCTCAATATGACCCTTAAAAAAGAGCTTATCAGGTGGTTTTACCCCATTCTCGAAGGATTAATAACAAACTTGCCCAATTGCAGCTCATGTTTGAGTTAAATTATGCGAATATAAAAAATGGCAAGTTATTGTCGATTCACTCTTCTTTTTTGAACAAGGAGCCAAAGAGAGCTTAGCAAATTTTTAAAAAAGATTTTTGCAAGAGATAATGAAGATCGAGAATTCTGACTCGACGATCATGGTCACTACATTCACATCGACTCAAAAGTTTGAAATGCATTGAACCTCCATAAGCCAAAAGTGGTAACTGAGATGATAGACATTTAATAACTACATCGAGCTTGAAAGATAAAATGAAGAACTCATTTGTCATTCATTACACGGGTGTCGTTTTACCAACCATCTCTAAGTAGACAAGCAATGGGAAAGACAAGCGACGCGAACGACATAACAATAACCTGAAGGGCATAGATGGAAAGAAGGATCGGCCAATCCTAGTCCTACCACCCATGACTACAACCTTATTGAACATCCACCCCGAGAGGGAAGACAAACTCTTTAGGTAATCCCTGGGAATCCCTGATGTGCCAAACAAACCTCTTTGTCAGTATCATAATGTGAACAGTCATGAAACCGACAATTATTATTTCCTTATGCGAATCTTTTACCGGGCGTTCTGGCAGGATGACTCCATGAATACATTACTAACGTTCAAAATTTCCTCGATAAGGAAATAAAAAAAGAACATGGATAAGGTCAAGCTCAACATCTGTAGATAATCGTGATCGAGAAAGGATAAAGCGTAAAAAGGATGACCAAATTACTTCATGCTGTAAAATGACCTCATCGGAAAGGTTTGCTAAAATCCAGCCTTGCTTCAACAAAGCAAAACATCTTTATCACATTTCTTTTGAAGATTGCGATACCAGTCATCTTTATCACATTCCTCGTTGATACAGGAAGTGCAGCAAATGTGTTCTTCAAGAGGGCAGCCGATGCTTTTGGTCTCAAAAATTCTATTAAAGCTTTGACAATAATGATCACAGACTTACATCATTAGTGAAAATTGTGAAAGGACATCATTAGTGACATGACTGATAATGGCACATATTGGCTAATGACAAAAAAACAAAGTACAGTTGCAATACTTATGGAATACCACCCATTTAAAAATGTTTTATAGATGAGAATTGTAATATATTTCTCATCAATCAAGAAAGCATTCCTTCTCGTTAAATATTATATTTTCATAATATTCTATCTTAACAAAACCATATTGGTTGTGTCTCAAATTGATATCAAAATCATTTGACATCAGATATCTCACTAATGGACAACATGTCAAGCCATTGCATACTAAATGATCATTACTATCATTAATCAAATAAATTAGGATACCAACATCAATATCAAAAAGAAAAAAAGAACCATCAAAGTTAACGGGTCTCTGCAGCCACTTGTACACCCTATCAACAAAAAAGGAGCAAATCCAAATATTGTCTACATATGTTCAATATAGAAAGCTATGTTTTCTATTTCTCAATAGATTCCAAAGGCTCGGCACTCCTCACTGGAAGACCAGGAGTAAGATTGTCAAGCACCTCATTTGACACCTACTCCACCACACTGGGTACATCCGAAGTAGAAGCAACATTATCTGAGAGAGTTACTTCATTATTAGAATTTGTGAACTCGATGCCAAAAGCAGTAACAAGACCCTTGTAAAAGTTCTTCCTTTCTTCCATAGTGTCAAACTCACCGCAGAAGTTTTACTTCATACGCCTTAGAGCTTTGAGACCAACCATGTCAGCCTTGGCAACTGCCTCATTTTTCTCTATATCAACTTTGGTGAGAACCTCCATTTTCTCTGTCTCCATCCACTCCCTGAGATTAAGAATTTGTTCTCTCACATCATCTTCAAAGGTCGCCTTCTACAAATTCAAAGTCTATTCCGTCTCCCTGGTGTTGTCCACCTTAATTTTGTCCAACTCCTTTTTCTTCCCCACCTCCCACGCTTTCTTGGCCTCTCAAATGCCTACTTGTTGTGACTTAGCTATCGTAGACTTGAACTTAGCAAACTCAACTTTAATATTCTCTTTATCCTTCACCAACTCCTTGATATTCTTAAACACCAAGACTTCGCTGGTCAAACTCTGCCCTCCAAGAAACAAAGGCTTCCCATCAATAACAAGCTTCTTAATATGCATAATAGTTATAACATAAGTTCTCGAAGAAGGAACTAAATCTACTAATCAAAATAACGCGTTAATGCTCCTCACCTGATTCATCATTCTGTGACCATCGATAAAGAAAGTTGATATGCTTTCGGCTTCAGCTAAGTAATTATCAAAATTTTGCTCGATCAACATGGAACCCAGTTGCAAAGGCCTTGATAGTTCGGTTAGTCTCTTCCTCGGAGTCCACCAAATTTCTAGACTACTTCGTCTTTAAAGAATTGAGACTATTCTTCTTCGAACCTTTTTTTTTTTTTTTGCTGAGAAATAGGAGGAGACTTCCCAGAGCGAGCACCAACCTTACCACCTTCGGGAATGGCGGCATCAACCTCTTTACTTCCTAGATTTTCCTTCTCTTGAGGGTTTTGGCACATAAGCTTCTTTGAAGGAAGAGCAGGCACATGAGGAAAAGTAGCAATTTATTTCTTCTTTCCCGTCTTTCCAGTTTTACCTAAGTAGTGCCTCTCTCTCAACAACCACAAAATCCGTTGTATACCTATTCAAATCAGGGTTCTCAAGTAAAATGCTTGATTTTGCCTCCTTTATTTTAACAGACATCTTCCCGTTCAATTCTTCCACTTCAAAGGTTCACCCGATTCTTTAGGGTCATTTTAAAATTACCCAATGCTAATAATCGATCAATAAAGTATTTATCGCCAGTTGAAACCATCTCATAAAATAAAGGCCTTTTTTAAAATCTAGCAAAATACCTATAACCAGGCCTAGTAGGATTTTGCTTCAACGTATAATACAGAAGTAAATCATCCACATATATCAATTGTTCTCCCTTTTCTCATAATTGAGCATTCAATATGGCAACAACCTGAAAAAGGTCATACACATTCAAGTTAAACTGGTCTGGAGTGACCTCGAAGAAGTTAATAAACTTCTTTTTATCTGCTCAAAGAGGTAACTTCAAGCCCTTCTTAATCTATTCACGATGAACAAGGATACCATCTAAGGGAATATCTTGGTCTATCATATTTCCATAATAGTCCTCCAACCTCGCATCGTTAAGAATACCATACTTCTGCTTAAAATTTTATTAGCTTATCCTCCGTCACCATAACATTCGTTATCATCTTCGAAAACCTCATCAGCATCTTCCCCAACTCGACCTTCCTCAAAATCATCACCTTGACCAGTCGTCTGGGGTTCATGTTCAATATCAGTTTCAGTTCTATCTTCATCATTCTCTTCCATTGTAGCATCCAAACACGAGGTAACATCAGCTCCTACTTTATTTTCTACAAATTTTTTAACTACAGGATAGATGTTACTACCAACCCCATAAATCTTGCCCAACTCTTGGACACATGCGATTATATCAACAATAATAGGTTCTACATCAAGGATATTACAAATCTTTCCTTCAACATCGACATCAGGAAGACTACTAACACCAACTGGTTGATCAATGTCATTTTATCTCATAATTTATTTCAAATCTTTTTTTTTTCATACTGACACTCCATTTTTCTTACATCCATAGTAAAAATCATTAAGTTTTTATTAAGTTTATGTTCGAAACTATAAGATATTTTACATTGATCTCGACCAATTAGATTAAATATTATCATCGACAAGAATTGAAGTATCAAATACAATATACATTTTATAAACTACATTCCCTATAGTTCGAGTTTTAGATTTTCTTTAACTAACATGTTCTCAAATTTTAATAAGGAACCGGTTGTAACATTTTCCGCCAAAAAGTGTTTCGAATTCTCCGATGAATATTATGGTATTTCACGGTGAAAATCATGGTGGATACCAATAAATCTCTGTCTAAACATCATTCCATTACCAAACAGCCTTAATCCCTTCCCAAACTCAGCACCGTAACCCTTTCAAATCAACAATCCAATTCTCATTCCATTATTCCACAATCTTCCCTATACTTTTCTCACATTCCTTATCTATTCTCTCCTCTCATCAACTCTATTTCCTTTCCTTATCAACTCTGTATCTGTTATGGTCACTTATTATTTTGCTAGACTGTATTTACCTATTCTATTTTACATTCATCTCTACTCTATTTTTCAGTACCAGTTGTTAGTACGTTATTTAGTTCTGTTGGATTAGTGAGCTCGTTGTTTGCTCACTCTCGCATTTTAACCATTTCAGAGGTTGATTAGCTTGGACTGCCGTGTGGGTAACTAGTTCAGAAATAGATTTTGCCGCTGCAGATTTCTTTTAGATCTAGATTTTTGTATGTGTTCTCAGCATGTGTCGCTGAGTTTTATTCGAGATGTTGTATTACTTTTTCATCTGATATGTATATATATGTCTTTTGCTTCCGCATTATATTGTTGTATTTCTATTTCTTTATTCTGATGATTATTGTTATATGTGAATAGCCGAGCCAGAATTTGTCTACAGCTTAGCTATTTGTAGGGTAGAATCTTTGGATTCCCCAACCTGCACTACTTAGAATCTAATGATTGGTCAAGCTACCGATTACTAGATTTTGGGGCGTGACACACATGTACTAGAAGACCCACAATCTTCTGCATTACTAGCAACCTTTGAAGAGATCCCTTGTTTACACTATTTTCCTACCAAAGTTATAGTACTAGATGAAGTTTTTGTTAATGGTGGACAATACTCAAAACTCAAACCATTCTTCTCTCCTGATGAACAATTTACAATATATTTTTTTCTCTCTAGAACTGAAGGTAATTAATGAGGAAGAGATATACGAGTTTGTGTACTCTCCCCCAGTTTTTAAAATGACAACTCCCTTAGACACGTGTCAGTCACCTTTGCTTCCTGTTCAGGCATGTCCTTTTGTCGTACAGTTTCATCATTACCTCTTGGGAAACAAGTTTTGTTATCACGTCTGTCCCTCACGTTAGCCATTAAAAAATATTTAACTCCTTCATAAGAAAGCCTGCACGACTACTCACTATTCTTTATTTCATAGAGTTTGTACTATAACCTACTCTTCTCATTTTAAATAGCTACATATTCAAATTTTGAAGTACACAAGATTAGTTGTCAATTATTATAACTGCCTATATCAGTGGCATAATGCCAGTACTCGCCTATCATTCAGATCGAAGCATATATACATATTTATCACAAAATAAAGTTGGCAAATCATAGAGTTTTCAAAAAGATTATTTATTCGTATCGAGCTGAATCCATTCGAGCATACGTTTAAAGATAATTATATTTAAAGCAACCCGGGTGGTTCGGTTTACCGCACAAAATTACCTCCCTACCTGCTGCTCTTTTGTCCTCTTCAACAAGTTTATCCAATGCAATTTTTCAAACAACAGCTTATCAAAATATTGCATCAAGGATAAAAGTACGAAAAACATTGCACCAGAAGTGACAATCTAGCTCTAAATGTCTTCCTTCATCATCTAAACCCCCTAACTGCAGTAGCTACTCCGGCAGCACAGCGTCATAGGGCAGCGAACGAAAGTATCGCTCATGCGGCAAAACCACCTTGATAGCCAACCTACCTTCCACAGCATGCTACACATGTTGAGAGCGTGTCCTCACCATAAAAACTTCTCAAATTGCAAAGAAGAAATTTTTGTGCAGAAAAATAAGATGGTCAAGTCATTTATATAGCCAGGAAGAAAATCTTTTCTCAATAGATTTCTTGGGAATATACATTCTGAAAATCAGCCATTTTAGAAATAGAATGCACGGATAACAACATAAAGAAGGAAGAATTTGTACCAGGTCAGCGTAAAAAATAGGAAGATCAATTGACCACATCATCATGTAGTCACCATATATTATAATCTTTGACCGAATCTCTAACTCATATCCCTCACTAAATTTGAACTCAACTGCTACACTTTTTTAAGTTCAATGATAATAGTTCGAATCATTTCAGCTGAAATTGTTCGACTCAATCATACATAGTTTGCAAGTTATAGTTCGCATGCCCTTCTTCATCACAGGATGACATCCTTACCTAAGACAGACAATTCGCATGTCACAGTTTAAATTAATTTTTTACAGATTACACATAAACAATTTGTATTGAATTATGCATATCAATTTGATATCTTTCAAATAACGTGTACAGAAGGGTAACTTGAACAATAAAGCAATGAAAGAGATAGGACAAGTTTATTTCATAAATGTAAAAGTTACAAATATGGGTGTTTATAAACAACACCTAATTATAACCAATACACCCACCAGAACTGACCGACAGTCGCCCCCCAGAGTAGCATAATCTTCATTTTCCACCAGCTCGTCGGCTAACGAACGAAGACTATCACTACGTTCCGCTTCCGTTAGCATAACGTAGTGATATTATCCAAGCCAGAAAAAGTCTTCTTCAGTAAACTCAGCCTCTGACTCACTCATCCCCTGGTATGTTGGCTCTACAGATATGGGAGTGTGATCTGGTAGAGACAGCTGGCCAAAATATCGTATTCTCAGTTCTTCAAACTTAGCCTCCACACGGTTAACAAATTCTTCATTGCATGTTTGAGACCTTGTCTTCACTATGATGTAGACAAAATAAGATTAAAAAAATTCTTTAAGAATAGGATACTTATTGCCTCCAAGGTTAAAGTTGCACGTACCAATAGTCAACAGGAGTATCATCAATACTTTTTGAAAATCTGAAAGTCTGTTACAGTCAGACTAGAAGAAACATTGGGAATGATCCCCGTACATTAAACACAACACTAATGAGGTTTCTTAACCAACATCACTCGTGCTCTTGGTTAAGATGGGGTAGCTGTAAGGTCCTATTCCCACACTCGATCTAACATTAGTTTGGATGTCTACCTCCGTATAAATAGCTCAAATTAATAGCCATACGAGGTCATCAAAAGAAGTAATTGCAAGTCAGATGAGCCAGACTGTTACGCAACCATTATGAAGGTCTATCAAAGCCTTGTTATAATGTTTGTAATTAAAGAAGATAATGGTCAAAAAATGGTTATAATATGATACCTATAACTAGGATCGAAGAGCAGCAGATGAGGACAGAGAATTCTATCTACAAATTTTATACAAAACTATTCAGAGTGTTCATTATATAGGTAGTCACTCAATCAATAATATCATTTTCTCTAATCCTTAAGAAAGGTCGTGGTTTTTACCTATTAAGAGGTTTCCACGCTAAATCGTGTATGTTGGTGATTACTTGTTATTACTAGCGTCTTGATCGTATTTGGTGTGAGATACTAAGTTTAAGATACGAAATTAGGCTCTTACAGAGTTATTGTTGATAATGAGAAGATGAAGATTAAAGGGGCATGTCCCTCAAGCTACAATAACAACAAACTGCTACAATTCCAGACTTACGCAAAATTTGGAGGGCATACACCTTATCGATGTTGACACCTAGACCACGAACTAAGAAGAGATATGGCTCGAACACTCGAATAATATAGAAGAATGAGTTAATGACACCTACCCCCATAAACTGGCAATTACAAGAAAAACCTCTACTCTTCCCCTCAATCTAGGTGAGCGTGTTAACATACACGAACTGAGGGTATTAAGATACACAAATTGAGGATAAGATCTATAAATAGGACATTGGAGATAGGAAATAGATATAATATTTTAGAGATAAACAATTTACTCAGGTGTTATACTCTCAAGATCTCAATAATTGTAAACTCCAAGATACTCAAATAATAAATTTATCTTTCTAAATCCTCGAGATGAGGTTGTGGTTTTTACCTATTCAGAGGTTTTCCACGTTAAAATTATAATATTTTATATTATATGCTTACAATTATTTGTGTCACAGGTACATTTGGTGTAAGAGAATATTTGAGCTATGAATTTTGGTCCTTTCATTTGGCTTGTCTGTGGGAACAAAGATACATTTCACGGAATCCAAAGGCAGATAGTTACTCAAAAATCATCAACAAGCAATCATGGTAAAACCCAAATGACCAGCCTCAATAGTTCAACACGAAGTCACCTCAACACGAAGTCACCTCAACAGAACCTAACCAATTAGCTGAATTAAGGGTGAACCTCGACACTGAAATCGTAAAGCAAAATAATCTCCAGCGCTAATTGGCTCAAGATCAAAAGCTCTGCGAAAAGAAGCTCGAAGAGGAATACAGAGCTCAACAATTGGAGTCCAATCGACATGAAGAATAGATGACCACATTGTAGACCAACTTAAAATCCCTACACGAAAATCAACAGGGACCAACTCCCGGGGAAGGAGAGGTCGTGCCTGTAAATTCTCGAATATCAGCACAAGACAGACTGGGACATCGAGGAGCCATGAGTAGAGGAACTTCCAGGCACCACCATAACAATCCATAGGAACCAGAAGCCTCGATTCATCAAGGATGAGAAAATCAATATGAAATTAGTATGGGACACCGGTACTCAAAACGTCAAGAAGGAAAGCCGCGACCTTTATCCAAGGTGCTCGTTTAGGAAAGATTGAGTGAAGGCAGTGGGAACCATAGCCCAAGGCCTGTAGATCAAGCAGTTCCAGCACCACGTTGACATGTGACACAAGAGCACATGGATCAACGAATCAATGAATTAATAGAAGCCCAAACTCTTTGCAACAAGGACGATTTAGGCAAACTTCAAGGAAGTCCGATTGCTAAAAAGTTACTCCAATAGAAGTTTCAGCTGGATTTCATACTCTAAAGATCTGCAAATACAAAGGCACTGATCCAGGTGAACACGTCCAGCAATTCTGAGATTCGTTGGAATTGTATTCAAATATGAATCACTTTCTCTACCGCTTGTTTGTTATAAGTCTTCAGGGAGAGCTACTTTGATAGTTTTATTCTTTACCTGAAGATTCTATAGGGGTGTGATTTCATAGAGGGAAGACCACACTCTTACACCGTGAGGGTTATCTTCGACTAGAGGTTTTAACAAATATATATGACAGAAATAAGAAGAATCATTGTGCTAACATACTTGCGTGGAGTCCATGAATTGGTATTTTCCACGACCTTTAGCAAGGATTTGAATGGAAGATTGTATATATTGATTAGGTTACAATTCGAATCAAGTAAGGCTTGTAGGTGCTCTAAGGTTGTTGATATTGGAGGGAGTTTGGGTGGAGTTTTTCTAACCCCTTCATGGTGTCTCTCTTTCCCTATTTATAAGAGATAGGAAATGATGAGTCACCATGTGAGGTCATATTACATGTTTACCATTTTGGGGTAGCTGTCCTGTACGTGAGGTCATTTCTGACACTATAGCTGCCTGATGGCTTGTTTTATTATTCTGTCTAGTGAGCTGGTTGTCAAGTCTGTCTGTCTTTGACGATGCACTAACATAGTCGAAGTCCCTCTGGAGCTTGTACTGGGTTCTGATGCTGACCGACTATTTTTGGCTTCGACTATTGCGGTAAGCTTTGATGCATCCTTGGAGTGTTCGGTTAGTCTCGGAAGGCTTTGGGTAAATCACATGCCTTTGGTTGTTTTGTTGGTTTATTGGGCTCCGAGTCTCTGGTAGGCTTCGATGTAACCTTCTAGTATTTGACAAGTCTTGGAAGGCTGCGAGTAGGCTACTATATTCACCCCCTCTCAGCTAGTGCCATAAAAATTATTGCAGATAGTGCGTGCTAAGAAAAAATTGTTAGGCATGAGAAGTTATAAGGTTGAATGGTGTAAATGTGGGCAGTTCCAAGAGAATTAATGGTGATGATACTGATTAAGGGGGCTATTAATGCTTCCTTAAACAGGGTATAAATAAAATTAGAGGGGGTCATGCAATGTTAACCCTGTTCGTCTTCTTCATTTACTGTTCTGATCTTCTGTCTCCTAAGCCACCATAAAAACTCGCTATCAAAAGAAAATAGAGGAGAAGGCACGTGTGGGAGAAAATACGAGGAGTTGAAGCGGATGTACTTCAGACGGGGTGGCCTAGAGGCACCACTGCTCAACCTGGTGGACTTACACCTGGAAGAGTTGACGAGGAGCAAAAAAGAGGAGGCCAAAGGGTTCACGTTCTTGTGGACCATGTTCTAGCAACACTTGCAGAGCGTGACGGAGCGCTCTTATATGCTACGGTCGCTAGCGAAGAGGCCAGTGGCAACCGAGGATGGTGGCAAGAAGTGTTCGTGGTTCTGGAAGAACTTCCCCGTGTATAACTAAAGGAGGGGGTAATCTTTTGTTATTGTGGATGAGGGTGTAATTGTTTTTGTTTTGTTCTTTCCGTTTTTGTAGAATGAAACAAAGTAGTTTTGATTGATGTGTTAATATTAGTGTAAAGTAGATTGCTAGTAAATAATTAGGTCAATGATAATATAGGCGCGGTTTGAAATTCAGCATAAGAAAAAATGAAACTGATGATAGATATGAAACACTGGCTAAGTCTTTAAAAAAGTGATGGGGTCAAAGGTTCGGTAGGAGGGCTTGAAATTGGGCCAAGGTCGAGGGTTGAAAAATGTTCAAGGATACGGGTTAAGCCGATCATAAAAAATAGCGCAGGGGAGAAGATGATATGGCACCTCGACTACAAGAGTCTGACAGTCGCAATGGTAGAGTTGTCAGAGGGGACAACATAAATTGAGCAGCGTACTGGTGCAGGCAATAATTACGATATCTTGGTTATAGGGATGAGGTGGATGCCACGTGGCGGTTAGGTAAGGTTGTTGTGGAAGGATATGACAGGATATCAGAGGCATGTTGTCGAAGGGGAAGAGTATTCGAAGGTGTTTGGTAGAGTACAAACATGGATTATCTTGGTATTCAGAAGGACTCGAGGGTTCGAGAAAACTGGGAATTTCCCTAGCCAGTGAAGGTGTGTTCACACGCTTGTATTAGTAGGGGTTGTTTGGTAAAAATACCTGGTAGCTAAAAATATGGAAGGAAGTGGGAGAGGTAGTGGTCATGATTACAGTTTGGGAAACCTAGGTGGTTTAGTAGGATATATTTAACAAGGGAGAGAGATAAAAAAAGACTGGCATTATTTCCAATCAAACAGAGAGACGCATATAGACAAGATAAAACATCTCTGCTGCGGAGGAGAGGATGGAAGGAGAATCCATTGTTGCTATGAAGGTTGGGCGATATTGCTCTTGAGTTCGTCGTTGGTACATTTAACTGTACCAGACAGGTAGGTCCTTTGACCCTATGTTATGTATTACTACTTTTTCTATTTCTGTCTCTTGGGTCAGAGTGGGGAAGTAGGTTTGTTGTGGTGCCATTAATGGCGTAACTATGGTAGGGTTTGGGAGAAAAGACTGGGAGATCCCGCAAAAAATAATCTCTGATTAGTAATAGTTTTGGGAGTAGAGGAGATAGTAATCGAATAGATGGTCGTTGGTATGGCCGATGAGTAAGGGTGGGGTAAGTGATAGTATAATATGAACCCAAAACTTAATACTCGAATATATCGAGCTAATTTTTGTCCTCTTCTTCTGTAGAGTATAATGCGTACCCGCAGAGCATCGAGGATGAGGCTGATAGATGAGGATAATGATAAAATAAATTAGCCGAGTACATCTGGTTGTGGGGAGGCGAGTAGTAACGTCGAAGAGTTATAAATTATAACGGACTTGCCTCTGGACGTAGAGGAGCCCAACATTATTTTAGTGAAAAGGAGTCAGCGCAGTGCTCGGATAGTCGGAGAGAGTAATGAAGAGGAGGAAGATGAGGAAAGGGGTGAGGAGGCTGGAGTTAAACATTTGGGGAACTTGAGGGACGAAGGGGAAGGGGAAGAGGAAGAGAGTGAGAGTAGTGAAGAGACTAAGGACGAGGATCATATGTGGGAGAGGTCTCACCTCGGGAAAAAGTTAGGTTGGAGCTGTTTATGGCGAAACATGAACTGGAGGGGAAGGGGATTATTCTGGTGCCGTTAGGGTTGGAGTATACATTTAAGGATGAGCCCAATGAAGGGATCATGGCATTTAGGGGGCATATTCAACTGGGTATGCGGTTGCCCCTTCAGAGATTGGTGAAGGAAGTGCTAAATTTCTACAACGTAGCGCCGTGTTAGATGAACGGTAACTTCTATGAGATGATGAGGTTGATCGAAGGCATGAATGAGGAGTTGACACGCAAAAGGAGGCTTTTAATGGAGTGGTTCGATGTAGTCTCGTTCTACTCGAAGAAAGGGAATAAGAAGGTAGGGACATACCATATTCAGTCTCACTCTGAGAAGCCTGGTTATTTGACTTGTGTTCGACTGGGCGCGGGTGGGATAAGGATTTAATAGTAGTGAAGAGTAATTATGTGTACGTCGATGGGGAGGTAGGCTTTGCTCTGGGCAATAGGGTGTACAACCCAAGTAAGTTTATGGTTGAGTCTATTTTGTTATATTGCTTTGGATAGTACTTTGACTTTCAATTTGCTATTTGCAGATCCTGCCAATAGTGCTTTGACGATATACTCTTTAACGCGACTGTGGTTTGGAAGGGCATTTGAATAGGCAAGGACAAGGACAACGTTCACGCAATCAAGGTTTCTGACCTTGCGCGATTAATCGAGGAAACGTTTGTTAAAGTTCTCAAGTGTTTTTGTGGGTGATTTTTGAAAGTTGAAAAGGACATCTACTTGGAGTTCACAGTCTTTATTGAAAGTAAAATAAGATATGAAGAGGTTCGATTGTTGTTCGAAGCTTTGAATAAACCCATTAGGGGGGCTGTGGTACTATTTGAGAGGGTTGTCGGTAAGACTAGTAGGAAACATGCGACACAAGATGTGATCGGCTGCGGAGTGTAGGTTTAAAGCATTCTGGAACTTGAGGACGTGGGATGGTGGGTCAGTGTTATGGTATTTGTGGATTTTAGGGGTATGAAAGTTAGAAGGCAGCTCGACAGCGAGGATCTTCAGGCAGATTGGGTTATTTAGCCGACTCCACGAGTTTAGGGTTGGGCTTGCGCTGATGCGAATGGCGGCATGGATTTTTTGGTCGAGCTCTTACTGGGTAAGGTAGGCTGGTCGAGGGGGAGAACGCTGCGATTGCGGGTGGTAAGGCCGCAGGTTAGGGGTGTGCTAAGTACTGTATTCTCCAAGGCGTTCCCGAGCAGGGCACCGTCTAGAATGTTGGGAGGTTCAAAGTGTAGAAACGGACGAATCCTCTGTAATGGGGACATCGAGATGGATCAAACCTACAGGTACGGTAGCGGGGGCGCCCTCGACACAAAGGTGGACCAGAAGGACCTCGGTTTGGGGGTAGGACCCGAGGCGTGCACAGGCTAAGACACGTGAAGGGACGGGTACCCGAGAACGCATAGGGGCATCCTGGGTTTAGATTTGTTGAAGTTTGCAAACTGTGTGGCGAAGTTCGCCAAGGGCTCGATGTTGTCTATCATTATCATCGAAACGGCGCTGCCGTTCAGCCTTGAGTTCCTGTCAGTGATCTTCATGCTTGGGCGGCGATGCCATCAGCGGAAATAGGAAAGGATGAGTCACCATGCGAGGTCGTATTACATGTATACCCTTTTAGGGCAGTTGTCCTGTACGTGAGGTCGATTTTGACACTAGCTGTCTGGCGGCTTGTTTCACTGTTCTATCTCGTGAGCTGGCTATCAGGTTCGTCTACCTTTAACCATGCACTAACATAGTCGAAGTCCCTCGGGAGCTTGTACTGAGTTCTGATGCAGATCGACTGTCTTTGGCTTTGACTATTGCTGTAAGCTTCGATTCGTCCTTTGAGTATTCGGTTAGTCTCGGAAAGCTTCGGGTAAATCACTTGCCTTTGGCTGCTTTGTTAGTTTCTTGGGCTTCGGATCTCTAGTAGGCTTCGATGTAGCCTTCTACTATTTGACTAGTCTTAGAAGGTTGCGAGTAGACTACTACAGATTCAATACTTACATTCGACTAATTGCAAAATCTCTTCGTAAAGACTTATGCTCACAACAAAGATAAATAAGAAAATTTGTTCACTCTTATCATCTTCAAGCATACTCAAAGGGAAAAGCTTGAAGTTTTCACCAAGTAATTTTATGAACTTGCTGTAAAGGCTGACCGTTGTATCAGCTTTCACCAATGCTCTACAAATCGAATGTAAAGCTAAACAGCATATATTCTTGAACAAACCCACTACCTTGAAAGAGATGATTGAAAAGGTAAATGGGTATATCGACCTGAAAATGATGATGTTGGAAAGGCATAAATCTACTAAAAATGTTATAACCACAAAAGGTCCAAGCACATATAAAAACAGTGAACGAAAAATGCTGAGCAGGGTGACAAGAAGCGAGCTAAAATAGAAGAAGGTAATCCTTGGAAGGGGAATCTTCTACCAAAACCCATCCTTCCAAAGTTAAATATCAAGTTTTTAGAGATCAACCCAATACTGGTAAAAGACAAGTTCTTCTGCAATGCTCAACCTCTGGAGCCAATTAAAGGGAAGCCTTACTGCAAATACCATAAGGTCGCCCATCATGATACTGATAGATGTTACGTCGTATAGTGACTGATGAGGTACATCTTGAAAGACGGAAGGATGCATGAGTACATTATTGACTTAGAAGGATACAAAAATAGGAGCTACAAGAAGTAGGTTAATGTCATTCAAGCCGAAGGAGATTCAAAAAAAAAAGTACCTATATCACCTTTATATTAACAACATGATCGAGATTTATCAAATCAACAATTCGACCAAATTTAAAAGAAGAAAATTAATATAGTACCACGACCTCACAGTTCAAGAGAAAGAGGCAAAACTCCTACCCGAATCAAGCCTTCGACAAACTAGAATTTCATTCGAAGATTGTGACATAGGTCATGTCAAGTTCCCACATCATGACGCGCTGGTCATCATGTTAAAAATGAAAAACTTTGTCATGCACACCATGATTGTGAATACGGGCAGTGCTATAGAAGTCCTTTTTCAAAGTACAATCGAGCAAATGGGACTTACAGAGAAAGTGGAGTCAAGCGACATTAATATCAGTGGGTTTAATGGATTCAAAGAAGAAAGAGTAGGAAGAATCGTTCTGCCTATAATGATGCACAACCCTCGACACTATATTCTACGTAATCAACGTAAAATCTCAATTCTTAGGGATTATGAGGCGTTACTGGTTACACAATATGCAAGCGATCCCTTCCACGTACCATCAGACACTTCATTTTAAATATAATGAGGGGATATGAGATCAAAAGGAGTCAGAAGCTCGCTCGGGCTTGTAAAAATATAGCATCTAACATACTCGACATATTAGACAAATTTGCTTTATAGCAATTTCAGAAAGTTGGTCACGTCAAGGATTAACCTTCCACAATCGAACCCACAGAGTACATTAAAATCGATGGATATTCCAAGGGTACATTCATTGGTACCATGCTCATCCAATAGGAAAAGAAAGCCTTAATATAATTCCTTCGAACCAACAAAGATGTGCTCGCATGGACATTCTACGAGATGCCAGGAGTTGACCCAGGGAAAGCCTACCATAAACTGAGAATAAGGGATAAGGCTACCACAGTCAAACAGAAGCAGAGGAGGCTCTCACCTTGACTCCGAGATGAAATCAACAAATAAATTGTTAAATTGATCGAAGTAGGTTTCATCCAAGAAGCCATGTACCCTGAATGGATCTCAAACATAGTAGCAGTTCCAAAGAAGAATAAGAAGGTTCAAGTTTGTATAAATTTCACAGATCTAAACAAACACACACCGAAGGACAGTTTCCCTCTCCCAATAATCTATTAAATTTTATATTTAACAGCGGGACACGAGCTACTATTCATGATAGATGCCATTTCAGGATACAACCTGATACCTCTCTTAGTTGAAGATTAAGAGAAGACAACATTTATCAATGAAAGAGGCCTCTATTATTATAGGGTCATGCCATTCGGCCTAAAAAACGTTAAAGAAACCTATCAAAGGTTGGTAATAAGCATGTTTAAAGACCATCTAGAGAAAATTGTGGAAGTATATATTGATGATATGCTTTGCAAAAGCCTAAAGAATGAAGATTATGTTGAAGATTTTAATACAATCTTCAACATATTACGGTCTTACAGAATGAAACTCAATCTAGACAAGTATCAATTCAGAGTCTATTCCAAAAAATTCCTTGAACATCTTATTATTAAATAAAAGGGATAGAAGCTGACCCATATCAGATTCGAGCTCTCATATCCATGCCATCTCTAAAGATAAAGAAAGATGTACAAAATCTAGCTGGCAAGATTCCATCTATCAACAGATTTATTTCAAAATCATCAGATTGATATTGATGGTTGTTCATGCTACTTCATGAATCTACCAAAAAAAGGCAAAGGAAGACAGAATGAAGAGATCAATTGGACAGAAAAATCTAAAGCTGATTTTCAAGAGTTGAAAAAGTACCTTGGAAAATCTCCAGCAATGAGCACGCCGATCAAAAGTAAGAAATTAACAATCTACCTCGCAGTCACAGAAAACTCTTTAAGCTCCATTCACATACGATTAGATGGAAAGATTGAGAAACCAATATATTTCATAAGCAAAATGCTTACGCCAGCAAAGACAGATATTTTAAAATGGAAAGACTCCTAACACTCGTCTACACTTCCCAGAAACTAAAACATTATTTTCAAGCTTATTTAGTACAAGTCGTGACAAACTATCCCCTTCGAGAAGTGTTATCTAAAAAGGAAAAATCACGAAAAGAGTATAGAAATGGTCAGTTAGTTTAGAAGAGCATGATATTAAATTCGAATAGAGACCATCAGAAAAAGGGCAAGCAAATACTGACTGCTTAGCGCAAACTTCTCAGTAGTAGATCCAAATTAGGAAGAACATAATCCTGAAATAACAGAGGAGCTTAAAATCGATCTACCTACCAAGCCCTATGAAGAAAGGGCTCAGTAGGTCACAAAAGATGGTTGGAGATTACTTATCGATAAATCAGCGAGACCCACCCGCAGGGTTAGGAGTGGGAATCGTACTAATCACACCATCCAATGATAGAATCGAGAAGTCAATACGGCCTAATTTTGAAGCCTCAAATAATGTCACAGAGTACGAAGCCATAATCCATGGGCTGGATATGGCATTAAAAATTGGAGTACCTGAAATATCAGTGTACACTGATTAATTGTTGATAGTTCATCATTAATCCAAACGATACAAGAAGAATGGAAAGATAATCGATTATGCAGTAATAGTCTCCGAAAGAATGAGTAGATTCGATAAGGCTACACTCGAATACCTACCTCATGGTGAGAATCGCCACACCAATTCCCTGGCTTATTTAACTGAAGTATTAGGTACATAAGCTAGGTACCTCAAAATTGAAGTGATTTTAACCCTCAACATTGATTACGCTTCGATATGCGCAATAAACACTGGGGGTGATGAAGAAGAGGAAGAGGATTGGAGAAAACCCTTCCACGTCTACATAGGAACTTAAAATAAATACGATGGAAAACTCCTTGAAGATCCAAAAGAACGTTAAAAACTGATCAAAAATTTAAAACATTACACAGTACAAAAGAATAAATTATATAGAAGATCAATGACTAAACCATATCTAAAACGCCTCTCATATCCAAAAGAACGTTGAAAACTGATCAAAAATTTAAAACAGTACACAGTACAAAAGAATAAATTATATAGAAGATCAATGACTGAACCATATCTAAAACGCCTCTCATAGAAAGACGTCGAATAGATGTTGAATGAACTACATGAAGGAAACTGCGAGTCTCATGCTGCAGGATGCTCACTCGTAAACATGGCAATCACATAAGGGATATTTTGGCCAAAATGAGAAAATAGACCAAGGAGTATTCACAAAAATGTGACACCTATCAACGACATGTCATCAGATACGAGCCCTGCACTCGAGCTTCATACAATTAAAGTATTTTGGCCATTCAGATACGAGGTGGATGTACCCAATCCAATGATGAATAAGCAAATTAAGCGAAGAAATTGCTTCATGTATATACTTTTTTACTTATGTACAACCATGCTTGGATCCATATTCACGACAAAATGAATAGCCATTGATATGTATCGTAATATAAACCAAAAGGAAAATTAATACTAACCACATGTTTTCTTCAAGTCCTACAACTTCAACTTCGTGAAAGTCATCACTCAACTTCCTTGAAATTCAATAGAAAGAATACAACATGATGATTAATAAAAAGAAACAAACACAAATCCATCAAAAAATTAAAATGTGCACAAAAAAGATGATCACAATACATTTGCAGAAATGGGAAAAACATCCCCGAGAATGAGGGGAACAAATAACAGAGCGCAAAATCTTCCATAAAATACCACCAAAAGGACACAATCTGAGTACAATGAGGGGAATTTAATACAACACCCCTAATGATCAAAACATAACAGTTCTAGAAGAGAGGGAGACTTACAATAGATGGGAAGCACTTCAATAATTATCTAGAACCAATCAAATTCAGGATTAAAGATGAATGAAACCCTTGTTTAGATTAAAGATGAATCCAATAATAGTTAATCACTAAATCAACATTAAATTGAACTAAGCAAACATCATTAAAACATATCAACACAATCCCAACAACTCATTCAAGATCCTAATAAGCCAATTCCAAATAGGAACTGTAAGTATCTGGAAATTAAGAAAAATCAACCACACAAAAGTATAAATTGTATTAGTAAACATTAAATTAAATTCTATGATGTTGGGGTATCTTCTTCTTCTCTGTTTCTGATTTGGTTTTCCTGAACATGGTAACCATCATATAGTTGAAGATTGAGTAGAGAGAGAGAAAGAGGCAATGAGCAAAAACAGGTGTATAATCAAAACCCTAACTAAGCACAATGGTTGAGAGAAAAAGAGAGAGAGAAAAAAAAAAGTACCTTTAGAGAATACCATGCTTCATATAGAGAGAAGCGTTGATTGGAGGGATGGAGAGTTAAAGAGAAAAGAGAGGCAGGCCTTGGTCGAGAGATAAGACATGATGAGAAGAAAGTTGGGGTGAGAGGGTGTTTTAGATAGAAAGTGCCCTCGTACTATGTTTAGTCTAAAGTAAGATTGAGTTTATTTAGTCTAACAAAGTCTAAATAAATCTGATCCGTCGACCTCCCTCTTTTTATCAAATCTCCACACAAAAATATCAAATCCCAGCCCCTCTTTGTCTTGGGGATAATAACAGACTTGTCGATTTAAAAAACATCGTTTTATAATAAAATCATCTTAGAGAATGTCTGAGTATATTTATCATATAGCTATGTAGAAGTCAAGAGATCGAAGCTAGTTTTACCTTTCGCTTAATCATCTGACATTTAGTATAAATATATATATATATATTCCTTATACATAGAAGTTCCTACACATAAACATTCTACATAAATACAATTGCAATTTTACATAATCATAATTATAAATAAATCATTGAGACACTGGCACGAGCTGAAACATCTTTGGCTTTCAAGCTATGCGGGTTTCTAGCTCTGGTCACCATACGCTTAATAATATCATGTTCTGGATAAATCCATCTTTCTTCTAATACTCTAAGGTAAGCTTCCTTGAAACCCCTCCCACTATCAATCTCAGCCTTGAGATATATAGTCAACATCATAAGGTCATTGGTTACTTCTAGATTTATCTCTCTAATACCTTTCTTATCGGCAAAAGCAATCATTACTACTATAACATGTTTTACCAACAGCAGCCCTGAGTATCGCAATGACCTATCATGACTATAAGCTTTATATGCCTATTAGTCAAATAATTCCAATAAAATGAGTTTTTTTTAAGAATTGAGAATCATATTTTTTTTTGCACCTGGCAATTCAAAGTCGCATAAAATGTCAATATTAACTTATAAGATATGGTTGTATATGTACATACCCAGTTCACAAAATGATGTAATTAATGATCTCTTGCTCTAAGTGTTATTAATATTATAATTGCAAATTGAAGTCTCTTTTCCAATTTGATATTAACATAACAATAATAGATTGGATTCATGTAGTAGAATTACAATTTTTTTGCCATTGAGTTTAAATTAGCATCTCTACTATTAAACAAATAAAATAAATTGTTGGATAAAGAAGTTATTCTACTAAGCAATAATACATACACATCGATATGAGAGAAGAATAGAGAGCTTATTATTGATAGATTGTTATGTGTTACAATTACTAAACCTTTTTAGGGGTTAAATATTCTCTATAAAACTCTCCCCATAGACCCTAGTTTATATGGACTTGTTAGGAGTCCAGTAGGATACCCCAACCCTGTTGGGCTCCCACCTTGGGCCAGACCCAACTCCTAACACTCCCCTTTGGGGTGTTCCATACCAGGACGATTTGCCTAATCAAAACCTCTCCCTAACAAAACCCCTTTGGGGAAAAAGTTGTGCAAAGAAATAATACAATCCTATGCCTTGTATAGGTTGTAAACGTGTATACATTGCTTCATCAAAACCTCTAGTCATTAAAACCTCCTAGGATAAAAATAGCACTATTAGGAAAAAGAGTACAACACGCATGTGTCAACGTTAGGATGGGCTTACTCCTTCTGACGTCAATCTCCCTGAGGTATATCTCCATGAGATAATAAATCGTGTAAACTTTGCATACCAATTTTGTGTACTAGTCCCTTGAATGTAGGATGTGCAAGAGCTTTCGTGAATATCTTAGCTAAGTAATCTTTTGAATGGACTAGAACGACGTCAATCTCATTCGTCTTCTGCAACTCGTGTATGTGGAAGAATTCGGGTGAAATGTATTTCATTATGTCGCCTTTAATGAATCCGCCTTTAACTTGAATGATGCAAGTTGTGTTGTCTTTATACAGAGTCGTTGATTTATCTTGGATAGAACTTATACCACAACTTCCGTTGATGTGATTAATCATGGACCACAACCAAAAACATTTTTTGCCAGCTTCATGAAGTACAAGAATCTTCGTATGGTTCGAGGATGTTGTAACCATCATCTGCTTCACCGATCTCTATGAAATTGTTGTATCTCTATACAAGAACAAATAACCTGATTGTAACCAGCCTTTATGTGGATCTGACAAGTATTAATGAATCCGCCTTTAACTTGAATGATGCAAGTTGTGTTGTCTTTATACAGAGTCGTTGATTTATCTTGGATAGAACTTATACCACAACTTCCGTTGATGTGATTAATCATGGACCACAACCAAAAACATTTTTTGCCAGCTTCATGAAGTACAAGAATCTTCGTATGGTTCGAGGATGTTGTAACCATCATCTGCTTCACCGATCTCTATGAAATTGTTGTATCTCTATACAAGAACAAATAACCTGATTGTAACCAGCCTTTATGTGGATCTGACAAGTATCCTACATCGGCGTATCCTATAATTTCTCATTTGCCATTTTTCGGATAGAACAGACCCCAGTCTTTCATTTTGATGAGATTTCTCAGAATGTGTTTGATCTCATTCTAGTTCCTTTGGGTAAGAGCAAAACTATGGCGAGCCAAATTGTTCACTACGAATGAGATGTCAGGTCGAGTACACCCTGTTAAGTAAAGCAAAACATGTATAATGCAATAATGGTTAAACTAGTATTCATTTTCTTAGAAAAAATGTATAGGAAAACAAGGTTTTAAAATATTTAGTCAGCCTGTTGTGCCACATGATAATAGATGCTCGACATCTATCCCATTAGTGGTATAATAATCAACAAAAACCATTGAGGTAAAATCGTCAGCACCATCAAATCTCACAGATTTGATCGGGTGACCCGAGAAATGAGCCCGCAATCAGATAATATGGGCAAGCAATCGTGAAAATGCCACATTCCTAGATGACAATATGCAAACGTCTGACCATCACGCAGATGTGTCAATTAAGACCATATAGCATTTAAATGGACCACTATGTGGATGGATAGGTCCACATATAGCTCTATGGATAAGTTGAAGAAAGGCTGGAGACTCCAACTCCACCTTGGTCTTACTAGGTTGGGACTATAAACTTTCCCTGAGAATAGGTGTTACACGGGCAATCTTGTAAAACTTAGATATTCTCTCCCGTGAGAGAATGTCCAAAGCTACAATTGATAATTTTTCCCATTATCTGTTGTTCAAGATGTTCGAAACAATCAAGCAAATCTTAAATGTTTTCCCTTGTAACAGAGAAAAATTAGTATTTGCATATGTTACGACATGCCTGAAAGCAGTGGGATAAAGCCTTGAGGCATACATTGGACATCGTTCCAATATAAGTTCTTGAAAATTAGGTGAATAGGTGATGCATAGAATCTATTTCTTATCATTTCCTATCATTTTTACTTGATAACCGTTATCATGTATGTCCCTAAAACTTAGAAAATTCTCGGAAGATTTACTATCAAACAACGTAGACTTGATACTATGTATCATACCATTAGGGAGTAATAGCGTGGCGCTCTCCGAGCCCTCTATGATACTGGCCGACCCAGTAATAGTTTGAATATCCCCAACATACGCGGTCAAGTTTGAAAAATACCATTTATCTCGAAGGATTGAGTGCTCTCTACTATGACATCACACATCTACTGAGATATCGCTGCTAATTACTCTGTACGTTGAACCATACCGACATCAGTATCACCAAAGAAGTTAGTCGTTGCAAACATCATAGTCATAAAAGTTTCATCAGTGGTGATGTGGCTAGCCTGGACTTTGCTGACTTTATGCACCCTCGGTGTCTTGCATTCTCGTACCTAATGTCCAGCTACACATCACAAGTAAGGAGATTTATGATATGGCTTCCTAGTCTTCTTCAATTTTTATGGTTTACCAACCTTTTTAAATCTGTTACTCTTCAGAGGGCCCATAAATCCCTGATTCTCGCCTTCAGGCGCATATCTACTTCCAGAACCCTGTTCCTGGTTGTCTTGATCATTAGACAAGATTTGTCGTGCAACAAATTTTTTTTTTTTTTTTTATAGCAAAAGTTAAGATTCTGAGGGGAGGCAGATTAGCCAATGCCCAAAAGAAAAAAGGGCATTATTCGAATTTGTAGTAAAAAACAATAGGGTCCTCTACAAGCTTAATGAAAATAGGTCTTTCATTGTGGTATTCCCTGGTTCCATTGGGGAGAGAGTTTCCTTTCTTGGAGGCTTAGTCAACTAAAAAATTTGCCTCTCTCCCGTTATGGGAAAATCTGAGAGGTTGGAACTTGCTAGGTTGGAACTTGCTGACCATCTCAAGATTTAGAGCATCTCCTAAAGTTGCCTCACTACCTAGGTTGAAAATTGCCAAATCCAAGGTAGTGAGACTCAATTTCTTCCAACAGTACCTCACTTGGATTTTAACTTGATTCAAACAGACGCACAACACTTGGGCGGCCAATTTGAAATATTTTATTTTTTTTAAATTGGGCGCCTAAATCTTAGGCGCCTGTTTAAAAACATAACAGGCGCCCAATCGCGTCTTAAAAATTCAAGACCGAGTCTTGGATTCCAAGGCTGAGTCTTGGATTTTGATACTCAAAACCAAGGTAGTGAGGCCGAAAATCCTAGGTGGCAGTTTGAAATCCAAGGTAGTGAGGCACTTTAGGAGATGTTCTTAAAGCCTAGGAACAGGTATGGGCTTGGTTGGAACACCAAGAGAGACTGTAATAGAAAGGTCTGAGATATTGTTGGCATAGCACTTGAAGATAGACTAGCAACATCCTTAATAGCAGCAAGAAGACTAGTCTTAGTGTAATTAAGATTAAAGGGATCTTCATTAAAAACAACTACATTCCTAGAGAGCCAGATCAAGTAAAACAAATTAAGGACTGCAGCAATCCAAAGATCCTTAAGATAGAAGCTGAAAGAGGAGCCCAACTCAAGGGCAAATTTAAGATCAACAGTATCCCAAGTAATATTAAAGAGAGAAGAGAGCCATGGCCAATAATACTGAACTTTGGGGCAGTCCCAGAAGATATGAGACACTAATTCAGAAGAGTTGTGACAATGAGCGCATCTAGAGATGATGATACACCCCCTTTTGATGAGCTTGTCTTCGGTAGCAAGGGCATTTTTTACAAAGTCTCCAAGTAAAAGCAACAATCTTTGGATGAACCACCTTGAGCTTAGTATACTTGAACTACCAGACCTTGGGCAAAGGCTTGTTTAAGAGAGAAAAGGCTCCATGAACAAAGATATTACCTTGAGAATCATGCCTCCAAACTCTAGTATCTGAATCTGAGCAACAAATAGGAATAGCATTAAGATGGATGCCATTTTCAGATAGAAAATCCATTATGACATGAGGAGCAGACCATTTATGGTTATGAATAATGTTGTTAATATGAACGGTACAAGAATCCCAGGCATTAGGAGAGGCAGCAATAGAGTTAATAAGAGCAACATCAGAACCCCAGCAATCCCTCCACAGATCAATCCCAACTCCACTCCCAATAATCCAGCTATAATTATTATTAATATTGATGATAGCATGCTTGAGGCCAGGCCAAATAGAAGAACCTTTGTTGTACTTAACCAAGTGACCAGACTTCATAAGAAACTTTGCTCTAAAAAATATAGCCCAAGGTTCTTGAAAGTTAAGGAAGCCCCATCCAAGCTTCATAAGCATAGCAGAGTTAATGTCATGAAGCTTGTGAATGCATATACCATCTTCATCATAAGGCTTGCAGACATGATCCCACTTAGAAGTAATTAATTTCCTCTTTGAGGGATCACCAGACCACAAGAAGTTTCTTAAAAAAAATTTCCTTCCTTGACAACATAGACAGGAATATTGAAGATGGAAATGCTAGTGAGAATGCATTTGATCAAAACCACTATGCTCTGGAAAGAGAGCAGCTTCCTGCACCAACCTGATGCTCTAGATCTGATCTTCTCAATGAGGAGAGCTACAGTAGCTTTAGAAACTTTGCCTTACACTAGAGGAATGCCAAGTACTTTTCAGGAAAGAAACCAAGACTAAATCCAAAAAGAGAGGTAATAGAGTTCGTTCTTGACGCAAACAAAGAACCCAAGAAGACTTTGCACTTGTCACTATTGATCCATTGACAAGCAGGTGATTAATACACTTCCAACAAGACTTTGAGAGATTTGAGCCTAGGAAGATTCCCCTTGGCAAAGATAATAATATCGTCTGCAAACAAGAGATGAGAGGTGCTTGGACAACCTTTATAAGTGACCATAGGCTTTAAGATATTGTAACTTATGAGCCAAAGAATACCGTTGCTAAGGACGTCCTCCACAAAAGCAAGCAAGAAAAGAGAAAGGGGACAACCTTGCCCAAGACCCCTGAAAGCTTTAAAGAAACCACAAGGCCCCCCATTAATGAGTACTGAGATATAAGAACTACTGAGAAGGGTCTTTATCCAGTTACAAAACCTAAGGGAGAAACCAAATTGTTTGAGAAATTTAAAGAAAAAAGGCCCAACTGACAGTATCAAAGGCTTGAGAGATGTCAATTTTAATAGACACATTGCCATCTTTTCTCTTTTCTTTAAGCTCATTAACCAACTCCGAGGCTAGAACAATGTTGTTGTGGATAGACCTGCCAAAGACAAAACCACTCTACTCAGGAGAGATAATTGAAGGAGCAATATTTCTTATTCTAGTAACCAGAACTTTCGTAATGATCTTGAAAGCCAAATTGCTTAAGCAGATTGGCCTGAAGTTACCCATAGTGTGAGAGTGCTTATCTTTGGGAACCAGAACCAGAAAGTTGGAGTTAAAGCCCATAGGAACAGTAGTATCTAAAAAGATGGAGGCAACAACCACACAAACATCATGCTCCATAATGCTCCAAAAATAGTGAAAGAAAAAACCCATTAAATCCATCTAGACCAGGAAAGTTGTCAGCATTAAGATCAAAGATAGCAGCTTTGATTTCATCAGCATTGGGAATGCCATTAAGGAGAGTAGATTGAGTTTCAGATGGAGAAAGAAACAGCCACACAAACAACATGCCCCACAATGCTCCAAAAATGGTGAAAGAAAAACCCATTAAATCCATCTGGACCAGGAGAGCTGTCAACATTAAGATCAAAGACAGCAGCTTTGATTTTATCAGCATTGGGAATGCCATCATGGATAGTAGATTGAGTTTCAGAAATAGCTTTAGGAACTAACTCAATAAGATCCTCATTCACCATAGCAGCTTCATGCATGAATTTTGAAGTGTAGTAGTCCACTATATGAGTTTTGATAGCATCTTGACCCTTCAGCAAGGAACCATTAGCCAAATTAATTTGAGTGATGAGGTTCTTTTGATGCTTGATTCTGTGAAGGGAGTGGAAGTAACTAGAGTTCCTTTCACCATGGTGGAGCCAACAAGCCTTATCCTTCTGCTTCCATATAGAATCTTCTTCAGTGTTAAGAAGACTATTGAGCTTGACCTTAGTGTTAGCCTTTAAAAGAGTATCAAAGTATGAAGCCTCCAGTTGAGATTGTAAAACACTAAGGTCTGAAGCACAAGCTTAGATTTGATGAGAGAGACCACTCATAGCGGTTTTCTTCCAGTCCTTAATGGCAATCTTCAGTCTGTGACGCTTCTCCATAAGGACATATAAAGGGTCACCAATAAGCTTAGATTCCCAAGAATTTTTACTAACTCATCAAACCCTTGAATAGATGCCCAACATTTAAGAAATCTAAAGGGGATGTTTTTTGGTTTGGGAATAAAAGTGGTCGCACTAAAGATGGGGGAGCGATCAGAGTTGTCTCTGGGAAGAATCCTGCAACTCCAGCCAACAAATTTGGAGGCCCAATCATTGTTATAAAGAGCTCTATCCAATTTCCTCAAAAGTCTAGTATTTCCTGGATGCCCATTCCACCAAGTGAATTTAAGACCTGAAGATGGACCCTCCATGAGACCACAAGCATCAATACAATCATTGAAATCTTTAATAGCACCAGGGAGAGGACCAGAGCCACCCCACCTCTCATCCAAAGATCTGATGATATTGAAGTCACCGGCAACAAGCCAAGGCTTAGAGAGCTGAGATATTTGTTGCATGTCCATACACAAAGATCTCCTTGCAATAGCTGCAGTACAAGCATGAACTGCTGAAATAATGGCCCCATCACAAGAAATAGTAATATGCTGATGACAGTAACAAATCATGGTGGGAAGACTAGGAAGAGAAGATTTCCAGAATCCCCAAATATTTCCCAGTCTTGTATCACTATCATTAGAGAAAGGAGTGTTACAATAAGCTGAGAAACCAAGCTTGTAAATATTTGAAATAGAAGGTTTGATTTTTGGTTCTGTAATAAAAATAAAAAGAGGATCAAACTTTCTCACAAGTCTTTTTAGAGAGAGTCTTGAATTTTTATTCCCTATCCCCTAATATTCCAATAAAGGACATTCATTGGGGGAACTTACTTTTGTGTTTGAGATCTAGTACGAGGACCATTAGCCTTTGCAGTTGTGACTCCTTTATATTTCTTCTTGCTTTTCTTCTATGGCTTCTTTGTGTTGCCAACAGTTTACCAACCATCATCCTGGACAACCAGAGCAACATCTCTCTCATCATCTTCTACAGTGTCAGCCCAATTAACAACATAGTTAATAAGAGTAGTTTCCTTGATAATTTGAGTAGTGTTTATATGCAGAGAAGGAGCAGAGTGATCCTCATGCATTGGAGGTACAGCTGATCCCGAACAATCATATCCTGGATCTCCAAGGGTAGCCAACTTGACACACAAGGCACTAGCAGGGTTTATCTTACTTAACGAAGGCCTACAACCCGAAGTATTAGCATCCTGGTTAGAAGGAGTTGAGAGAAGGCCAGAAGAAGGGGCATTCGCCTCGCCGTCGTTAGTGTCTCAGGCATAGGCTTCTGTTGCACTTGTTTGCCTTCAGCCATATTAGCTTTGTTGTTCTTTTTTCTCTGTCTTTTCTTTTGGTTCTTTGTCTCAAGAATTTTCTCAAACACTTGGTGAGTATTGCCTGGGTCTTGCATTTTCTGTTTGTCTTTAGGTTCTTCAGCTCTCATAACCTGGGCTTTGATAGCTCTACACTCTGAAAAAGTGTGACCAATAAACTTGCAATGAGGACAAAATTTTGGGAGAGAACCCAATTCAACTCGTTGCCAGAAGTCACCATCCTCCATCTCAACCAAAATCTTAGAGGGAATGGGAGAGGAGAGATCAATATCCAACATGAGAGCAAAATAACCATATTCCATAAATAAAGAAGAATGATTGACCTGAATAGAAGTCCTCAGAGTACGGCCGAGAGACATGAGAGAGTCTACCTCCCAAAACTCAATACCCAAACCAGGGACTGGGAATTTCTTTGCTTTTCTAGATCGAAACACGAACTCCAAGGGGACAATCTGAGCAATTTCTTGTCAATGATCCAAGGCCACCCGACCAAATCTGGTTTCTATCGGCTTCGTTGTCAAGTAGGATGGCGCAGCATCCTTTGGAATAATCCTGCAAGAACCGACTGGTTTCCTAAGTTCAAGTGCTTGAGCACAAACATCGGCAATTTTTGATTTTTACAAATCCAATCTACAAACAGAGGTTAAATTTGTTTCAGGGACTTTTATAGAAGGGAATTCGCCCCTCCTACCTGGGATGGGAAATTGATCAGGCGAGCAACTTCTACCCATCTGGTTTTTTACCAAGTTTGCGAAAATTGGAGTCGCAGGCAGCTGCATCGTTTGTATTTGTTGAAACCCTAACAAAGGATTTCTCAGTTTCCCAGATATCCATATCAAAGAAAGAAAGGAGAGAGAAGAGAGGGAGAGAGATCAGTCAAGCCCAAGAAACCCTAGTAATGGAGGCCCTCAAACAATTGAGAGAGATGCATTTTTCTTTTCCACCTCCTCCTCCTAGGGGGAATACCTTTTGTTTTTCTAAAAAAAACAAATTTGCTCTCTAGTTGCAGTGAGCAAGAGTTCGACATGAGTCCTAAATCCTAATTTCACATATTGGTCCCTAAGAGCAGCTTCTGAATATGGAAATGTGGAGAGAGTCTTGCACAATTTATCTCCCTCAAAGACATAATAATTACTGAGCCTTACCGTCGATACAATTTTTTGGATTGCTGAGTTATAGTCAGCCATAGTCTTTTAAAGTCACATAACCTCAAGTTGTTTCAGCGGTTGCGCTTCTTAGGATTCCTTAGGATTTGTTGGAGACCAAAGCGTAGTTCTAAGCATCTTCATAACTCATATGAATCTCCGCAACATAGGTGCTCAAGCTTCAGCCTCAGCCGAAGGTAGGTGCGCATAACCAACATGGTCAATGCCTTGAGTGGTTCAGAAATGGTGTTTATCTTTTCTAATGATTAAATCTTAGTTTTACCCTATAAAATGATAATTTTAATCTTAGATGTGTGTTTTAATATAATCTTAGCCAAGATCGATATTCAAAACCACTAGATGTGTGTGTTCCTTATTCTGACAACTAGGGTGTTTTAATCTCTTAAGTTCTATAAGGTATGTATATTCTAGCCAAATAACCATATTTGCAGCGAATATGAGAGGTATTACATGTTTAGCTGATGAGTAGTCCCACCCCGAAGTTTGTTGAGTGCACAAAATAGGTAAATTAATCATGTCTTTGAACTAACATTTTAGGGTATTATAGGTTGTTATTAGTACTTATATACCTCTAAATGTTATCAAGTAACATCTAATTGCACCTCGATGCGTAAAATTGGTTTTTCATACACCAATTTTTAAAAAAAAAAACTAAGTCAATTCTCAATTAATCTCTAATTATTATCTTTAACATTTAACCGTGATTTAGATATGACTCTCAGTCGTATTCTAAATTAGTCTTGGTTTTTGTATTATCTCTGATCCCTAGTTATGATAATTAGTATCCAAAAGGTATAATATTAATATCTTATAAGCTATCGTAAGATACTTAAGTAAGTATTAATCTATATTCGTATATTACAATAAGTTAGTCAGTTTTCTTATACAAGACACCCGTTCTCAAAAAAAATTGAAAAATATTTTTCATAAAATAAATAAATTAAAATGGGTCCCCCCAGGGGCAAGTCCAGTCAATATGAATTTAAATTTTTTTTTTACTAAATTTGACTAAAAATTGGGCTTCTAGACCGGTCTGACTTGGTCTGGGTCAAGGCCTGAACCGGTTTGACTCAGGTCTGACTGACACGTATCACTGCTACATGCATGGGTGGGTTTCACCTGCCATCTGTCTGCCACGTCATAATGGGCGAGTCCCACCTGCCACATGTCATTGACACGTATCACTATAGACCCGGTTCCCTATCAAGTCAGCAAGCCTTGTTTGGTCTGATTTTTATGGATTAGGTTTGATCCAAGTCCAATTTTCCTAAAATGGGTATGGATCAGGCCTTAACCTCGATTATATCAGCATGATATATTAAAAAAAAATCTTATAAAAAATAAAAACCCTCAAGGGTCGGTGACGTCCCCCTGACCTAATCGCCGCCAAAACTTGGTTTTTTTGCTGTGAACTGCCTAGTTTCCACACCGTTTTTTCGGCAACAGGGACATTTCCCAAGAGAGTGTGATATATGGACATGATCGTCATAGAATAGGCTACCCAATAAAATTACAAGCGTCTTAATCTGATTACCAGAACGATCTCTATTTTAGTTTGAAAACAACTATTCGCAAGGGTGAAGAAATACTAAAAATAGGTCTAAATTTTTAAAAAAAAATAAATAAAGTATTAATCCAATACTCAGATCTACATATCAATTAATACTTATAAACGAAATTTACAAAAAAATAAATACCTCTCCGCAACGTAAAAATAAAATATAAAAAAAACGTTTTCTTGAAGAGAGCCAAACCCAACTCCTAACAAAAATCACAAAATACTTATTGTAAACTCAAAACAACGTCAAACTCTAAATCGCAAACAAAAATGGTGATTCCTAAGAGAGAGATAGATAGAGAGATATATAATTACAGAGTAAGCCCAAGACTTTCTTAGTTTAAGTAGGCCCAATACCCAACTGAAGACGACTAATCTCAATCCAAAAAAAAAAAGGTTGGAATAACATTACATATGTTAAGTAATTAATAATAATAAAAACAACCTCAATTAACAATCCGTTGTAGTCCAGCCTGGTTAGGATACCTGGCTTTCACCCAGGCGACCCGGGTTCAAATCCCGGCAACGGAATGTTTTTTTTATTGTCAAGTGAGAAATTCCCGGCCACAGTTGGACACATTACCTTTTCTATGTGCAAAGTTAGTATACAAAGACTAGCCAACTATCAAAATATCTGAGAACGTTTTATGAATTTCAAAGCAGTTATTGAGATCAAGCTGTTCCGCAAAAAAAACTAACACTTTCTTGCCTTTTAGTTCACCATCCTCTGAAAACATAATTCTCATTACAATGAAAGGAAGAAAAAAAACTGAAAAATCCTGAGAGGAAATTCAAACTCTGAGGCTTTTTAGTCATTGGCATCCTCCGCTTTCATCTTTTTCTCCCACCTGCGCTTCTTGTAATCAAGTAACATTTCTGGCATTTTCTTCATCAGTTCAGCCGTATGAGCTCGTTTTTGTGCAGATATTCTGTCACACTTGTGACCTTTTCTCTTGGTTTTCATCTCTTTCCTTGGTGGATCATATGGCCAATCATCTCCTGCGAGGAGGACTTCCTTACGAAGTCGAGCCCTGTTACGCGCACTGATACCTAGTGGTTCCCATGCTCCTAATTTCCAATAACCCCAGACACCCTTGGCGAGTTCTTCTTTATGCTTTGCAAGTTTTTCTCTCCATGGGTACTGGTACCCGCCGATCGCTTTCACTACAGATGTTACTGCTTTTCCTGCCATTCTCCTAGTTCACAGGGCAATCTGTTAGTTCATCATGAAAATAGAAATCCTCAAACCATGCATATATACTGATTGCATTCATTGTGAAACTACAAAGTAAGAAAACCAACACAACCAAATATAAGGGAAAAATTTTTGATCTCTCTCAAGAGATCAAAAATTGATCTCTTCTAATCAAAACACACCATGTAGCATGAGAGAGAAAAATTCAAAAAATAATTTAACGCCACAATTTAACACCGTTTGGATCCCTTTTTAACTCCTTTCTTTTAAATTAATTAAAAATTACTCCATCAGTCCCTACACCGTTTGGAATCCTTTTTTAACTCCTCTCTTTTATGAAAAAATAAAATAGGTCTATCTTCCTCTCTTTAACCTCAGTACGATTCCTAATTCCAAGCAAGAGTAAAAAAGAAGAGGGCATCATCATCAATTCAATACAGTAAGTACAAGTATCTTATAGTAAGAGATTCTTCAGAGTGTTTGATCATGATAGATGGTCTACAACGCCTAGCTATTGACTACTACTTTGAGGAGGAGATAGAAACAATCTTAGGCAGGATAAATAAAAGCATTGCCGAAAGTGATGGTGTCTACGATGATAATGATCTGTATTATGTTTCCCTTCGCTTTTGTTTATTGAGACAAAATGGGTACCATCCATCTGCAGGTGGGTTGTATTGATCATTTTTATATCATTGTAATCTTACTACAACCTTACTAACTACCTGTACTGTAAATAACAAATGTGTTTAACAAGTTTAAGGACGAAAACGAAACATTTAAACTATCATTGAGAGAAGACCTTAGAGGAATAATTGAATTATTTAAAGCTTCGGAATTTCATACAGAAGGAGAGATTATACTCGATGAAGCCTCTGCCTTTGCTAGTAAGCACCTTAATGACGTGTTAAAACATGTGGGAGAAGATGAAGCTAGAGTCATAAGGGATACCTTGAATCATCCTTATAAGTTATAACAAGAGCTTTGTAAGGTTCAAGGCAAAACCTTACATCAAAAACTTCGAAAGAGACTATGGTACAAATGATATCTTGCAGGAACTTGTGAAAGTAGATTTTAACATTGTTCAAACACTCCATCAAAAAGAGTTGTTGGAAGTTTCAATGTGAGTTAAAAATTTCTTGTTCTTTAATCAATCAAGTTTTTATCTTCTGACACCTTATTTCATTTCTTGACTATATTAGGTGGTGGAAAGACTTCAGCCTAACACAGGAGTTGAAATTTACGAAAAATCAACCGGTTAAATGGTACTTATGGTAAATTGCCGCACTCTCAGATCCTAGATATTCAAAAGAAAGGATTGAGCTAACAAAACCTATTTCCCTAATCTACATAATGGATCATATTTTTGATGTTCACCGAACGTTTGACGAACTCGTTCTCTTCACAGAAGCAATTAATATGTAAGATATAAATACAACCCTCATAACCCCTAAATTAGATATATGTCGCTCAAATAAACTAATGATTCACCACGTAACATAAAGGTGGGATCTGAGCGCATTGGAGAAATTACCGCACTTCATGAAAGTATTCTACAAGGTTATCTACGACATTACTGATGATATTAGCCCTAAGGTCTTTGAAGAACATGGATGCAACCGCTCAGACTCCCTACGGTAAAAGAGAGGAGTTAAAAAAGGATTCCAAACAGTGTAGGGACTGATGGATAAATTTTTAATTAATTTAAAAGAAAAGAGTTAAAAAGGGATCCAAACGGTGTTAACTTGTGGCGTTAAATTATTTTTGAATTTTTCTCTCATGCCACATGGTGTGTTTTGATTAGAAGAGATCAATTTTTGATCTCTTTAAAGAGATCAAAAAAATTTCCCTCTATTTAGTAGTAATTATGTAACTACCTTCGATGAAGAGAGATATTTAAGGAGACTAAATAGATCTCCCGTTTACAACATTTGTCTTTCTAAGTGAGTTTCATTAAGAGAATATAAATGTGTTGGATAAATTAGAAGATATCGCCTTGGATTTCTTGTCCTAAATCTAAAAAGATAAGGAATTATGTTTGTTTTGTTGCGGGCATCGAATCAGATATTAATTAGCATCGGATTTCTTGTTTCTTATTAATTATCAAATCAAACGATCAATGCCGGAGGTATGATCTTGTCTTCTGCATTTACAATTTTGCAAAAAGAAAAAACACTTGCAGGACACTGCAAAATACAAGGCATGGTTTCAGGAAATAAAAAAGGAGGTAATCTCATCTTATTTTTAATTTTATTTTATTTTATTTGTGCCAATGCAAACTGGGATCAGGCAGACCCCAGAACCAGCTATATTTAAAAAATAGGAGGGCTGCAAACGAGGATAAATGTTACCCCTAACATCCTCGTCAAGGACACGCAGGGGAGAGTACTGGGGCTGAAAAAAATCTCTTCAAAAGAAGTACAAAAAGAAGGGAGAAAATCCAAACGTTTGTTAGCTCCTCTATAGTTGTGGCAGATGTCAATGTTAGGTCTTTAATCAGCTCCATAATTGCCTGGTGGAGAAGGTAGCAGTTCCATGGAGGTTATCGTCAAGGGAAAGTACTATGGAAGGTAGCAGTTCCATTTGAATCTCATCTTGTTTATATGTTATGAATCAAATATTGTTGGTGACTTGGTATTTATCATAACACTTTGTGGATTGAATCTGGATCTATAATCCACATTGCCAATATTATGCAGGGTTTTCTCAACCACGGGAAATCAACTGAATGTGAACAAAGCATTTATTCGAAAAAATCGGGTTCATTCAAATGTGGAAGTTGTTGGGGCCTTTAGACTTATTCTACAATCTAGATTATGTTAGGTTTGGAAGAGGCCTTTAATATTCCGTTGTTTTCTACAAACTGTATCGCTATTTCAAGACATTTAATTACCTTCAGGTTTCTGCTTCAATTTTAGCTGTAGTACATTCACCTTGTGTCGAAATTTTGTAGTTGCTGTTAATGGAATCCTTGATGGTGGTATATTCAATGGGGGTCGCTTACTATAAGTTCTGCCCACATTTGAGGAGTTTAGGACCCCTCTCTTTTGCCAGCATGTGTCTCAATAACTCACTCCTCCCTTGATTCTCTCCTTTTTAATCCCTCCTTTTTCAATATACCATAACTACCCTACCTACCATCATTTGAGGGAGTATAGGACCCCCACTTTTTGACTAACACGAATCCCTCACTTTTCAACCTCCCTTGATTCTCTCATTTTCCCTTTCCTTTACTACTATCTTTTCTCTTTTCTTTTTTTGGTAAGCACTACAAATGGATTTTATACTAGTCTGTTGTAAAGAGGAAAAATACAACTCTTGCAATAAACAGAAACTTGAATAGAGTTTTATAACTTAAATCATATTTGAACGATGAAATGTTTGAATTTTCTGTCAATTGTTTTTGTCATGTTTTTAGTTGGACCATTGAAGGGTTGTTTGGGTTCTGGTTTTATTTTTAGGTTAGTGTTTGGGTTAATGGGGTTAAGTATATTATTAGTACATTTGATAAGATTGGTAATTTGGCAAGTAACTTAATTTGTCAACTTGTCTCATAATGCCCTAATGGGATTCGTTTCTGAAACATTGGTTTGTTTTTAGTTTCTCTGCATCATTTCTGAATTGATTTCTGAATATAAGTTTGATTATTTTATATGTTTGGATGCAACTTGTAAGCTGATGATCTTGTTTTACTTGCTTAATGGCAGTAATATGATACTTATAGGATGAGCATGTGTAATAGTGTATATGTTTTATCTACACCAACAATTATAAATGCGTAATGGGCTGATAAAATTCGCAATACTTGAGCATACATTTTTTTATTACATTTTAGGTTATTATAAGACGTGCAAAACTAGCTTTAGTTTTTTGTTTATGCTGAGGTTATGGTCAGGCCCGGCCCGGCCCTGGCTAAAGGCCTAAGAGACGGCCGCCTTGGGCCTCAAAATTTTGGACAAAAATAGGGGCCCAAAATGGTAAAGAACTATATAAAAAAAGGCCCCAAATTTACAAATGTGTAAGATGGACTGTTGGCTAAATTGAGTTAACAAGCTCTAAAGGTTCAAGGTTCAATTCCTTACCTTAGTTTTGATAAAAGTTTAATTTTGTTTATTAAGAAAATTCACTATCATAAGAAAAAAAAAATTGCTCCTGCGGAGAGCCCCACAGTTAGACCTTGCCTTGGGCCCCTAGACCTCAAGGTCATCCCTGGTTATGGCTGTAGACATTAAATATCACTAGAGAAAAGCTCTAATTGATAAATTGCCAGAAAGAACTAGTTATGTTTGAGTATATGTTACTAGTACTATTTTCTTGTCCTTCACGTTGAATATTCGAGGGTCTGTGATCTATACTTTTGTTCATACCATTGTCATCAGTATCCTTGATAAGGATTTGAGTCATAAAACCCCACTCAAATTTATATTTATTACAAGAGTTGTATTTTTCCTCTTTGGAACCAACTGACTTGTATGAAATCCATTTTTAGTGCTTACAAAAAAAAAAAACAAGGTAGCAGGAAATGAGAACATATGAGGGGATCAAGGGAGGCTAAAAAGTAAGGGATACGTGTTAGTCAAAAAGATGGGGTCTTAGAGCATATAGTGTAGGCTCCCTATAGTTAAAATAAAGAGGAGAAAATGCTAAAAATTAAGTTTTTAGCCTCCCCAAGAGGGTAGTTATTTTGGGTTTTAATACTCTCTCTCCTCATTTTTGAGGAGAGAGAAATTTTGGGTAGCCACCTAGACAACTTTATTACGTGGAAAACTTTTTTTTAACTAAAATCAATACGTAGAAAGTGTTCGGAAAAGTTAAAACTACTTTTTTTAACCTTTTTTTTCTTACACGTCATACTTTTCTTACACTCATCTTGCTAGCTACACTTTAGCTAGGCTACACCTGATGCTCTTACACTCCCTCAAATGAGGTAGGGTAGTTATGGTATATTGAAAAATGAGGGATTAAAACGAAGAGCTAGAATTAAAGGAGGAGGGAGTTATTGAAACACGTTGTGGCCAAAGAGAGGGGTCATATACTCCCCAAAATAAGGGTAGACCTCACACTAGGGGAGCCTTATTCACAAATTCTTAGACTCTCTTTGTGAGTACAACCTTGTCACTATACATCATAGTATCGGTATAGAGTGTAGTATTATGAGCAACAAAATGTAAACATTCGTGAATTGCAAATGCGGAAGATGAGATCATAACTCTAGCCATAATCTTTTGATTTGATAAATAAAAAGATAAAAAAAAATTGACACTAAATAAAAACTGATTCGATGCTTTATGCAATACCGTAACGCACTAGCGCGTGTTGTGAGCAAACAAACGGACGTCGCTCCCTCGCCAAACACAAATCTCTATTTAATACCCTAATTATCTTTGTTTGATAGAACTCACGTAGAAAGACAAATAGCTGTAAACCATGGACCTGTTTAATCTTCTTAAATACCTCTCTATCAAAGATGGTTACATAACTACTCCTAAATGCATAGAGGAATTATGTTTTAGTTTAAAACTAAAATTGTAGGAATCAGTTGAGAAAATAACTGACTGAGAAAGTGGCGTTTATTGAAGAACGATAATGTGGAACATGATCCACTTTAAGTTAGACGAGTCTAACATGATCAACCCCTGAATATGAACTCATGAACCTTCCTAAATATTTGTTGCCAATGTTAATCATTAGGTAGGCTAATGGGTGGGGCCGGCCTTGAGGTTTGGAGGGCCCAAGGTAAGGTCGAGAATGAGCCCTCCCCGGGGAATTTTTTTTTTCTTGTCCGAAGGCATTTGCAAAGCAAAATTTTGGGGAAAAAATGTACATGCCAAAAAGGTAGGAATTGAACCTCTGACCTTCAAATTAAGTTTAAGTACTCTAACCAATGAGTTGTCTTATTTTAGCATCAAAATAGGGGCTTTTTTGTATATACTAACAATTTTTGGGGCCCCTATTTTGGGTTAAAATTTGGGGGCCCTAGGCGGCCGCCTCTTGTGCCTATAGCCACCGCTTCTTGTGCCTATAGCCAGGGCTGGGCCTGCTAATGGGTTTTAATTGGAAGATATTTGCATGCCTAGAGATGGGTAATCTCTCATGGGTGATTGTATTAAGAGTTACATAAAAAATGCCCTATTTAAAGCCACCACTATTGCATTTCATCATCTAATTAATGCCCAGGTCAGGCCATACGAGAAAAGGAAAAACTACCAGAGGCAATAAATGGATAGTTGCTTAGTTAGATAGAAAGTCTAACCTATATTCTAGTAAATAATATTCTATATCTAATTTGGAAACTTGAAACGGTAATTACTTTGTCTAGTTTTTAATTTATTTGGAACCTTATAGTCAGACCTACATACAACTTAATCGTAGCCATGGTACGAGAGCTAGGACTCGGGACCTGGATCGCCCGCGGACGATTTTGAGTAGGACCGGTTTGTCTTAAGTTGGTTCAGGCGATTCGGCTTCAAGTTTTTCTTTTTTTTCCAAAACTCATAAAATTCATACATATTTTTAGTGATTATAAATGCAATCATTAGTACAAAATGCTCATTCAGTCCAGTCCGAGACGAACCGAGTGGACTTGCAAAATCTCGGACGAGTTGGTCCGAGTGATCCAACGTTTTTCCGAACCTAATGTATTTTTTCGTTGCATTAAGTAAAGATGATTACCATTAAATCGTACGACAAAGAGCCCACTTGATAGTGTCAAAAGTTTCCAAAATTTATAATAATAGGATCGAAATTCAACTGAAGAATCAAGCTTATATGTTTTATTATAACCTTTATGCAAGATTGGTTGGCTTTAACATATGTAACGGGTACCCTAGTACGCAAGCTACAAAAGTAGTTAGAAGAATAGTTGTATGTTGCTCCAATGAGGGTCATTATCAACAACATTTAAGGGGAACGCCTTAAGAAAAAAAGTTTAAACACTAAAAGAAACCGTGAAGCAAAATTGATATTTAAATTGGTTATAGACATTTATCGTGTAATAGAATACAAATAAGACCATAACAATGAACTCCCACTTTCATCTCAGATTTATCATCTGAAGTTACAACGAAAAGTAAACAGTGCAGAAAATATTAATGAAAAATATGTATTATGCGGAAATTAAATTCCTGAATATGTTCAATCTTTTGAGGACAAAAGTAGAAGACCCCAAAAACTTCAATTGTATACTTCCAAATTATGCAATTAGTGCGAAGAATGAGGCCTGATGATATTGGGAGATGCAAAAATGTTCTTAGAATACTTAAAGTCAATAAAAAATAAGAATCTGCGATTTTTATGTGATACATATGGATGATGAAAGCAATCGGGTGTGCATTTGCTTTGGGGTTAATGTTAAGTCAATGGCAGATTATAGTTTCTTCGGAGATATTTTTTGCTTTGATTTAACATATCAAACTAACACTTATCGATGGCCTCATGCATCATTTATTTAGGTGAACAGTAATGGACAACCGGTATTCTTCGATGACTATGGTCGTTTTGAACTTGCGTGTTAGCAATGAACGGAAATCATCTAATTACTATATTTACAGAGTAAAAAATGTCAATTGGAAATGTAATTTGAGAGGTATTTTAAGAAACACATCATCATATCAGTCTTTGACATCTTTATCATAATGTTGCAGAACATTTGTCTAAGGTGTTTGAAATGTATAACTCTTTGCAAAAATTTGCAAAAGAACTTTCTTTGAAAATTTACAATTCAAAGAAAAACTTTGCGAACGAGTTGAGTATTTCAAATACATCAGACAAATGCTTTGCAACATTATAATAGATATGCCAAAGGCAGAGAGATGGTGATTTGTATCCAAATATACCTCACGAATTGAATTACTAGTTGACATTGCTTGATCCGTAAATGTAGAAATTGGATATTTTTCGTTTATTGCTTTCAAGAAAGTTTGAAAGAGCCAGATAAAGGTTTAAGCATTTTTATCCAGCTATAAAATGTAATCGAAGAATACCGACTATCCATGATTGTTCAACACAATAAATGACGCATCTGCTTTCCATAAGTTTTAGTTTGATACGTTAAAAAAAATAGAAAACATCTCCTAAGAAACTATAATCTGCCTTTGACTTAGCATAGCCCCCCATAAACAACTAAGCATCTGCTTGTTGGCATTCATCTGTTGGCATTCATCTGTATTGGATAAATACAATATCAATTACTATTTTTCATTGACTTTGAAGTATTTTAAGAGCATTTTCGCATCCCCTTCTCCAAAACGTCACTACACCTCATTCTTTGGACAACATTTACACGGTCTGGAAGTGTAAAATTCAAGTGGTGAGGTTCTCCTACTTCCTTATTAGATCAAACATATTTTTCAGTAATACTCGTTGTGTTTGTTTACATCTCGTTGTCAACGCAGATGACGAACTTGAGATGGAAGTGAAAGTTCATGGTATTCTTTGAATACAACTACACTATAAATGTCTCCGACCGAATTAATAATCAGTTTTGCTTCACAATTTGTTCTAGTGATTAATGACTTATTTCTCAAGGATTCCCCTTAGATGTTATTGATAACAACGCTCTTTGGAACAACATAAAACTCTTTTTGTAACTACTTTGCTGCCATACACTAGAACTAAATTCAACCGATCACGAATAAATGTTATCAAATGTGTAAACTTGATCCTCTTATTGAAATTCTATTCCAATTATTTGTATTTTTTGCAAATTTTCAGCACTATAAGCATCAAAATATAGGTAATTATCACTTCTTAATGAAAGGAAAATAAATTAAGCAAATAGGTAATGTGGGACTATTTGCCATCAACTTTTAGGTATATAACTATATAATTAGGTTTTCAATTAATTTCGACAAATAAACAACAGATATTGAAGCTTACAAAGGAAAAAACATAAATAAATTAATGATGTGTACAAAAACATGGATGTAATAGCTACTTATCATAAATGTGGATGTAAGACTATAACTAACTATACAAGTTTTTAAATATACAGAAGCAAGAAGCTAACAACTGAGTAATGTACAAATTAATAAACTAGAATAAATCATACAAAAGTATCCATGAAGTATGTGATGGTACTACCAGTATAAATTTATGTGGGTAACACAGAATTCCAAGGTCTCACATATCATTGAATAAGAGGTAAAGAGAGTTTGAGTTGAGGCTAAGAGTTGAAAACAAACTTAGATTTCAATGGGAAAGAAGCTAATTTCTCTTTACCCTATACAAAAAATCTCTCTCTCTCTCTCTCCAAGACACCACTTGCTAGGACAAAAAAAATTAGTATTTACTCTTTCAGGACTCGCCTGGTTCCAAAAATTTCCCCGATAATCATTGGATCATTTCCAAAATTCAAAAACTGCATTAGGGCGATCCTAAGAGAAGTGTTGGGATTTTAACAAACTCTAAAAGAATCAGTATCCCTAAAGTGGGCCACAAGGGATCTAAAAGAATTAGGGTCTATCCTCATCATATTGTACATATTGGTGGCAGGACCCTGAAGGAGTTCATGGACATATTGTTTTCCAGTCAGTGCAGAAGTGCAAAGTTTCTGACGAACCCCCCTATTCATCTTGACCAGCTCCATGTATAAGATAATGGTTGCAATAATGGCTAAAAGATATTGGCAATTATTCATCTTCCCCTAAAAAGAGTTTAACAAATAAGTATCTATAAAAACCTCCATTTACAATATATCACTAATAATACTACACGATACAACAACCATCATTTATAATATATCACTATTAAGTATTAAATAATATATTATTAACATGTACAATAATAATATAGAATTGTCATCTATAAAGAATAAATTTGCCATACCTTCTCAAAGTTCAGATATGAGATAGAGAGAGTTCACAACCTGTCAGGAACCACCACAAATCAAATCAATAACTCTTTAATACACGAGCAATACAAAAACAATTTATAGAGAAGTTGAAGTACTAGGGATAAATAAAAGAATATGTTCCTTATGTTCTTAAAAACAATTTTTATACTTCAGCATGTCATCTTAAGAAAAATACAACTAAAGAAAGACAAACTACTAGCATCTAAGTATCACTGCAAAGCTAAAAGCCTAAAACAACTTCAGACAACCAAAATAAAAGATAAAAGGGGAAAGAAAAGAAAAAATGCCTAGCCAAAAAAAGAAGGAAAAAGAACAAAAAAAGCAAACATAAGGGATGGGGGGTTGCTCAAGAATGTAAAATTTTCTTCAAATACTTCAAAAAAGTGCAAACATGGGCTATTTAGTATTTATCTAAAATGAATAAAACTGAAACTTTTTTGAGAGAAAAAAAATTTATACTCAGAACACTTTGCATATCAATATAACATCAACAACACTAAATACAAAGTAACAAAATTAGCAAAGATAAGCAAAACAACAAAAGGGTGTTCTTCATACTGTTTACCCCAAAAACATAAAGCAGCCCATTAGAGAAGCAAGCTGAATGACCCCATCATTCAGAAGAATTATAACCCAAAACCTTTGGATAGAGCCACATTGCTTTCTTCACAGCTGCTTCACCTCCCAAGGGTCTCATTATCTCTCTCTTTCTCTCTTTAACCTCAACCTTTATTTCAATTTCAATACTCCTTTAACTTGATAATAAAGGGTCAAAAGGACATGAACCAATGAAGATAAAACAAAATTGTTTGAAAATCAAGTCCCCATAGACAAGAAAAGATGGAAGCTTGCAAAAAATTACACATTACAAGTACAGATTCAACAGGCAAGAGTTATCAACAGCAATTCACAAGATTCAACAGGCAAGAGTTATCAACAGCAATTCATAAGATTCAACAACAATTCAACAGATTCACAAAATTCAACAGAAATTCACAAGATTCAAAGATTCAACAAGCAATTACAGATTCAACAGCAAGATTCGATCGATAAACAAACCCTAAAACAATGGAGGAATTACCGAATGAGATAGAGAGAGAACGCAGCAGTGGGAGAGAGAGTAGAGAGCACAGAAATTCGTCGGAACTCTGTTGGAGCAGTGGGAGAGTCGGAGCTCTGTAGGAGTGGGAGCTCTGTGGAGGGAGAGTCGTTGGAGCTTCTGTGTAGGGGTCGGTGGGTTGGAGAGGGAGAACGAAGAAAGAAAAAACTTGTTTTTGTTAGGAGTTGGGTCCAGCGCATGGACTCCTACCAAATCTACAAATCTACAGGCTTTTAGAGTTTATGGGGGAGAGTTTATGTACGAGAGTTTAACCTCATTTATTATGTTATCATCTTTCTAGCTTGTAAAAAGAGATACAATTTTATTCAATAAGATATCCCATTTTTTCTCTCAATTTACTCTTGTTTATACAGAAGCTATAATCTATTATAGTCCAACACTTATCAGCACATAGAGCTAATAGATCAGAAGGGAGAAGAAATAACTCTCATAATCAACGTTTTCTTAGATTTTTGTGTTGTAGACTATTTTTCGAATTTATATATATTATTTACTTAATCGATGATATAGGATATTAAAATATAGATTAGAGTAATTTTTATATTTTTTATTCAGATTAAAAGAGCTTATTTTGGTGTTTTAAACCTTTGATAAATGGTTGTTTTCAAACCAAAATAACTTTTGTTGGGAACATTGAATAGATGGAAATCCTTCTTCTTTTTTGCGTAGCCTATTCCACAAGGATTCCAACGGTATATAGCACGTCTCAAGGAGATATCCTAATCGCCAAGAAATTGACGTTGAATTTAGGGAGTTCATGGCAAAAAATGGCAATTTTAGGTCATAATTACGTTAGCAATAAAAAATAATAAAAAATTTATTTTATTATCTGATGATGTCATCCTTATCCATTCACTGACTTTGCAGGGATACGTGTCAACAACAGTGGCATGCCACATGACAGTGACACGTGGCATGCTAACGTGGCAGGTTAGGTCTACCATGTTGACGTGGCAATGACACGTGTCAAGGACACGTGACATGACATTGGCATACCAAGAGCATGCCATATGCCAGACTGGGGCATGCAAAGGGCATGCCATGTGACATGTAGCAGTCCTACACAGTGACACGTGGCAGCCGTTATTGAGTAACCCGTGACAGTCACCACAAATGACACGTGGCAATCACTATGCATGACACGTGGTAGACAAGTTTAACTTGGTCAACCTGGTCTAGGCGTTGACCCAGACCAAGCCAGACCAGTCCAGGACCGATTCACACACTAAATTGGCTCTAGATAGCTCAATTTTTGGTCAAATTGTGTCATTTAAAAAAAAAAAATCTTATTGACTGGACCTACCCCATGGGGGACTTATTTTTTTTAAAATTATGAAAAATATTTTTAATTTTTTTTTGGGAACAGGTACCTCGTATATGAAAACTGACTCACTTATATGGGATATAAGTAAATTGATTAATACCTATTTAAGTATCTTATGGTAGCTAATAGGGTATTAATATTATACCCCTAGGATATTAATTATCATGATCAAGGATTACAAATAATACGAAACCAAGACTAATTTAGAATACGACTAGGAGTCATATCTAAATCATAGTTAATTATCAATGACAAATAATTAGAGCTTAATTCAGAATTGACTTAGATTTATTTCTAAAATCTTGGTGTCTGAGGAACTAATTTTTTGTATCCAGATGCAATTAGATGTTACATGATAACATTTAGAGGTATATAGGCACTGATAGTAACCTATAGTACCCTAGAATGTTAGTTCAAAGACAAACATAATCTACATATCTTGTGAACCCAACAAACTTTGGGGTGTGATCATTTGTCAGCTAAACAGCTAATACCCCTCATATTCGTAGTAAATAAGGTTACTTGGTTATAATATATAGACCTTATAAAACTTTAGGGCTCAGAACACCCTAGTTGTTTTACAACATCTAGTAGTTTTGAATAACTGTCTTGGTTAAAACTCTATTAAAGCGTACTTTAAGATTAAGATCACAATTTTACAAAGTAAATTTGGGATTTGACTCTTAATAGGATCTCATGAGTATAAAGCCATGAACACGGTTCACTTACAAGTAATGATTGGGAATCATGTACTTTATTGCGCTATATACTATGAACTATAAGTAATGATTGAAAACCATACATTTAAATAGAATTTCATAAGTAATAGAATATGAACAAGGTTCACCTACAAGTAATGATTATGAATCACTGACTTGAATACTATGAATTGCCTTAGTAATGATTAAAAATTATGTACTTAAATAGGATTTCATAAGGAACGCACACATCTGGTGGTTTTGAATATCAATCTTGTCTAAGATTCTATTAAAACGTACATCTGAGATTAAGATCGTCATTTTATGGGCTAAAATTGAGATTTAATTATTAAAAAAGAATTTTATGAGTTTTAGAAGATGAACAGTTTTCAACTATAATATGATTAGGAGTCATTTATTTTCTGTTATTCAAAGTACTATGACATGTCTTTAATGCATTTGAAATGTTTATTAAGGATTGCCACTAATTACGATGTACATTTTGCAAAAACATATGTCTGGGAAACTCAAGAATGTTGCATTAACGCTGACTTGTTTTTGAAGTCTCAGTCTACAGAAGACCATCGTCATTGGCAATAATAAAGATCTCATCGACAAAGCAAAGGCTTTGTTTATCATCCGTCATCATATTCAGGAAGACCTGAAGACTGAATTCCTCAACAAGGTTGAGCAAGCTGACTTATGGGCAAGCATGAAGGGGCGTTATGGTCAACAAAAGACCATTATGCTCCCAAAAGCGATGTACCAGTGGAATACCCTTCGGTTCCAAAATTTTAGGACCGTCGCTGATTATAACTCAGTAGTCCACAAAATTACTTATACACTTGAGTTGTGTGATAAGAAAGTCACTAATGCTAAAATGGTAGAGAAGACTCTATCAACTTTCCATGCTAGTAATATTGCGTTTCAGAGGCAGTATCGACGAGAGAACATTGCGTCTCACAAAGTCTTGATTTAGGCACTATTCCTTTCTGAGCAGAACGATGAACTTCTGATGAAGAATCATGCAATACGGCCTTCTGGGAGTGCGTTGTTGCCCGCATCACACAATGTTCAATTTCGGGGAAACAATTATTCAAGTCAGGGACACAAATACGGAAAAGGCGGGGAAGGACACAAGGGAAACAGGAAGGACGGGAACCAGAAACCCAATGGCCCTAGGAAAGGTAAAGAATTTAAGAAGTTTGGAAAACCAAGAAATGAAAAGAAGGAAAAAAAAGTCAGATCATAGATCTCCTTGCTTTAACTGAGGTGACACCGAACACTGAGCACGGGAATGCTAGGAACCACGACCATGGGTGGCCAGAGATAACAGAGTCCAGACCCACCATGTAGTTATTAACACTGACTCTACCCCGGGGGAGTTTGTAACGTCAGGCTTCTTCGGAGACACTGATGCCGGCATGGATCAACGTATGGAGTAATCCTTAGAGAAATCTCAGTAAACATGTGATGTCACAGTAGAGAGCAATAGTTGTTTCTTTTCTCGCAGTGAGTTGATTTACTTTTTGTCAGTATTTTTTATTATGTTAGGAACAAATTATTTATGTTTCAATAAAGTGCTCGCGACATACATGAGACTTTCAATTTATTTTAAATTGTGATTATTCAAATTTATTGCTTGAGAAGTAGTAAATTCTATATATGATAGTTTATCTACTATATACAACCAACCTATGGATCTATTTGCTCATTGAGCATGATCGATAATCGAGTGTATGGCGACACATGTCTGAGACATTAGTACCACCCACTATCCTTTTGAGATATGAATATATTTCTTGTTTAACCTTGTGCATCGGGGATGATACGAATATCATTGGCACGGCCAACATAATAGAACGCGTTGAGTGCATTACACTATTTTTCTCTAACGGTATTGTAGGGACTTATCCCTCGATCTCACCCAAAGTCGAGCTCACCTAGTTTGAACTACTTCCATCTCAGACTCACGCATTTTTAACATATTTTCCCAATCAACATTCCAACCTACCCCACGAACTGGTCAAGAACGTGAACCGAACTTAAACCGAAAAACCTTATCTAGTCAAAGACACATGTCTCCCACGAACTTGTCAGTTACTCAGTCAACCGCTACTAACCACATTGTTCGGAGAACGTGCTCCAGCACGATGAAGAGCTACGGAGAAGGCCTATATAAAAAAAAGTTCTAGAAGAGACAAAGACCAGAAAAATTATACAAGAGATTACATAGAAACTACCTGTTCCAGATTCTCAATAATCATCAAAACTTCTTAAGTTATAAGATTCAAGCACTTCTATTTTTGGAGATCACTTGTAATAAGATATCACCTCAAGTAATAAAGATACTTTCAACAAAAATCCTCCACACGAGGTCGTGGTTTCTTTACTTATTCAGAGGTTTTCCACGCTAAAATCATATGTTTCATTTCTTACTTTCCATTAGAATATTGTTACAGGTTCATTGGTGTGATAGCGAATTCCAAGCCATTTTGAGCTTAAAGAATTTAGCCATTACATTTGGCGCCGTCTGTGGGAAAGATTACATTGCCATGATACTGGCTGTAGGAACTCAACTCGAAGTTTCCCTGGAGACGGGGCAGCTCCCAGAGTTACGGGCGAATCTCAACGCTGAGACAGAGAAACGCGCCAAACTCAAACTTTAGTTAACAAAGGATCGGGAGCTTTAGGAAAAAGAGCTCGATACAGAATGACAAGCTCGTTTGACAGTGCTCAAACGGCATGAAGATCAGATAATAACAATACAGACTGCCCTAAAGGCTCTGTAAAATATTCAGCAGGTTCCTCCAGCCAGATGTCACGATCAGCTTTCAAAGACCACCATCATCTCTGCAATGGAAAGATTGGGACCTCAGGGAGTCACCAGTAAAGCTATTTCCATGAATCTACAATATGAACCACAACCCTCTATACATTGGGGGGGGGAAGTTCAGTCCAAAGTCAGTCGAGGTCACCAAATTTCCATCTGCCAGGAGGAAGAGCAGCGACCTCAACATCAAGTTCTAGCATGAGATCGCTTGAGTGAAGGTACGGGTACTCATCATCTATAGCCAGCTCGTCCAGTAATTCAACCAACACGTTATTACGTCATAAAAAAGCATATGGACCAAAGGATTAAGGAGTTGATCGAAGCACAGGTTTTGGGTACTACCGGCGATACCACAAAGTTATAAAGAAGTCCGATTACCAAGGAACTATTCGATATGGAGATACCAAAAGGTTTCTATACTCCCAAAATTTGCAAATACAAAGGTACTGACCTGAAGGAGCACATTCAACAATACCGTGATTCATCGGGGTTGTACTCCAATCTCAACCACATTATCTGCCGTCTGTTCACCACAAGTCTACAAGAGGAACCACTCTGATGGTTCCATTCTCTCCCTGAGGACTTCATCTGTACATTCAATCAGTTGCAGAAGCAGTTCATCAAGACGTATGCTCACAACAAAGACAAAGAGGAGAACTTGTATTCTCTTATCGATCTTAAACAGTCGCATGGAGAGAAGCTCGAAAATTTCTTAAAGAAATTCTTAGAGATCGCGCGAAAAGTAGATAACCTCAATAAAAAAATGGTTGTTACTGCTTTTACTAATGCTCTCCGGCTTGATTGCAAGGCCAAAGAATACCTCTTCCTTAATAAACCTGCGACCTTGGGGGAGATGATCACCAAAGTCAACAGTTACGTTGACCTAGAGAGGATGATGTCCGAGCGACAAAAATCTACTAAATTCGTCCTCTCCACCAAAGGCCCATCTACAGATCGAGCCAGTGAACCCAAGGATGAACAGGGAGATTAGAAGCGCACCAAGGGAAACACTGGTTACCCTCAGAAAGGCGGTCCAGCAAACAAACCCATCCTCCCAAAACTGAACGTTCGAGTCTCTATAATTTTTCCACTACTATTAAAGGATCTACTCTACCGCGTCTCTCAACCACTGGAACTAATCGATAGTCGACCATATTGCCTGCATCATAAGGTAAATCATCATACTACTGACAATTTCTATACTCTACAGCAGTTGCTCGAAGATATTTTTAAAGAAGGACGGATGATCGAATACATTGTCGATCTGAAGTCATACAAAGATGGTAGCTATAAGAAGCAGCTCGAAGTTATTCAGGTCAATAATTGAGCTGAGAAGAAGCATCTCTACTATATGTACCATAACAACATGATTAAAATCAATCAGATCACCAATTTTAACAGATCTAAATGTAGGAGACTATCAGAATGCTGCGATCTCACACCTTAAGACAAAGAAGCCAAGCTTCTTCCCGAGTCAAGCAATCGCCGACTCGGGATCTCCCTCGAAGATTGCGATACTAGCCATGTCAAGTTTCCACATCATGATGCATTAGTCATAATGCTCAAAATGAAGAAGTTTGTCATCCACGCAATGATGATCGATATGGAAAGTGGTATTGAGATTCTTTTTTAGAGTACGATCGACCAGATGGGTTTGGCTGACCAACTTATTCAGAGTAACACTGATATCAGTGGGTTCAACAGGTCCAGGGAAGAATGAGTAGGCAAGATCATCTTACCTATTACCGCAGGACCAGCCACTATCGACCTCGTTTTCTATGTCATCAATGCCAAATCTCGTTATCTCAAGATTATAGGTCATTGCTGGATACATAACATGGAGGTAATCGCTTCCACCTATCATCAAGCAGTCCGATTAAAGCACGATAACAGTATTTATGAGATCAGAGGTACTTAGAAGCTCTCTTGAGCTTGTGAAATACCGTCTCTACTATCCTAGATACTTTAAACAGATTTGCTTCATAATAATTATATGAAGCTGATCACCTCAAATATCAACCATCCACAGAGGAGCCCACAGAATATATCAACATTGATAGACCTAGCAGAGGTACTTTCATTGGTACTGAGCTGGTTCAGCATGAAAAATATGCTTTCATTCAGTTTCTACAACTCAATCGAGACAGTTTTGCATGGTCTTTTGAAAAAATGCCTGGGGTCAATCCAGCCATGGCCTCTCACAAATTAGCTATCAATATCAACGCCGCAGTGGTCAAACAGAAACAACGACGACTTTCACCTCATCTTCGAGATAAAGTTATCACCGAGATCGAGAAATTGATCAAGGTGGGATTCATTCGAAAAGCCAAGTATCCAGACTAGATATCCAACATTGTCGTTGTCCCAAAGAAAAGCAAAAAAGTTCAAGTTTGCGTAGATTTCACAGATCTGAACAAACATACTTCAAATGACAGTTATCCTCTTCCCAACATTTATCAGATCCTCAATTCTACAGTAGGCCATGACCTCCTATCTATGATGGACGCTGCTTCGGGGTACAATCAAATTCCACTTTTGGAAGAAGATCAAGAGAAGACAACTTTTATCACTGAAAGAGGTCTTTATTGTTACAAAGTCATGCCCTTTAAACTCAAGAACGCGGGTATCACATATCAATGGTTGATGACTACTATGTTCAAAGCATACCCAGGGAAGTCGTTGAAGTCTACATCGACGATCTCTTGTACAAAAGCGTATAGTCAGCCAATCACATCTTATATCTCAGTATTATATTAAACATCCTTCAGTCTTACAGGATGCATCTCAACCCTGATAAATATTAATTCGGGGTACATTCTGGCCGCTTTCTAGGCCACCTTATCAGGAAAAAAGGAATTGAGGCCGAACCGGATCAAATTTGAGCTCTCTTCGATATACCTTCTTTAAAAGTAACAAAAGACGTTCACAAACTTGCCAGCAAGATTGCCGCTATCAGCCGTTTCATTTCTAAATATTCAGACCGCTGCCGTTGGTTATTCCTATTACTCCGCGGATGTACCAAACGAGGAAAAGTTCAGCCAAATGTTGAGGCGACATGGACACCAGAATGCGAAGTAATTTTTTAGGATCTCAAAGCCTATTTGGGGAGGTCTCTCATAATGAGCACCCCAGTAGATAATGAGGAAGTCATTATCTACCTAGCAACCACATATACTTCCCTCAGCTCGGTTCTCATTTACTTGGAAGGGAAAATAGAGAAACTAGTCTTCTTCATCAGCAAGACCCTCACACCAGCGGAAACAAGGTACTCTAAAATATAGAAACTTCTTTTCACTCTTATTTACACTTCATAAAAACTTAAGCACTACTTCCAAGCTCATTCAGTTAAAGTCATGACGAACTAACCACTTTAGGAATTTCTATCCAAGAAAGAAAAATTAAGAAGAGTGCAACAATGGTCAGTCAGTTTGGGAGAACATGATATCAAGTTTGAACAACGCCATTCCGAAAAAGGTCAGGCCATTGCCAATTTTCTCGCGGATTTTCCAGTGGAAGATTTCGAGTGGGAGGAGCAAAACCCTGACCTTAGCGAAGAAGCACCCGAGGATACACCCCTAAGCCATTCAACGAACGAGCTGAATGGATCACTGCATCAGGGTGAAGACTTCTCAGAGATAGATTAGAGGACCCGCAGGGTCAGGAATCAGGATCACTTTGATTACCCCTTTCAATGACATAATTGAGAAATCAATTCGCTAAGATTTTGAGGCCTCGAATAATGTCGCCGAGTATGAAGCTCTCATTCAAGGACTCGACCTCGCTCTTGAGCTCGATGTCCCCAAACTCTCAATTTACACAGATTTACTACTCACCGTCCACCATTACTCAGAGCAATATAAGAAGAATGGGAAGATGATAGAATACACAACCCTCGTTGCAAATAAGATGGGAAAGTTTGTGAAAGCAACTCTCGATTATCTTCCTCGAGGTGAAAATAGACACGCCGATTCCATGGCATATCTAGCTGGGGTCTTGGGTACAAAAAATCGATATCTCCAGATCGAAATCATTTCAACCCCTAACATTAATTGCATTTCTATATGCACAATCAACACTGGGGGCGATAAAGGGGGAGGCGACGATTGGCGAAAGCCTTTTTAAGCCTACCTCGGTGTCGACAGCAATTGCAACGGACTACACCTAGCAGATCCAAAAGAGCGCCGACAACTGACCAACAACTCTAAGTACTACACTAATCAACTCGAAGCGCTACACTATGCCGCCTGTCCATCACAGGGCCTTACCTCAAGTGCCTCCCATACCGCAGATCGGTCATTAGCAAACAAAGCTATCACTCAAGGAGTATTCTGGCCTGGAATGCACATGCAAGAAGAGGAGTACTCCCGCAGATGCGATATCTGCCAAAGATATGGACGTATGATATGCGCCCCTGCGCTCGAACTCCATGCAAGCAAGGTTTTCTGGCCATTTAAAAGATGGGCACTAGATCTCGTCGACGAATTCCCTAACTCTCCAGGTAACCGCCGTCACTTACTTGTAGCTACCGATTATTTTACAAAATGGGTAGAAGCAGTTTCACTATGTCGAACCAGAGAAGAAGATGTCATCTCTTTTATCTGGAACCGCATAATCACTCAGTTTGGGTGCCCCCACCTAATTCATATCGATAACGGGCCCCAATTTATGGGAGAGAAAGTTGTAACCTTACTAAACCACCACAATATCATCCACTCACCATCCAATCCTTACTATCCTCAAGGCAATGGCCAAGCCTAAATCACGAGCAAAACCATCATGGATGGACTCAAAAAATGGCTTCACTCACAGAAAAAAAGGAATTGGGTTCTCGAGCTGCCTCATATCCTATGGGCTTATCGTACCACCCCCTGACAATCAGTTGGGTACACCCCATTCCTCCTTACTTATGGCATTGAGGCCGTTATTCCTTTTAAATATCATTATCCAATTCGTGACCACGAGCTAACTGACGAGGAAAATGAGTTCGAGCTGGCTTGAAACCTCAATATGATAGATGAAACCTGGGAACGCGTCATCGCTAACCTAGGTCGATATCATCATATGCTTGCCAGATAGTACAACAACCGAGTCGGAAGTCGTGCCTTCCAAATCAAAGATCTCGTCCTCAGAGAAATTCCTCAACATCGCAAAAAGCCTCACGCTTGAAAATTAGCCGACAATTGGGAGGGTCCATTCATTATCACAGGTCTCTCAGGCCTGAGATCATATTATCTCATGACAGAAGAGGGAATCCTCATTTTAAATCCGTGGAATACTAAGCGACTGAAACGATATTATCGTTAAGCGTCTTACTATTCCATTTCCTTTCCTCGTTTTCGGTATTTTGTTTTTCGATTCTAAAAGTAAGATTTTCATCTCCATCCAATGTAAATTCTGAACTTGTCAATGAAATTCTAAGTTTTTCACAACATCTCTCTACTTATGTAGATTCTACCAAATATCAGATAGGGCAAAGATAATACTAACATTCATCTACTTCAACTTGTTTGGGTCATTTATAATGGCTAGATCGAGGATAATACTTGGTTCGGCTGACTCTACTAAATCTCTACAATTGTAGCAAGTGTAAAAACTTATTTTATATTAAAGACTCTACCAAACATCAGATAGGGTAAAGATAATACTAGTCTTCATCTACTTTAACTTGTTTGGATCATTTAGAACGGCTAGATCAAGGATAACACTTGGTTCGGCTGACTCTACTAAATCTCTGCGATTGTAGCAAGTGTAGAAACTTGTTTCATATCAAAGACTCTACCAAACATCAGATAGGGCAAAAATAATACTAGCCTTCATCTACTTCAACTTGTTTGGGTCATTTTTACCGGCTAGATCAAGGATAACACTTGGTTCGGCTGACTCTACTAAATCTCGGCGATTATAGCAAGTGTAGAAACTTGTTTCATATCAACGATTCTATCAAGCATAAGATAAGGCAAATGTAATACTAGCCTTCATCTCTTTCAATATGTCTGCAACATTTCTATAGTTCAATCAAGTTTCAACTTAGTTTAACTCAATCCATTTCTGCGATTGAAACAAATGTAAAAACTTGTTTTATAACAAAGACCCTACCAGACACAAGATAAGGCAAAGGTCATAGTAGCTTTTATTTATTTCAATATGTCTGTGATAGATACTATTTATTTTTCAGGTCAAATTCACATTACAAGGGATTCTTTTCTGCTGATGGGATGTCAGCCGTGCTTCCCCCTACATCAAGAGGTCGAGCATTCAGTTCACGGATTACAGTAACTCTGCCCCTCTCTATCAGGTCAGCAGGTCGAGGACCTAAATTGGTTTCCATGGAGGCCATATAGTTCCCTCGAGCTATGTTAACTCCGCAAATGCATTCCTTATCCGACAGACTTTTGAACAAGGTATCTCGTTTTAACTTAAGTCTTTTTACTTCCTCTACAAAATATGCAACAATCGACTTTAGCAGGTCTGAGTATGACACATCGGGTACGACCATCGTTATAAATTTTGCTTTCACCTTCTCGAGGCGTAACTCCATTCTAGCATACAAATTCTTTTGATGAGTCATTTTTATATCGACTTTAGCATCATGAGCTATATTTTCTTTCAATTTTTTTATATATCTAGCTGATTCAGTAGGTTCATGGCCTCTAGGTCCACTACCTGGGTACGAATTCTCTTGATTTCCACGTTCAACTCTTCCCTAGCAGGAATGTCCTTTAATAATTTTTCTTTCCTCTTCATCAACATTTCCTTTACCCTAATTTCCCCTTCCAGAACCTTCTCCCTGATAAGAGCAGTATCGAACTTCTGTTGGCATTCCCTTAAGTTTGCATTTCCTCTTTGAACATTCCCTTGAATACGAGACATATTACTCTCAAGCTCTTTAATTCGACCTGAAAGACTAACTACATCCCCTTGGACGAGAGGAGCCTTAACCTCATTTTTACTTCCCCTTGAGCGCTCTATGGCCTCGGGTTTCTTGGCACGTGCGGTGGCTTGTACCAGTTCGGTCTTTAATCATGACATTATCTCATTTAAATTGTTATACCTTCGTTGCATTTGCCGAAACTCCATATCCTTGGCAGGTATGGCTATATGAAAGTGTTCAGCCGCGGCTTCCGAAGCTGATAGATTTTCTCGGACTACTCTCAGCTCATTATTTTTTTAATCATTTTTTGTTTCAGTCGCTCTAGCTCATTTCTACAATTCTGAAGATCAGATAGAAATTGTCCCTCCGATCTTTCTAGCGCCTAAATACGACATTGAGTCATGTCAACTTGCTTACCCTTTACCATCAACGTGTCAACCCAACTTTAAAGCTTCGCGGTGTGCTTTAGTATCTCCGTTAGCTTTTCTAGCCCCTTGTCTATTTCTACGTCTTTCTCTTCGATCATATGAGTGAGGTCGGAAATAGCCTGGGTTGCCTCCACAAGTTTAAAATGTACATTTAAGTGCTGATCTTCTCTGCTCTCATTCACCTCCCTCATCCTATCAAACTTCTCTGTGAATTCCCAATTACATTGGAGTACATCATCCTCACGCGAGCGAGCTGAATCCAATTTAACCTGTACGATATAAAGATATTAATACAGTTCGATTCAGAACACCATCAATATTCATTTATATATATAAGAATACTTTTATTTCTAGCATCTTTGGTGTGCAAATACTTTTAGATTAAAAGGTCGGGGTACATTATCAGAAAAGGGCTTCATGAGGTATATTGCGAAGTCTAAAGAACATGCTTTCGATATACAACTTTATATAAGAGCATTTAATTTTTCTATGCACTATATTAGTCTTATTTTCCTAAAGCTAATTGCAATAATTTTTAATCTACACCTACATCATATACAAGTCGAAAGACCTATTCAGATATAACCAGCAGCTCTGCTCGCAAAGACAACAAGGTTGTGAAGGTCTCTCTTTCCCTGATAAGCCCAGTCTCTAGATCTTTTATTATGAGACTCATTTCTCTAAGTGCCTGCAAGAGGTTTATAACAAAAAGAAAAGTCAACCTACAAAAGTCTCCTCAATATACACAATCCAACAGTTTACAAATATTCATACTAAAGCACATTTCTATCCTACCTTCTCATTATCACCCTCTGGGAGGTCAGCGTCATCCCCTTGATTATCAAGCACCATCTGACGAAAGACACCGTCCAGACCATCAATGACCCCCATAGCTACTTCTTCCACTTCTTTGTCATCTTCCTCCTCGACATAAGTGTCTGCCTTAATGGTATCCACCTCTTCCTCAGAATACCCCTTTGACATCAGGTGATGCCCCAACCTTTCGCGCCCCACCTCAACCTCCTCAAGAGTCACCCTGGCCTCCGATTGAAGATGGCCAATTGCTACTGCATGAAAAGCCTTCAGGGTCGCCAGCTTCTTCGTTTCCTTAAGAACATCAGCCTTCGATCGAGTAAACTTCTTTTCAAGCTCGATTTTTTCCTTTTTCAGCTCGGATTTCTCTTCTTTAATTCTGAGCCAAACGCCCCTCATCAAACGAGCAACCTACTAAACACAATTTAACCTCAGCGTGAGCTCGAAACGCAAGATATAAACATGTTTCACATGATAAAGCATAAATGACTTACCATCTTGCTTACGTCCTCTTTACCTTGAAGAGCGGCCAGCCTAGCCCTTTCCTCCAGTGCTTTGAGGTAGTCCTCAGGAGAAGGTCGCTCTTCTGCGACCTTTCCCCCTGACCTCCTTGAAGGTTCGATCCCTCCCCTTTTCTCTTTTACAGCCTCACCATTCCCAGTGGTACCAGAGGACGGTAGAGTCTTTAACATCCGTCTTTTTGGATATTTTTGAGCTATTTTTCTAGACATAATGGGTTCCAACTGAACCGAGCTACCTATCCTAAGGGTCTTGGCCAAGTTGGTTCGACCTTCCTCACCAGATATTTGCTTCTTCCCTTCATCAGCACCCGCCATCAACCTGGCGACTGAGCTTTTTGAACTTTCTTCGACCTGCTATCAACCCTCTTTTTTCTACTAAGGCCAAGTCCTTCCAACACAAATTTGAGCTCAGCCTCCTCCTCCACAACTTCGTCCAACAATGACTTTTTTCTCTCCACGAGGGACTCCACACCTGCCATGCACAATATTTTTATTATCAACTACAGGCATTTGTTCAAATATAGCAATAATATTATCTATGCATGGCTATAATTACTTTGTTTTACAGTTTTAAACTGAAGGTCCAAATGTTCTTCGTCATCTCTCTAAAGGCAATTACCCTTCACCCATATGACGTTATCATTCCAGGTTCGACCTACTGAATTCAGATCAAAGAAGTGACGCCGAGTTGCGCTCGCACATAAATATTCCCCACTACTGGCCTTATAATTCTTCACCTCATAATACTACAAAACGTCCTCAGGGGTTATCCTCTTCACTTTCCCCTCATTTTCCCATTTTTCATTCAGATGATCGCAAACAGTTATTACCTCCCCATATTCCTGTTCAATTGAACAGGGAATGCCCCAATCGTATTCATAATCCCCTTCGCCAAATTTGTAAGGAGAAGACTCAACCCATACTCTAATTGAGTCAAGTAATACAAAAAATCCTTTGGGAGGTCACTCCGAATACCCCTATCAAAATATTCTAACGAGATCGATTCATCTGTACCCCTCTCTCCTTTTTCCACTTCCAAGTCAGCCAATAGAAAAAAATATTCTTCCCCCGCCGCTACCGTACAACCCCTAAACTGCCTACCGGCGTATTCTACACACTTACCCCATGTCCCTCCTACTGCTGCCTTAGCCTTACAAAATTCTTTGAAGGCATCATAACAAGGAGGATAAGATATCAATTGACCAGAAAAACCTAAAAATTGTTTCAATCCTACTTTAACCTTACTATCAGACTCAATCGTCCAACCAAAGGTCGACACCCCATTAACAGGTAAACTATCCATCTTAACAACAATTTTTACGGGCAAGTTTTCAAACCTACGCAATTGCCTCTCACACTCGGCCTACATACAGGTTCAGGTATCTATCATTATTTCGTGTATATCAATAATTTACGTACAACATATATCTTTAGTATATTCTGTGTATATGCCAAAATTACATAGATTGCCATAAATAGTTATTTTTAAGATTTGCCTAAAAAACAATTACGATTTGCACAAACACATATATATTGCATATGTTTCTACTAACCTTCAGTGTCCGAATAAGAATCTGCAGTAGCGTCAAATCCTTCTCTTACAACACTGTTATATAGCCACCTGCGTGATCCAGTATCTTTCGTTCTTTTTGACCGTTGATCACCTTCAGATAACTCCTTATCAAATCACCTATAATTTTTTTGCGTCGCTCTCTCTATGCTTTCCAAATTTTTAAAAGTTGAAAAACGTTTGAATGATAAGGAAGAAGCACTATTTATCCTTTTTTTTTCTAGCGACTGGCAATTATTGTGCCTCACACGACCCATCCTTAGTTTTGGAACTTAGGCGCCCTTTCCACTATCTATGTCAGACGTCTTGTACCTTTTCAATAAAGCTGCCTTTCCATCACTACCCCTCCCCTCTTATTTTAACTTATTTTTCCCTCATGTTTCCATATCTTTTTCTGACCTTCCCACACTCATGATGATTCACCCTATACGACATCAGATTTCTGCAACTTTACATATAAAGCAAAACTAGAAGGTTCTGCATTTCCTCATTTTTGTTTCTCTGTCCTTATTTATCATACTTATAGTGATAATGACTTCATTTTCAAAGCTGAGAAAATTTTCAAAATTATTTGCCATAGCAGCCTTAAAATGGAATTTGCAACTATAGAGGATCCAATTAATTTACATTATTTCTGTTACATTCAACAAACTTATTTTTACTTATGATAAACACTTTACACAATGTCTATAACAACCTTAAATAACCTGAACGATAACATCTGATCACATAGAGCACATCAAGATGCACCATCTTAATGTCCATATCGTGTAAAAGACCCTTCATCCAAATAGATTCTTTGATCACTTCAGTCACCACCATATACTCTGCTTCAGTAGTAGAGAGAGCCTCTATTGACTGTTGCGTAGATTTCCAACTTACCGGCCCTCCACCCAAAGTAAAAACATACCCTGTAGTAGACTGTCGTTATCCACATAACCCACATTAAACTGCTTATGAAATTCTGCTTATGAAATTCTAAACCAGTATCCACAGTACCTTTGATATACTGTAGAATCCATTTTACAGTTTGCCAATGATCTCTTCCTGGATCATGCATACATCTGCTAACCATACCAACCGCCTGTAAAATATCTGGTCGAGTACATACAATAGCATACATCAAGCTACCAACAGTGGTAGCATAAGAAACTTCACGTATAATCACATTCCTCATCAGTTTTTGGAGACATAGAAGCCTTAAGCTTAAAATGAGAAGCATGGGGCATACTTATTGGTTTTCTGTTTCCATCAATACTAAATCTCTGAAGTACCTTTCTCATGTACGTCATCTAAGAGAGACGCACGTTCCCTTTTTTCTATGAATCTCCATGCCAAGAATCTCTTTCGCATCGCCTAGATCCTTTATTTCAAATTCTTCACCCATTTGCTTCTTCAACTTGTCAATCTCATTTTTGTGCTTAAACACAATAAACATATCATCCACATACAAAAGCAAGTAAATAAATGACCCGTCACGTAGCTTACATAAGCAGACACAGTGGTAATAATGACTTCGCTTGTACTTCTACCAAATCATAAACTAATCAAACCGTTTATACCATTGTCTTGAAGACTGCTTCAAACCGTACAATGATCTCTTCAGCTTGCACACATAGTCTTCCTTTTCCGTAACTTTAAACCCACTCAGATGAGTCATATAAATCTTTTATTTCAAATTCTCATGTAAGAACGCCGTCTTAATATAGAGTTGTCGTTGCAACTCCAAATAAAATTGTACCACCAAGGCTAAAAGGATACAAATGGAGGAGTGTTTCACTATGGGAGAAAAACTTCATTATAATCAATCCCCTCCCATTGAGCATAACCTTTAGCTTACTTGCATTCATATTTGGTTTACTAGTTGTAATTGACTCCACAACCAGAGTTTCCTCATCTATACTAACAATTGCTCCACTATCGTCTGTACTTTCATCATCTAGAACATGAACTAATGGCTTTTCTTTGACATGATAGTATGTTAAACATCCAAAATATATAGAGTATCATAATCTGTAGCAGGTTCTCCCGACTAAGCTTCTATTGGTGTTTTACTCTTAATTACAGCTAAAGACAACCTATTAATAATGTAGCATGCATATGTCAAAACCTCAGCCCAAAACGCATTACCCGACCTAGAATTAGACAATATACACCATACCTTATCTAGCAAAGTACGATTCATGCGTTTCGCTACCCCATTTTGTTCTAGTGTCTCCCTAACGGTGAAATATCGAACAATCCTCTCATCCTAATATACTTACAAGAATGGATCACTTGTATACTCCCCGTCATTATCCGAACGAAGTAATTTGATATTTTTGCCAGTTTGAGTTTCTATCAACTTCTTCCACCTTATGAATATTTTAAGGACTTTATCCTTCCTCATCATGGTATATTCCCATACACACCTAGAAAAATTATCTACAAACGACACAAAATAATGTATACCTCTAAGTGATGTATTCCTGAAGGGTCCCCAAACATCTAAATAAATATAATCAAGGATTCCACTAGTACGATGAATAAATGTGGCAAACTTTACCATTGCCTGCTTACCCAGAACATAATATTTACATAAATCTAACTTGTACACCATTACGCCTTTCAATAGTCCTTGATTCACAAGAACTCTCAAGGATTTCACCCCCGTATGCACCAAACACATATGCTATAGTCTAGTGGTATCTCTATAAGTAGTCTCTACAGTTCCCGCAGTAGTAACCTCCCTAAGAATAGTCATATCATTTAAATAGTATAAGGTGCTACTTCTTCTTTGACCCATCAACATAACCATTGTCCCCCTTAAAAATATGCCATTTTCAGACATGACCTTGTAGCCTTTTGCTTCAAGTAAACCCGTTGAGATAATATTCTTCATTATTGTCGAAATATATCGAAACTTCCTCAATTTCTTTAACCAACCCATTGTGTAACTTTAGATGAATGGTACATATCCTCATTATATAACATAAATCATCATTTCCCATCAACCCAGTTCTACCTTCCAGCCTTTTAAAACTAGAAAAACAACCCCTTTCAGGACAAATATGATAAGTAGCACCTGAATACAAGATCCATTCTTTTGAATCAACAATACATGCACTCGATGATATAGTTAAAGAAAAGATAGAATCATTACTTCCATTTATAGTGTCTTGAGCAGCATTTACTGAAGAACCAACTTTACTACCTTTCTTTTTCTTTAGAAGCGCAAGACACTTATTCTTCCAATGATCCATCTCTTTACAAAATGTGCATTGGTCTTTACCTAAATTATTGTGATTAACACCGTGACCACTCGACTTTGATTGACAGTTGTTACCACTAGACTTCTTCTTGTCTGAAGACCTCCTTCTTGCCATCAATACATCGAACATTGACTTAGTAGACTTCCGTTTATCATTCTTTCAGTAATTATGATTCACCACCGTCGTAGTCACATTCGAGTATAATAAAGAACTCTTCTCATAGGTTATTGTCATAACGAAGTTTTCATATTCTTTAGAATGCGAGTTCAAGAATAATAAAGTTTTGTCCTCATTACCAAAAATCTCTTCTAGATTCGCAAAGTTGGCCAGTAACTTGGAAAAATCGTTCAAGTGTTCCGACATATAAATCTCTTTATCTCATCCTGAAGCGGTAAAATTTCCTATTTAAATAGAGTCAATTTTGGATGTTTTTTACAAAATACTTCTCCTCGTGAATCCTCTAAATTTCTTTAGCCGAGTTTTCATTCATCACAAGGAACTTAATGTCTTAAGCAAGGCATAAGCAAATTTGACCACAAACCCTTTTGCTCATCTTTTTCCAAACACTCTCCTCCACCTTCTTCAATTTCTCTTCTAATACCTCATCTAAATCTTGTTGACTAAGCACATCAATAACTTTGCATCGCTACATGCCAAAGTTATTTATGCCATTAAATTTCTTAACTTCAATTTTGGTATTATTAAACATCACCATTGTGTTATTCAGTTTCGGTACCGTCGAGAAACTAAGTTCACCTCTTTATAACATTATTCCCCCAAATTTCTTATACTAATCGAAATTAAAAATAAAGCAAAATTGAGATAAGACGTTACCTCAATTTCGAGAACCACTGAGGATACAACCTCGCTCAAATAGCAATTATTAAGCTACGCTGCAGAAGCCAAACTCCGATTCAATCCGATTAACAATAAACAATCTAAAGGAATACACACAATCAAAGGACAACATTCATCTAACGTGGTTCGGTGAATTGTCTACGTCTACACAAAATAGAGAAAGGATTTTACTCAAGTATCTAAGGTTATAATCACAAACTAATTTGATTTCTCTCAAAAGGATTCCTCGCAATTATAGATCTCACTAAGGGTGGTTAAGAAACAACCCTGAGTCTCCCTTATATTGTAGGCAAACTTATTACATCAACACAAATCTCGAGGCTTAACCAATGGTCTAAACAACCTCTAAAAAACAAATATCCATATCGTCGTTCAAACAACTATGAGTTTCGTTTGAATGAATTCAAGTAAACCAAATGAAGTTAGAGACAATTTTTCTCTCAAAGTTAGAGACAATATTTCTTTTTTTTAATGAAATGTCTATAAATTCTTAGGGTTAAGAAACTCTAGAATTTATCGTCAATAGATTGCTAGGATTTTAAGCTTTGGGACATACAACTACGGTGAATAATCTCCTATGTTCTCTTTTATTAATTACAGATTGATTATGACTGCATAGGAATTGTCAGGTAATTCAGAAATCTACATTGTTATATGTTTAAGTCCTAACATAAACAAACATAATTGTCGAATGCCAACAATATTAACTCTAGAAATTTTTGATACCGACAATATTATACATGTTTTAAAATGGAAGAGCTGAACTTGAAATGTAAAATAATAGAAATTGTCAAATGTAGACATAATCGATAATATGGCTGACGAAGAACTAAGTGGTCGACAATTTCATATGCTTTTACTTATGTGAGTGAGCTTATTTTTCGCTACCCCGTACATTATAAGCATGTTTTGTTAAGGCATGCCAATTTTATAAGATTTTACTTTTATTATTTCAGAGGCCTGACAATGGTGTTTAGTTTTTTGAACTAGATCCATAAATTAATTTGTGTGTATTTTTTCCATAGATGAGGTGGAGAGTTGCGATAGAGTCCACATCCCTGTTACTTTGCCAACTCACAAAGAAATCTATCCGGCACTGTAACAAGTTGAAGTACAAGAAGCGAGGAAAACTAAAATTGAGTTGGAATTAGAGTTTGAACGACTAAAAAATAAGTTCAGGGCAGAGTAAGAATCGGCATAATTTAATTTACTACGTAACAGGCCTGATTACGATTCTTTTAAAAATTCTTTGGATGGGTGGTAAAGGGGTCATTATAGCTGGGCGGAATGTAAATGTAACTATATTTTTGATTAAGGCAGTTAAGGTGTTAAACATTTTTGTTGTGCAAGGAGGGTTAATGTTTACTCTTTACTAAAATAATAAGTTTTTGTGAGGTGATTTTTTATATTTTGTATTCCTTCTTTTGTTGCATGTGATGTAATAAAGGTTTTTGAAATGAAATAAACAGGTGTTGGCCTTGAATCGTTCAAATTTGTGATATTTCTTTGAATTGCTTACAACTCACAATCGCTTCTTTTGTCACAAATTGTAAGTGAGATCGACATCTACAATAAAAGACTTCGTAGATGAGAATTAGACGAAAATTATTCACGACGAGTCCCCATAAAGGTCTGAAAATAAACGTATTATAGACCCGTTATTGGTGGAAGCTCCATATGAGGGTCAATATTTTGATACTGTTGAGGATGCACATTTGTGGTACAAAAGATATGGAAAAGGGCAGGGTTTCTCCACCAAGATATGCAATTCGGCTAAGCATTCAAGATCCGAGGATATAGGCCTAACCCACTTTTATTATATGAGCAATGAATTTTCAAAGAAAAACCATAGGATAAATCAAGATACTAACGATAAATCCAGAGACTAACGATAACGATAAAGATGGAAACCAAATATCATCTGATAAATGTGGGTGTTAAGCAACGGTGAACATTAATTGGAATAAAAAAATAGGAAAATATATTGTGATAAGTTTCATTGATATCCATAACCATAAACTTGTATCTCCGAAGAATCATCATCGTATGAAGATTAACAGATTTTTTCCAAAAGTAACAAAAAACCTTACAGCGACATTTGAGCTCCACATTATTTTAGTACGCAAGGTGTCGGCATTATTTCGAGATAAAACTTTCAAAAAACGAGATTATTACCACCATAACGCTAAAGTAAATAAAGAATTTCTAGGCAGAGGAGATGCACAAGCCGCGTTGAAGTGGTTTAGGAAGAAACAAAATGAAGATCCTATATTTTATTTTGATATAGAATTAGAAAAGGAGGACCGAGCACTCAATTTTTTTTGGATTGATGGACATTCAAGGTGCGCATACGAAGTATTGAGAGATGTTATCATCTTCGATTATCTTCCTCAAGGTGAAAATAGACACGCTGATTCCTCGGCATATCTAGCCGGGGTCTTGGGAAAAGAAGCTCGATATCTCCAGATCAAAATCATTTCAGCCCCCAGCATTAATCACATTTATGTATGCACGATCAACACTAGGGTCGATAAAGGGAGAGATGACGATTGGCGAAAGCCTTTCTTATCCAACCTCAGTGTTGATAACAGTTGCAACGAACCACTTCCAACAGATCCAAAAGAGCGCCGACAGCTGATCATCAACTCGAAGTACTACACTAATCAAAATGGTGTGCTATACAGCCATTCCGTCACGGGGTCTTACCTCAAGTGCCTCTCCAAACCAAAAGCAAATAAAATGCTCTGTGAATTACATAAAGGGACTTGAGAATCCCACACCGCAGGTTGATCACTAGCAAACAGAGTAATTACACAAGGAGTATTCTAGCCCGGCATGCGCAAGCAAGCAGAGGAGTACTCACGCAAGTGTGATACCTGCCAAAGACATGGACATATGATACGCGCCCCTGCGCTTAAACTCCATGCAAGCAAGGTGTTCTGGCCATTCAAAAGATGGGTACATGATCTAGCTGGTGAATTCCCTAACTCTCCAGGTAACCACCGTCACCTACTCGTAGCTACCGATTATTTAACGAAATAGGTAGAAGCAGTTCCAATATGTTAAACCTGAGAAGAAGCGGTCATCTCTTTTATCTGGGAACACACCATCCCTCGCATCACAAGGTTTGGGTGCCCCTACCTAATTCGTATCGATAACGAGCCCCAATTTGTGGAAGAAAAATTCGTAACCTTCCTCAACCAACACAATATCATCCCCTCATCATCCAATCTTTACTATCCTCAAGGCAATGGCCAAGCCAAAATCACCAACAAAATCATCGTGGATAGACTCAAAAAATAGCTTCACTCACAGAAAAAAGGAAATTGGGTTCGAGAACTACCTTATGTCCTATGGGCATATCGTACCACTCCCAGACAGTCAACAGGATGCACCCCATTCCTCCATGCTTATGGTACTGAGGCCGTCATTCCTTCTGAATACTATCATCCAGTTCGAGATCACGTGCTGACTGACGAAGAAAATGAATTCGAATTGGCTTGCAACCTTAATATGATTGATGAAACCAGGAAACGTGCCATAACCATAAACACGTATCTATAAACCAGGAAATATATCATGATAAGTTTCACAGATATCCATAACCATAAACTCGTATCTCCGCAGAATCATCATTGTATGAAGGTTAACAGATTCTTTCCAGAAGTAGCAAAAAACTTTACAGCGATATATGAGCACCACATTATTTGTGTAAGAAGGGTGTTGGCATTATTTCGAGAAAAAACCATCAACAAACGAGATTATTACCACCATAACGCTAAAGTAAATAAAGAACTTCTAGGCAGAGGAGATGCACAAGACGCGCTGAAGTGGTTTAGGAAGAAACAAATTGAAGATTCGATATATTATTTTGATATAGAATTAGATAAGGAAACCGAGATCTCAATTTTTTTTAATCGATGGACATTCAAGGTGCGCATACGAAGTATTTAGAGATGTCATCACCTTCGATAATCTTCCTCGAGGTGAAAATAGACACGCTGATTCCATGGCATATCTAGCCGGAGTCGTGGGAACAAAAGATCGATATCTCCAAATCAAAATTATTTCAGCCCCCCAGCATTAATCACATTTTTGTATGCACGATCAACACTATGGTCGATAATGGAAGAGACGATAATTGGCGAATGCCTTTCTTAGCCAACCTTAGTATTGACAACAGTTGCAACGGACCACATCCAGCAGATCCAAAAGAGCGCCGACAGCTTATCAACAAATCGAAGTGCTACACTAATCAAAATGGTGTACTATACAGCCTTTCCGTCACGGGGACCTACCTCAAGTGCCTCTCAGAACCAAAAGTAGATAAAATGCTCTACGAATTACATAATGGGACTTGTGGCTCCTACACCGCAGGTTAATCACTAGCAAATAGAGTTATTACATAAGAAGTATTCTAGCCTGGCATACGCAAGCAAGCAGAGAAGTACTCACGCAGATGTGATACCTGCCAAAGACATGGGCATATGATACGCGCCCCTATGTTTAAACTCCATGCAAGCAGGGTGTTCTGGCCATTCAAAAGATGGACACTTGATCTCGTCAGCAAATTCCCTAACTCACCACGTAACCACCGTCACCTACTCGTAGCTACCGATTATTTTATGAAATAGGTTAAAGAAGTTCCACTATGTTAAACCAGAGAAGAAGAGGTCATCTCTTTTATCTGGGAATACATCATCACTTAGTTTTGGTGCCCCCACCTAATTCGTATCGATAACATTCCCCAATTTGTGGTAGAAAAAATCGTTACCATCCTCAACCAACACAATATCATTCACTCACCATCCAATCTTTACTATTCTCATGGCAATGGCCAAGCTAAAATCACCATCAAAACCATCGTGGAAGGACTCAAAAAATAGCTTCACTCATAAAAAAGGAAATTGGGTTCGAGACCTACCTCATATCCTATAGGCATATCGTACCACTCACAGGCAGTCAATAGGATGTACCCTATTCCTCCTTGCCTATGGTACTGAGGCCGTCATTCCTTCTGAATACTATCATCCAGTTCGAGATCACGAGCTGACTGACGAGGAAAATAAATTCGAATTGGCTTGTAACCTTAATATGATTGATGAAGCCAAAAAACGTGCCATAACCATAAACACGTATCCATAAACCAGAAAATATATTGTGATAAGTTTCACAGATATCCATAACCATAAACACATATCTCCGCATAATTATCATCGTATGAAGGTTAACAGATTTTTTTTCTGAAGTAGCAAAAAACCTTATAACGACATTTGAGCTCCACATTATTTTTGTAAGCAAGGTGTCAACATTATTTTAAGATAGAACCTTTAACAAACGGGATTATTACCACCATTGCGCTAAAGTAAATAAAGAACATCTAGGCAGAGGAGATGCACAAACTGCGTTGAAGTGGGTTAGGAAGAAACAAAATGAAGATCCGATATTTTATTTTTATATAGAATTAGATAAGAAGGACCGAGCACTATTTTTTTTTTTGGATCGATGGACATTCAAGGTGCGCATAAGAAGTATTTAGAGATGTCGTCACCTTCGATTATCTTCCTCGGGGTAAAAATAGATACGCTGATTCCATGGCATATCTAGCCGGGGTCTTGGGAACTGAAGCTCGATATCTCCAGATCAAAATCATTTCAGGCCCTAGTATTAATCACATTTATTAATGTACGATCAACACTAGGGTCGATAAAGGGAGAAACGACGATTGGCGAAAGCCTTTCTTAGCCAACCTCGGTACTGACAACAATTGCAACGGACCACTTCCAACAGATCCAAAAGAGCACCGATAGTTGATCAACAACTCGAAGTACTACTCTAATCAAAATGGTTTGCTATACAGCCTTTCCGTCAAGGGGCCCTACTTCAAGTGCCTTTCTAATCCAAAAGTAGGTAAAATTCTTTAGGAATTACATAAAGGGACTTGTGGCTCCCACACCGCCGGTCGATCACTAGTAAATGGAGCTATATCACAAGGAGTAATCTAGCCCAGCATGCGCAAGCAAACAGAGGTCTACTCACGCAGATGTGATACTTGCCAAAGGCATGGACATATGATACACGCCCCTACGCTTAAACTCCATGCAAGCAAGATGTTCTGGCCATTCAAAAGATGGGAACTTGATCTCGTCGGCAAAATCCTTAACACTCCCGGTAACCACCGTCACCTACTCGTAGCTACTGATTATTTTACGAAATGGGTAGAAGCAGTTCCACTATGTTAAACCTGAGAAGAAGAGGTCATCTCTTTTATCTGGGAACACATCATCACTCGGTTTGGGTGCCCCCACCTAATTCCTATCGATAACAAGCCCAAATTAAAGGGAGAAAAATTCAAAACCTTCCTCAACCAACACAATATCATCCACTCACCATCCAATCTTTACTATCCTCAAGGCAATGGCCAAGCCAAAATTACCAACAAAACCATTGTGGATGAACTCAATAAACCGCTTCACTCACAGAAAAAAGGAAATTGGGTCCGTGAACTACCTCATATCCTATGGGCATATTGTACCACTCCCAGATAGTCAACAGGATACACCCCATTCCCCCTTGCCTATGGTACTGATGCCGTCATTCCTTCTTAATATCATCATACAGTTCGAGATCACGAGCTGACTGATGAGGAAAATGAATTCGAATTGGCTTGCAACCATAATATGATTGATGAATCCAGAAAACATGCCATAACCATAAACACGTATCCACAACCAAAAAATATATTGTGATAAGTTTCACAGATATTCATAACCATAAACTTGTATCTCCGTAGAATCATCCTCGTATGAAGGTTAACAGGTTCTTTCCAGAAGTAGCAAAAAACCTTACAGTGACATTTGAGCTCCACATTATTTTTGTATGCAAGGTGTCGGTATTATTTCGAGATAAAACCTTCAACAAACAGGATTATTGCCACTATAATGCTAAAGTAAATAAAGAACTTCTAGGTAGAGAAGATGCACAAGCCGCGTTGAAGTAGTTTAGGAAGAAACAAAATGAAGATCCGATATTTTATTTTGATATAGAATTAGATAAGGAGGACCGAACAATCAATTTTTTTGGATCGATGGACATTCATGGTGCGCATACGAAGTATTATGAGATGTCATCACCTTCGATTATCTTCCACGACGTGAAAATAGACATGCTGATTCCATGACATATCTAGCTGGGGTCTTGGGAACAGAAGCTCGATATCTCCAGATCTAAATCATTTCAGTCCCCAGCATAAATCATATTTCTGTATGCACGATCAACACTAGGGTCGATAAAGGGAGATACGACGATTGGTGAAAGCCTTTCTTAGCCAACCTCAGTATTGACAACAGTTGTAACGGACCACATCCAACAGATCCAAAAGAGCGCCTACGGCTGATCATCAACTTAAAGTGTTATATTAATCAAAATGGTGTGCCATACAGCCTTTCTGTCACGGGGACCTACCACAAGTGCCTTTTCAAACCGAAAGCAGATAAAATGCTCTGTGAATTACATAAATGGACTTGTGGATCCCACACTGCAAGTCGATCACTAGCAAACAGAGCTATTATACAAGGAATATTCTAGCCTGGCATATGCAAGCAAGCTGAGGAGTACTCACGCAGATGTGATGCCTGTCAAAGACATGAACATATGATACGCGCCCCTGCGATTATACTTCATGCAAGCAAGGTGTTATGGCCCTTCAAAAGAGGGGTACTTGATCTTGTCGACGAATTCTCTAACTTTCCAGGTAACCACCGTCACCTACTCGTAGCTGCTGATTATTTTGCGAAATGGGTAGAAGTTGTTCCACTATGTTAAACCAGAGAAGAAGAGGTCATCTCTTTTATCTGGGAACACATCATTACTCGGTTTGGGTACCCCCACCTAATTCGTATCAATAACGAGCCCCAATTTATGGGAGAAAAATTTGTAACCTTCCTCAGCCAACACATTATCATCAACTCACCATCAAATCTTTACTAACCTCAAGACAATGGCCAAGCCAAAATCACCAACAAAACCATCGTGGATGGACTCAAAAAATAGCTTCACTCACAGAAAAAAGGAAATTAGGTTCGATAACTACCTCATGTCCTATGGGCATATCGTACCACTCCTAGACAGTCAGTAGGATATACCCCATTCCTCCTTGCCTATGGTACTATGGCCGTCATTCCTTCTGAATACCATCATTCAGTTCGAGATCACGAGCTGACTGACGTGGAAAATGAATTCGAATTGGCTTGCAACCTTAATATGATTGATGAAACCAGGAAACGTGCCATAAACCATAAACCAGAAAATATATTGTGATATGTTTCACAGATATCCATAACCATAAAATCGTATCTCCGCAGAATCATCATCGTATGAATGTTAACAAATTCTTTCTAGAAATAGCAAAAAATCTTACAGCGACATTTGAGCTCCGCATTATTTTGGTAACAAAGGTGTCGACATTATTTCAAGATATAACCTTCAATAAACGGGATTATTACCACCATAACGCTAAAGTAAATAAAGAACTTTTAGGCATAGGAGATGCACAAGCCGCGTTGAAGTTGTTTAGGAAGAATCAAAATGAAGATCCGATATTTTAGTGTGATATAGAATTAGATAAGGAGGACCGAGAACTCAATTTTTCTTGGATCGATGGACATTCAAGGTGCGCATACAAAGTATTTAGAGATGTCATCACCTTCGATACCATTTACTGGACCAATGTCTACATGATTCCCTTTGCTCTATTTACAGGGATCTGCAACTACTACCTAACTATTTAAAATGGATAGGCTCTACTAAGAAATGAGCAACAAAACACATTTGTTTGGTTGTTCTATACTTGGCTCAAGGTAATGAACAACAAACACCATGTTTAAATTATCACTGATCAAGATGCAGTTATGGCCGCCACTATTCCCAAGGTGTAGAAGTAGTTTGAATTGGACATGCTAGGTAAATTGTCGATTTAACAGCCTAATCGACAATATATGGTCGAGTAGGAGCATGTATCGACCATTTATTGTCGACTTTGGCTTGTAATCGACAATATCATATACTATTAACTTTTGTTGTTGATTCTAAATTTTGGTTTATTTCTTGGTCTTCCCCAACACCAGACATTGATTGTGTTTATGGCACATCACAAATAAATTTATCGAGAAAATCAGCCATGTTTATCGGGAACCATCTACATTCAAAGAATAAATTGATTTAATAATGCACAATACATATGAGGCCATAGATTTTGAATCCAGGTGGATGGAACTAATGAAGAAACATAAATTGAATGATAACCTTTGGATGTATGGCATCTTCAATATTAGACATAAATGGATATTGTTATAGAATAGGTCAACCTTATTTGCAGGCATGAGCATTATAGGATGGAGTAAATCTGCAAATAACTTCTTTAATAGTTGGTTGCCAAAAATAACTAGATTGTACAGTTTTGTTACCAAGTACGTGGCTGCCCTTTTAGATGTATATGACCGAGAAAGTGGAGAAGACTTTGTGTTAGAACACAGATATCGTCAAGTTGGTCCTCATTAAGTTTTACTCAAAGATGCTGCAAAGATTTACACAAGAACAATGTCCTACAATCTTTAGGATTATTTTCACCAGGTAGTCCACTTCGTTATAATAGAAGAAACGTAGAAGGCAACCTCCGACAACTTACGATAAAGTCCAATAGTGGTCGTACTGAGTCATTTGAGCTAACTATAGATTTAGAGAAGTTAATTATGGATACAAGTTATTTGAGTATGTTTGACTCCCATGTTGTCACCTCCTGAAGGTCTTCTCGAAATACAACCTTCTTAAAATACCTGAGGCTTTCATTAAGACAAGGTGGATGATTGTGTAAACAAGTTCTCAAGGTCGTATGTTGAAAGTTACATGGCAAGAGAGAACTTACAACATCCCTTACTCCATTATCACCTATCCCATTGTGCATCAAAATTATTCGAAAGGGCCTCGAAGAATAAAGAAAATTTTAAATTCGTAGTTTTAAAGCTATATGAGATATAGTCTTACCTTAATCACTGCGATGAGTCTTTAACATAGACAGATGCATCAGAACCAAACATCTCAACTTCTTCAGCAGATTCTAGTATGTCTGGAAGTATTATATTAAACATTCTCATTGTTCAAACCAAAGGAAGAGCGAAGACTAATCACAAGAAAAGTGCAAGATGGAAGGGGGATGGAAGAGGCTATTATGAAAAAGAAGAGAACATGAAAAAGTTGTGGAGTACTCGGCAACCATGACAAACGGACATGCCCACTTCTCAAAACAAAGATAGTGGAATCAAGTAAGTACATATTCGACACAATGCATCAACCCCATCTTTGGCAATCATGTATTTATCCCGTATTTATAATCAGAATGGATTTCATGTCGTAGACAATAATGAGGATTTTGTTCAGCTGTTGCAAGAGAATCATGACAACCACGACATCTAGGGAAACAGAAGGAGTTGACTTGCATTACGAATATTTTTTTTTAATTAATAAATCTGTATCCCTTTCATTATTATTGTTGACGAGGGAATGTTATGTTGTTTGAACTTTCAGTGTGTTTTGTATTAGGAAATTGAAAATAGGGTAGTAGCAATGCATTGTGCTTTATTTTATTTTTTCTAAATTCGTATTCCTCAATGTTACAAACAAGGTAAGACATGCAATATTTCATTATGAAGAGTAAATTATCGGACATATAGCAGTAAATTGTCGAGCAATATATTTATGCCAATAATAATTTAACTATATTGTCGATCATCGACAATATTAGTTAACATTGGTCTATTATTCGACAAAAAAATTACATTATCGATGATAAACTATTTCCAAGTATGAAGTAATCATTCAGGCACAAATACAATTTAGATTATTAGCAGTAAATTGTTGGTTTGTATATTAAGCCGACAATAATTTCACTATGTTATCGATCATCGACAATTTAACTCTAAGATGAAGATAACAACATGCACTAAATCATTGAAGCACTGCTAAAATATTCTACAGGGGCATTATTACTAGAATTCAACATTCAGAATTGAGATTCATATACAACAGTTAGCCAATACAACTGTCTGTGTATACTACAGAAAAAAGGGATATACAAACACTTGTCGAAAAAATATGAATCAACAAGGGCCACCGAAGAAACATATATCATAAGAGTTACAATACCTTACATACAGGGGCATACAATAGTTTTCCAAAAATGAAAGGATAAGAGTACTGTCACAAACTAACAGCGATCAAGTCATTCAATTGATAACCCTTTAATTTGTGATATCTCAGTAATATCTTAAAGTTCTTGGTCCTTACATCAAAATATCTTGTCAACTGCTCTTATTAAAACCCCGGTGGAATATCCAATTTTGCGTGACCGAAGAACATAGTAAAAATTGGAGAAATTGGTGTATCAAACTTTGGAAACAAACGAACGTAGTATTTGTCCAACCTTAAACCAAAATACCAATACTTATTACTATCCATAATAAGGCTCTGAAACCTCTCTTCATTCGACAATGAGTTTTTCTTTCGTGCCCAAAAAAGTGGCAATAATGTATATGCTTCACTGTGGCTAATGAAGACCACAACCTTCTCATAGCAAGTGGATAGTAAATTCTCTAGATGCCTATACTCCATATGTTGATGACCAAACAAAAATGCCCGCAACAAGGATTCATACACCTTCTCACCGGCTGGACTAAATCGTATACCCAATGTTTGACTAAAAATACTCTTCCAAAACTAAAGGTCTTTGGTGGTAAATGAATTTAATGTTTTCATTACATCCTGGAATCTATACCGACTCTAATGTTGAATCGTTGCCAGAACCCTAAAACAAGAATTGTTATCATTTACGTCGACGCTACGAACATCTAGAAGATACTTTACCCACGGTTGGAATAAAGCTTCTTCTAACTTCTTTTTCTTAGACATATTCTCCCTCCTAGCCATGATGACATTTTCATGAGTTAGCCCCGTGGAGATAAAGTCTTCTTGATAATCTCTCGTGGGTCCATATTGTACTATTGTAAAGAATCTTTTATTTTGGTCAAAAAGTTCTTCAAAGGTTGTGTACCCCATGTTCCCCATCCCTTCACTCGCGAGTGTAGTAGCCTACTCGTAGCCTTCGAACAGACAGGCAAAGCCCACTTCATAGCCTACTCGAATATATCAAGCCCTCTCAACCCCTAAAAAAAGGCTCCTAAGAGATCCCCCAGAGATGAACCTTTGAAAATGGACAGAACTTCGAGAACGGATCAGTACATTGTAACAGACATCCTTCGACCATATCTACATATGGTCAAAGTATGATAAGACAGATAGCCAACTTACCATACAGAACTTCGAGAATGGATTAACGTCCTAGCAGCAGATATCCTTCGACCTCACTATCACACGGTCGAAGCAAGATAAGATAAACAACTACCTCATCAGATAAGATAACGCATTGATTGGCCCGTGCATCTACAGTGACAAGCCCAACCACCGCGGTGTTCAGAGCCATCCCCCATAAATGCAGCAGTAACAGTACCGACAAGACCGGCACCCGTTATTCGTCGGGTTTTTTTGACAACATAATCATGTAAACCGGACCCATGCTTGATAACTCAGCTCCCTATGCTTCTATAAATAGAGGAGAGGGGAAACCAAGCGGGGGTTACAAAAATCTCCTCCAGCCTTTGCATTTTTACCTTTGACCACCCCATAACTTCTGTACTCGAACCAGTAATTTACTCTTCAGTAATACAATTTGTCTTAAAAATCCTCATCAGAGGTCGTAGAGAGTCATATTCGGTCCTCTACGCAAGTATTTGCCTTTGGTTATATCTTATCTTTGGTCAATTGCTTGTCCCCTTTGATTAAGGATTGAGTCTACTTTGTAAGAACCAACTCCCGCCCAAACGGAGTTAGTCCCTACAGTGAGTGTCTTCTTCAATGATTGACGCCAAACCTCTTAAAACAATAACTAGATATTAGAGTTGACATTAATAAGTGCATCAACAAATTTTATCAATAATGACATGGGGGTGACATAGGTACAAGAGTTAGGATTATGTCATACCCATTCATTGTTATCTACTTCCAAAGTTCTCTTCCTTTCTTCAGCATTAAGTAACTTCTTACACTAAAAAATAATGAGTACATTACGATAAACAGTAAAATAAGCATTTCATGAAATAAATATAGACGGGGGACGGGGAGGCTTACGAGATCGCTAGTTTCCTTTGTATATCTCGTGGCCTCTTTCATATACTTGGATGTCCAGTTCATTATCTATTCCAAAAACATGAAAAAAATGAGCTATAAAGTCCTATATATTATTAAACTTCATTAAAGTCACTACTATCAAACCCAACCATGAAATATGATGTTTTTGGATAATTAAACACAAAATCCCCTTCACTAACTGCAACTAATTTCATTAATTATGAGAAACTTACAAAATCTTCTTTTGCAGTCAACTTCTTCTGAACTTCCTCATACGCAGACAATAAGTTATCATACTACTTTGTAAGGTTTAGGTCTGGCATAGGGTGATGTGATGGGACGATAGCAAGTTGTTCAAAACATGTATCACAAGTACAATTTATCAGAGTTACAAATAATACAACCACAATCCAATAAAAAATTTGGTAAACCCACAGGTGTAGCTGGTAGAAGTTGCAAGTCTAACTGCTCTACCAAAATGACATTGACCGCTTTTAGTGACTCGTTCTCTTTAGACTATACACATTTACAAATTAATTATGCCACATGCATAAATGATTAAGCTTCCCCAATAATTAATTAGGGGTTTTTAGCATCTACACACAACATTACCTTCTTATTCAACTCAGCGGATAAGCTCTCATTACAGTCTTCAAGGCTATATTTTTGCCTTAACTCTGCTCCAAAATTGTATTTCTTTCTTGAAAATTCTTACACTCCAATATCTACAATCAAAATTTTTATTATGAACAAACAGGTTAGGAATAAAATAAACAATGGAGGGATAATGATATCTGCCTAAGACCTTACTTTCGTATCTAACTACTCTGGTAGATCTGCGTACGCTAGTGCACATTGTTTGTCAAGTACACGCTTTAGTTGCATGTCCCCCTTCATTTGATCAATGGTTTCTCTCAACAAATTACATTCACTTGTTTAAGGTTAAGATGAGATGATACAGTTATTCATAACCCAATTAAAACTGCATATGTGAACTTCAATCCGAAATAAGCTTTTAATTGTCAACCCACTTGAAATTCAACAATTTTCTAACGTGTCTTACAAGATTATTATCGATCTCGAAAATATCAATTATGCATAATTTCACACGCACTGCCATAATTGTGGAACTAGACAATATTACTAGGTTATTGTCGATCTCGACAATATCAATTATGCATAATTTCATGGATACTGCCATAATTGTCAAACTCGACAATATTATATATGCATAACTTCACACACACTGCCATAATTGTCGAACTCGATAATATTTTATATGCAGTCTTCATATAAATACTAACATTAAGTTACATGCAGATAGTGAATATTACACATCGTAGAAAGTATAACTGATCTTCTCTTTTAGGGACTCTGTTAGCTTCAGACTCTTTATCTTTAGCTTCCTTAAGCTTCTGAAGTTCGTCATTTGAGAAGGTGATTTGCTGATCCAACCCGTCTGATTCGCCCTGTGCTTGTATGATATCATGCCCATTTGGAGACAGAGTGGCATGGTCATTAAACTACAGAAGTAGGGCATAGAAGTGGATAGAATATTAGGGAATAAATTTTGTTGGCTCCTATATGGGAAGTTAATTAAATTATCATAAGATGTACTAGCCGATGCATCATATTGTTTACCAACATCTTCACATTGGTCTATGGGTGATGAGCGTTCTTTATTAACACAGGCTTCCTTCCGTTGATAAATTCCAAATAACCTAACATCATCATCTGCAGCTAAGTCAATAGTAATGGGACAGATCATCATCCACGAGATACTCATAATCTACTCAAAGTATCCTTCCGTACATACTGCAGGCCCCTCTCGTACCCTCTGTCCCTTTTCATCTTTCTTCAAAACCCATTCCTTCTACTTCATTCTAGAGAAGCAATCAACCCACTCATACTTAGGGTTGTATTTTCTTGGCTCCTTTAAGATCCATAGGTCAGATACCTCTGGACATCTTGGCTTTGTGGGGATACCATGAATATGAGAAAACTGCTGCACAACCCTATTTGGGTAGTAGGGCTAAACATGGTCTGGACTTGCTAACGCTCCATAGAAATAGGTGATTTCCTTAAACGCATGTGTAGTATCCCTTGTATCTATATATGGGTCCCATACAACCTTCGTGATAAATGAGTCAACTATATTATGTTATGAATTGCAAAAGAGATAGGTAAGACATCTGAAGAAAAATCTGTGCAAACACCAAATAAAGACAGATAAAACATCTTATCAACTTATATCCTCGACTTTATAATTATTCAATGCTTTCCTGAACTTTAGTAAAGTCAGACCACCCTTTCTATCCGTAACAAATCCACCCCATTTCCAACAAGTACAACACTCGCAGTTATCTGAATCCAGCTCCTTCAGTATCCCAGGAAGCTTTGGGAAATGTGCAAAAATCCACGACTACATGTATATAGATAAATAAAATATAATTACTAAACAGGTTTATGCATACGTCAACAATAGCGTAGACTAAGATCCCATAGATAGTACCATCTCATACATTCCAATCAGAAACTATTTATCGAAGAGCCAGTTCATATCTGGAAATATATTATCATTGTGGTAGTTGATATCTGGAAACTATATGAATAAGTACTGCACACATGCAATAGTAGTAAAGGAACACGGGAATCACCTCGAGCAATGTGGTAGAACATGCAAATTGCTTCCCATCATCTCGAGATGTTGTACCGAGATTGTGATACATGTGCACTAGAATTGTTGGTCCCCATGACCACTTCTTTGCCGCTTAATCCTTGGTAAATAAGTCAAGATATCGTGCTCTAATATTAGTGCCCTTTTTCTTCATAAATAAAAATGAACCGAGGGCATATAATATATACGCACGAACAACAGAAACGGCGGTTAACAGCTTCTTCTTAGTTGTTGCAGTAGTACTATCACCGATAACCTTCTCCAATTTGTATGTAAAATGTTCTCGTAGTTTGGACAGTGATAAAGAATTCCTTTTGCTGCCAACTTTCAAAGTTTTGAATCTAGCAAGATCTAGCAAAAGATTCTTCTGGAAAACATCGAGAAGGGCGGAGAATCCCCAAGTACCACCAATTACTATGGCATCACCATATGTACCTTACCCAATCAATTGCTCCACATCATCCAAAGTTTGAGTCATCTCTCCCCATTTGAAATGGAAACTATTAGTTTCTGGCTGCTAACGTTCGACAAAAGAAGAAATAAGGCCGGAGTTATAATTGTCATATGATATGGCCCCAATTCTATCTAAACCCTTCAACTTAACCAATTTCTGGACCATTTGTGGTTCCCTTGTAAGATCCCACATTGATGGGTGATGGTGAACACGAATACACGACTTTTCCTAAACATTAACAGTAATTATGTCAAAAAAATGAGATTAACAATGTAATTATTTAAATTTCTAAATTGTAACAAACAATAATTGGAATAACCAATAATAATTAAATAGTATACCTGCTCTAGCACGATCAACCTCGCTCCATGGAACTTGAAGCTCTTGAGTAAACAATGATTAATAGGTCCTACATCTTTATTGTTTACAGCCCCCTCACCTTCATAATTGCCCTCATCAGTGTCATTATTAGGAATATTAGCCTTAGAATCAGTTTCGCTGTGAAATTCACTGAGTGTTGGTTAAGCTCCCAAAGCAGCTTGGGCAGACTCACTCTGGATTTTAGAACCCACATTTACTTGAGCCTCGTCGCCATTTTTCATATCATCAATTGTATTAACTCCACTGTGTTGACAGACACCCTTATTTGTAGTTTTAAAGTTTGGTAATTGTTCAACAGTGTTTGGAGGAACCATTATTCTTTTCTCAACAATCTTTTTCTTTCTTGGCCTTCTTGTTGGATTTTTAAAGTCTGGGTGTTCCGGGTCTGCTCTCTCTAACTCTCTTTTTCTTCTATTAGAAGTTGTAGGAGGCAGTGTCTCTTTCATTGTGTTACATGTAGATGGAAGCACACCATATTCAAGTAGGGAAATGTTAGTAGGTAGGATTGTCCGTTTAGTCATTTTCGAGTAATACATCATTCGACAATTTTATTACTCTAAGTCTCAACATGCACTAACACAATTGTCGATCTTGACAATTTAATACATGCATAACTCTACATACACTAGTATAATTGTCGAACTCGATAATATTATCTATGGAAGTCTTCATATACATTACCATAATTGTCAAACTCGACAATTATCGTATATGCAAGTCATCATATACATTATAATAATTGTCGAACTCGACAATATTATCTATGGAAGTCTTCATATACATTACCCAAATTGTCGTACTCGACAATTATCTTTTATGCATGTCTTCATATACATTATAATAATTGTCGAACACGACAATATTATCTCACTAAAATTATTGAGTTTGACCATTTCGACTTGTAACCATGCATTGCACAAGGGGATTTGAACTAGGGGAAAGAAACTAAGCGAACATTTGGATTGCAAACATGCATTACACAAAGGCGGAGGCAACCATAAATGAACTATAATTTGGTGTTAGTAGCATACAAAATAATAATAAAAAAACGCAAACCATTTACGTAGGAAAAGAAGCAATATTTGTTTTTTTTCTTCAAATTATAATTGTTTGATCAAATAAAGCCTAACTGAATATAAAGGGGTATGGATTGTTCTGTAAGACTTATTATGGCCCAGATGAGTAAGGGTCTTTTAGTAATTATAGGTTTCTAATTATGATGATCCCAGTCCTAATAGGAAACTAATCTTATTGGTTAATGAGGTTAGGGTTTCCTACAGCTCTATACTTTGATGGAAAATAGTTTTAATTGAAATAAGAAACTAGGTTCTCTTTTTACGTATATAAGTGTGTCTAACCCATTAACTAAAGCACTATCTCAAAGGAAAGGTTAAGGGAGAGAAAACTGAGCTGTTAGCGCTCGCTGCCCCCGACGAACTTAAAGGACATACCTCAATCAATCAAGCTATAGATCAAGATATGTGATTATGTTTATGCATTATCATTTCTTTTGATTATCATATAAGGTTCGAGATCCATATTAGATCTCTATTGTTTATAGATTTTATCATTTTAACATGTAACAATAAATCTACATGTCAAATAATTAAGACTATCGCACACGCAAAACACGAATCTCGGTACAGTTAGTATTAAAGAAACATATTAGGAACATAAAATGGAGAAAACTAACTTATATCCACATTCCTAAAAGTCTGCCAATATCAACGCAAACGTATAGAGATAATTCGTCCCAAAAATAACATAATAAAAATAAAAATGTAAAGTATCCTTTAACACAGGGAACTAAAGGATACTAAGAACATCAGGTGTAGCCTAGCTAAAGTATAACTAACAAGATGAGTTAGAAAGTGATATTTGAAATAGTCAAAAAATTAGACTTCTAAAAAATTATTCCATTTCAAAAGAAATGTATTACGTATAAAAAAAAGGTTAAAAAAAAGTAGTTTTAACTTTTCAAAACACTTTCTACGTATTAATTTTAGTTAAAAAAAAGGATTTTCACGTAATAAAGTTGTCAACCCAAAATTACTTTCTCTCTCCTCATTGTTGAGGAAAGAAAGTATTGAAACCCAAAATAACTACCCGGAGGCTAAAAACTTAATTTTTAGCACTTTTTCCTTTTTATTTTAACTATAGGGAGCCTACACTAGATTCTCTAACAGAACGTAATACAAAATACTATGATTAATTTATTGGGAGAGGATTTAGAGATATTCAAGTCTCAAACACTCAAGTATCACTCATCCAAAACCACTCATCTAATAGAGATAAATGGTTCTCAAAATTTGGGATTTCTTATAAGGGAAATGAAGTGAAAAAACACTGGGTCCACCTGCCCCACTCTCTCTAGCTGGCAGACATTTCCTTCTCTCACTCTCAAAAATTTTCAATTTCAAATTTGATCAAAAATTTGAAATTTGAGCAACCCATCACTCAAGTCTCTCTTACCCTCTCATATCACTCTCTTTCTCCCTCTACATCTCTATCTCATATCACTCTCTCTCTGTCTCATATCACACACTCTTACTTATAATTTCTACCATTAGAGGTGAAATTTCAGCCTTGAAAGGAATTTCAGTCTCGAAGCGATTCTACCATTTGAGGTGAAATTGATTTCTCCAAAGAACTCTGACACCCTTGCTAGCAGTATACTTACTCGACAGGTACTTTATGATACTTACTCGATAATAGTACACTTGCATATTGTAAAATTTGTTAGAAGAATGTAATCTCCTGTGCAATTTCTCTTTGATTGATTACTTGCAGGTGGGTCTCATGAGAATTCGATAATTTAGTAGGATAACACTAAACTGAGACTAAATAATTGTATGATTCAGCAATTATCAGTAGTGTCATTCTCACATACACTACTATAATTATTGAATTTGACAATATTATATATGACTGTTGGAGACACACTAGCTGAATTGTCAAACTCGACAATATTGCATGTGAATGTTTAAGGCACAATAACTAAATTATCGAACTCGACAATATTACATGTGAATGTTCAAGACACAATAACTAAATTATCGAACTCGATAAAATTACATATGAATGATTCAGGAACAGTAACTAAATTGTCGTGCTCGACAATATCACTGTGCAGAGCGAGCGGAGATGGTGATGACGAGGTCTCAGAGTCGTCGGGAGGCTGTATCTTGCCGTATTAAGCAGTTGTATGATGAACTGGTGCTGCGTTATTTTGGTTTGGTTAATTTGAATGGTCGATCATAGCTGCCGCGTGAGGCGAACTGCGAAGGAATGTGTGAGGCTGAGGCGGTATTGTGGAGGGAGGATTTCTATTTGCATTGTCAGTTACAGACGGTCATCCTGCATCTAATGGCGCAGAGCGCAGCTCTTGTTGCCCGGGCCAGGGAACTGGTTAGGATGGAAGGCTCTGGTTCTGTCGGTGCAGTTTAGGATTTGTTATTTAGGTATTCTGGTTAAAATCTTGTTGGCAGGTACATGTAATGAAGTAGCTCTAGTATTCAGCAAGTGACGAATAAATTTTGTATAACAAATTTTTATGTGTGATTGTTTATATTTTATATTCTATTTTTTGTAGTATGTGATATAATGAAGAATTATGAAATTAACATGCGTTGGACTTAAATTGTATTTGGTTTGTAATATTTTGTTCCCTTTATTCAATTATTTTACTTACAACTCATAATCGTTTCCTTTACGTGTAAACTTCTCAGTCAGATCAACAATGGAAAACTCCGTCGATGAAAATTAGTCAAAAGTTATTGGTGAGGAGTCCCAGAAAGTTGTGAAAATGAGTGTATTGTAGACCCATTTTCGGTGGAAGCCCCATACGAGGGTCAACATTTCGATACTATAAAGGATGCACGTCTGTGGTATGAACGATATGGGAGAGGGCAGGGTTTCTCTACCAAGATACTCAATTCTACTAAGCGTCCAAGATCGGATGATATATACAGAGCCCACTTTTGTTGTATGAGCAATGAATTTTCGAAGCAAAACCTTGGGAATACAGAGAGTAGTAACGTAGCTGGCAATAGGAGATCATCTAATAAGTATGGGTGTAAAGTAACAATGAAAATAAATTGGAATACCAATATAGGCAAATATGTGGTCACAAGTTTCACGGATATCCATAACCATAAACTCGTATCTCCACGGAATCAGTATCGAATGAAGGTTAACAAAATCTTTCCTGAAGTAGCAAAAAACCTGACAGCAGCATTTGAGCTCCAGAATATTTCGGTCAGCAAGGTCCTGACATTATTCTCAGATAGAACCTTTAGCAAACGGGATTGTTACAACCACAACGCCAAAGTAAATAAGGAACGACTAGTCAGAGGAGATGTACAAACCGCGTTGGAGTGGTTTAGGATGAAATAAACTGTAGATCTGATGTTTTATTTTGATATAGAATTAGATGAGGAGGATCGAGCACTAATTTTTTTTTGGATTGATGAACATTCAAGGTGTGCATATGAGGTATTTGGAGATGTCGTCACCTTCGATACTATGTACCGAACGAATATGTACAAGATGCCATTTGTTCCATTTGCAGGGATCAACAACCACTACCAAACAATTCAATACGGATGTGTTCTGCTAAGAAATGAGCAAAAAAACACATTTCTATGGTTGTTCCATACTTGGCTGAAGGCAATGAACTACAAACACCCTGTGTCAATTATCACCGATCAAGGTGCAGCTATGGCCGCAACTAATCCCAAGGTAAAGAAATACTTGGACACTTATTGCCCGAGTTACAGTTGTTGACTGGAGAATATTATCGATTTTACATTACCAATATAGTTAAATTCGACAATATTCGACACCTGTTACTTCAGTTACAATTGTTAAATTGTCGAATTCGACAATAATTACTAGCATAAGTCGAATCCAATTACACTACTTAATTGTCAAATTTGACAATATTATATAACATTTAATGACACTTTCATTCAAAGTTTTGGTTTATTTCTAGGTCTTTCCAAACACCAGACATCGATTTTGTCTGTGACACATTACAAACAAATTTCCAGAGAAAATCGGCCATGTTTATTGGGAACCATCAACATTCAAAGAAGAAAGCGATTCGATAATGTATAATACATATGAGGCTGTAGAGTTTGAAACCAAGTGGATGGACCTAATGAAGAAACATAAATTGGATGATAACGTTTGGATGCAAGGAATCTTCAATATTAGAAAAAGATGAATACCATTATGGAATAGGTCAACTTTCTTTGCAGGGATAAATAGTACAGGACGGAGTGAGTCCACAAATAACTTCTTTAATGGTTGGTTGCCAATAACAACTGGGTTGTACAATTTTGTGACCAAGTACGAGGCTACCCTTTTAGAGATATACGAGCGAGAAAGTGCAGAAGACTTTGCATCAGAACACAGATATCGCCAAGTTGGACCTCATCAAGCTCTACTGAAAGATGCTACAAAGATTTATACCAGAACAATGTTCCACAAACATCAGGATCAATTTGACCAGGTTGTTCGGTTCATTGTAATAGAAAGACACATAGAAGGCAACGTTCTGTAACTTACAGTGAAGTCCCATAGTAGTCGTACCGAGTCATTTGAGCTACAAATAGACTTAGAGAAGCTAACTGGTAATTGTGGATGCAAGTTTTTTGAGTATGTTGGACTCCCATATTGTCATCTCCTAAAGGTTTTCTTGAAATACGACATTCTTAAAATACCAGAGGCTTTTATTATGACAAGGTGGACGATTGGTGCAAATAAGTTTTTAAGGTCGTAGGATGAAAGTCAGTTAGATGGAGATAACTTATGACATGCCTTAAGCCACCTATCCCTTCGTGTATCAAACTTATTCGAGAGGGCCTCAAAGATGAAAGAAAGTTTTGATTTTGCAGATTTGAAGCTAGACGAGCTTGAGTCTTACCTTTAAAACTACGATGACCCTTTAAGACAGATAGATGCAGTACAATAAAAATTTTCAACTTCTGTCACAAATTCCCTGGTATCTGGAACTATGATTTTAAACCCTCTCGTGGTTCAAGCAAAAGACCGGGTGAAGATTGATCACAAGAAAGGAACAAGATGGAAGGGGGAAATGGAAGAGGCTGTTATGAAGAAGAAGAGAACATGCAAAAGTTGTAGAGTACTCGGCAACTATGACAAACGGACATGTCCATTTCTCAAAACGATGATAGCATAATCAAGTAAGTATATATTTGACACTATGCATAAACGGCATATTCTCCTTGATTTTTCTATAATGTGCTCCATTCTATATATTATGCCATATTTACAATAATGTGTTCGATCTAGGAGACAACAATAATGGGGAATCTGTTCAGCCGCTGCACTAAAATTCTGACAACCACAACATCTAGGAAAACAGAAGGAGTTCACATGCATTGACTAATTAATATGTATTTGATTATTGGCTGATTATTATTGAGAAATTAGTGTGTTGATTCAACATTATATTTGATTTGTAATTGGAATATAGGACAATAACAATGCTGTATTTCACCGAGAAAATAACAATCAATTATTTACAGTTTAGGGATTGTGTTGCTTTATGCACCCTCTATGAATTTATATATTGTCGAAAATACTGTATTAAATTGTCGGGTTATGTAATAGATCCTTTATAATTTAACTAAATTGCCGATTTCCACAATATTATATACCCATAACTCCAATTACACTTTATAATATTGTCGAGTTCGACAATATTACAAATACATAATTCGAAATACACTACCAAAATTGTCAAAATCGATAATATTGTATATCGCAAGAAACCATATACACTAAAGTATTATCGAAATCAACAAAATTTCATTTTTAAGAGACACTCAAGTGCACTGTCAAAATATTCTTCAGAAGCAATATGTACATTTTGAAGAAGGGAGAGTCAGAAATGAGATTCATATAACATAACAGAAATGTATATAATACAAAAATAAATCAGCAATAGAGTGTTCTACCAAAAATTATATACTGTGATAAACATCGAACTAAATGAACTGTCATATACAAAAAGGAAAAAAAAGTATATACTGCGATAAACATTGAGGTAACATAACTGTCATATACAAAGATTTGGTCGACAACCCTATTTGATTGTCGACAAACCAACATTAACCATGTCATTAACTCTATACCCCTGACACTTGTACTCTCTAAGTAATACCTTGAAGTTCCTTACCCTCACATCAAAATACCTAGTCAGTTGTTCTCTTATAAAACCTGGGGGAATTTCCAGACTTACATGACTGTAGAAAATAGAAGAAATTGGAGGTATAGGTGTATCGAACCTTGGAAACAAGCGAACGAAATGGTTGTCCGCCCCCAAACCAAACCACCAATACTTACTAGTATCCATAACTAGGTTTTAGAACCTCTCCTTATTTGAAGTAGTATTTCTTTTACGTGCCCAAAATATGGGTAAGAATGTATATGCTTCAGTATGGCAAATGAAGACCACAACCTTCTCGCAGTAAGCGGATAGTAAATGCGCCATATGCTTATACTCCATATGTTGATGACCATAAGAACACGCCTGTAACAGAATTTGATACGCGTCCTCACCATCTGCAGTAAATTGTATACCTAATGTTTGGCTGAAGATACTCTTCCAGAATGCGGGGCCCTTACAGAGAAAGGTCTTCAATAATTTCATTACATATGGGAATCTATGTTGGCTCTGGTGCTGAATCGCGGCGATAACCCTAAAACCAGAATTGTTATCACTGATTTCGATGCCACGAACATCTACAAGATAGTTCGTCCACGGTTGGAATAAAAGTTCTTGCATCTTCTTCTTCTAAGCCATTTTCTCCCTTCTAGCAATGACAATATTTTCAAGGGTTACCACCGTGGAAACCAAGTCTTCTTGAAAATCTCCCTTGGGTCCTTACTGTGCCATTGTGAAAAATCTTTCGTTCTGCTCAAAAAGTTCTTCAAAGGTTGGGCCCCCCATGTCCCTTATCCCTTCACTTGCGAATGCCTTCTTCAATGCTTGACGCCAAACCTCCTGCAACAAGTCCTCATATTAGAACAGACAGTAATAATAAAGCAATATTGTTGATTTTGACAATAATGTATATCCATAATTCTAATTACAGTACCATAATTATCAAACTCAACAATTATATATTGTGCAAGTGTACATATATATTACCAATATTGTCGAATTCGACAATATGCACATGGTAATTATCGAATTTGACAACTATGATTTCAAACCATGCATTAAACAGAGAAATTTCAAATAGGTACAAGAGTTAGGAATATGTCATACCCATCATTGTTATCTACTTCCAAAGTCTTCTTCCTCTCTTCAGAATTAACTAGTTTGTTATGTTGAAAAAAAAACTTCAACATTAGGATAAAGACACTTGGTACGTACATGTACATTATCTATATTGTCGAGTTCAACAATATTTACAAATTCGACAATCCTAGATGTACATGTCCATGTAGTTTGAGTTATTTAGGTAAAATAATTACGAATTCGACAATCCTAGATGTTAATAACTCAAATTTAAAGTCTAATTTTAGTTATTTAGGTCAAATATTGACGAATTCAACAATATTTGACAGATTTAATTCCAAATTGCATTACACAAAGGGGTAGACGAAGAATAGACAGTAATTTCACATGATAATGAGATTTACCTTGAAGTAGACAACAACCTCCACTATCAATTCCCAAGCTCTGCTGCTCCAAAAGGAATGGACAAGAAGGGTTAATTCAATTATTTCTCTGAAACTGCCAAATGGAATAACAAAGAAAAGGGCAGTCGTCAGTCTCTAATGATGAGACAGTGAGAGAGAGCGAGTAAGAGTGAGGGAGAGAGAGAGAGAGAGACAGAGTGAGAGAGACAGAGTGATAGAGATGGTTGGAGGGATATTTGGTTTGTTTGGAGAGAGAGAGAGGGTGGGAGAGAGAGAGAGAGTGGGTGAGAGAGACAACATTAAATGTGAGTGACAGATGGTTTGAAAGCAGAAAGGGAAATGTCTGCCAGCTAAAGAGAGTGGGGCAGGTAGGACCCAATAATTTTCCACCTCATTTCCCTTATAGGAAATCCCCAAATTTTGAGAACCACTCATCTCTATTAGATGAGTGGTTGTAGTTAAGTGAGACTTGAGTGTCTCTAAATCTTTCCCGTAATTTATTTACGGAGAGAGAAAGCAAAAAATTGGTAATTGTCAGTTGTTTTGTTTTTGCTTTTTGGTAATGGTGTTGAGTCATCTTTTTCTCCTTCTATTTTTTCTTAAACACACCCATCTTAGGATTAGTTGAAAGAGGTTCACCAAAACCCACATCTTCTCCAACTACGATTCTCCACTACACCTCAAAACTTAGTGCGATTTCTATATTTATTTAAGCTAACATTGTTCTCAGATTCAAGAATTTTGAATCTGATTTGCACAAAATTTTGTGAGGAGAGATCCAGTATTTACCCGTCAAAATTTAGATCGAGAGGTTATCTATCGATGTTCTTCCAAAGCGGAATCTCTCCTTTCTACAGATTTTGTTCACAGTTCCTCAAACCCACTGTTGCATAATTATTGTATAAGATTTTTGTCTTGGTGGTGACTCTCTGTTTGGTTGAGTTTATAAAGAATAGATTACTATTACCCTTCTATTGTTGTGGATGGCGAAATTGCGATGCTTATAACTCGAATGCATCCACCAAGGCATAAATTTTAAACTTTCATGTTGAATTCTAGTATGGGGTTTTGGAAAATTATGTTAACTCTATTTTGGAGCTACATTGTTTAATCTGAATTTGGTATTGATTTGGTGTATAGAGATTGGGACAATCCAATTTTTTTAGGGTTCTAAAGAGGTGATTGGGATTGTGATGTTTGGGGGTGTAACGAATTCAAGGCGTTAGTTTGTGATTGTTAGGTTATGTGTTGATCTATTTATGGGTTTTTTGGAGGAGAATATGAGGATCGATTTATTGGGAGGGAGATTCTAGTCATGGCTGGTCATGGGGCCGATATGTCTTTTCTCTGCACCTCTTTGCTTCGTCGAAGGGCTTAAGTAGTTTGGGTGAATGCCTGGTTCATCCAATCTAGCTTCCCATTTGTGAGCAGCGCCTTCAGCCTTTCAGGAGTAGGTCTAGCCACCTGGACTTGTATTTTCTTTCTTGTTGATGAGTTATGTACTCAACCAAGGTCTGTCTTTCCTTTTCTTGTCAATTGACTGGCATACTAGCGGATGGATGTCTTCGTTCTTTTAGACTAGTAACTACGGGGGACCAGAAAACACCCATGAGTTCTGTTAATTGCAGGTGGACTTTGGTTTGGAATTCGTGGTTGTAGATTGGGAAGGGAACTGTGTTGTGGTCTCTCTAGCACCGATAAATTGTTACTGTTGTTGTTTACAACATATACATATAAAATATATAATTGGCCATTCCCAATTTCTCTGACTATGATTCACATGTCATTTTGTTGTGCCTCGCTTTATTGTTACTATGCATCTGCAGAAGTCTTAATTATTTCATCTGTGGATTTATTATAACTATGTTGGGCAGTTGGATATTATCTTGAGTTAGTGAATATTGTTATATTTAATATAGTAAGTACTTTAAGCTGTACATCATTCATGATATAGGGATTTAATGCCCAAGAATCTCCAATGGGTTTTAAGTGAGATCAAGTAATCGTTAGGAAGACGGGATATAAATTAGGAAAATACACCCAAAGGAGTTTTGGCCATAGATTTGAATGTTTCTCCTAATGTTAAGACTCTCTCGTAAAGTCTTATTAAGACTACTTTGTACTAATTAAATTTGAAATAATTACACCACCCAAAGGAGGTTAAGAAACTTTTAATTAATTAGTGGGTCAAGATAGGCTACATAGTATGGGGAGATGAGGATAAGCCTCGGCCCAAAGGTAAGGAAGTCTATCAAGTCAAACTCTAAATGGCCAGTCTAGTCTTGAGCGTGAGTAATCACCAACTTGGGGGCAATGTAAGTCAAATCACCACCCAAAGGAGGGATTCGATGATACATCGCTGCAGAGTAAAAAGTCAATACTTTAAATATTATATGCACTCTGACTCGACCAAATTCAGATTAAACAATGTAGCTCCAAAATAGAGTAAACCAAATTTTTCAAAACCCTATACTAGAATTTAACTTGAAAGCTTAAGATTTAAGCCTTGGTGTGCATTCGAGTTACAAGCATCGTAATTTCATCATCCACAACAATAGAAGGGTAACAGTAATTCGTTCTTTAGAGACTCAACCAAACAGAGAGTCACCACTAAGATAAAAAAAACTTATACAGTGATGATGCAGCAGTCGCTGGGATAGGTAGCATGTTACTTGCATCATCAGGCGGACCTAGGTTATTTAAATATTCGGTTGTCTAATACTTTGTTGCATGAGCACTTAACATACCGGTATATGTTCGCATGATTCTAACTTCTTGCTTTTGATTTAAGGCTTAAATAATATGTTTTGACCATATTATATTGGCTTGAAATTTATGACCATGGTCGGTTAGAAGTCACCAAAGTAATCTAACTATTATAATGTATGGATATCAAACTGAGTTTATAATATGATTTATTTATATCAAAATTTTATGAATTCGGCCAAAGACGGATTGACTTTTGCGAGACTAATAAATTTAAATAGGTAATTGATATACATTCTAGTTTGTGTTGGAACTAATAACTCAAAGGTGAAGGACCTTCCATAATTTGGCGTACACTTTTAATTAGCCCTATTATATTAATGTTATAACTATTTGAGTGGACATTTTATATATTACAATTTATACCCAAAGGTTGATTTGTGATGATATTATTAGTTCATCATCGGAATATAATTTGGTTTTAATTTCTTATATTCTAACCCATGTTTCATTTATTTATAACTTGTAGCATTAATATTTTGTGAGCTTTTAATTATTTTGCAGTACCGAACCCTGTTTCGCTACATTCGCATACTTTGTTTGTTCAAATTCTCAATGGAACTAATATTTAAGACTAGAGTAAACAAATTCAGTTTTACTTAGGTGTTTTAGATCTTTATTTATAACTCTTGGCTGAAAAACCCGTTGATCGTTCTACTAAGAGCAGTGAGGATGAGAGACTTTCCATAAAGCTTGGGAAATGTCGAATAGGTTAAGCCTTATGTTTATGTGGATGACCATAGCGACTAATATTAAGTATTTACTTCCTAGGCCTGAATATGCAAAAGAATTTTTGACATCTGTGGAAGAACATTTCAAAATTGTCGATAAGTCATTAGCTGGGACTTTAATGGCTAAATTTACTACAATGAAATATGATGGTGTACGCAGCATGCATAAATATGTCTTCGAAATGGCAAATCTAGCTGCTAAACTTAAAATATTGGCGATGGAAGTCAATGATTTCTTTATAATTCAATTTATTTTAAACTTTTTACCTTCTCAGTTTGGCCTATTTCAAAATCATTATAACACTATTAAGGATAAGTAGAATGTGAATGAATTGGCCAACATGATTGTTCAAGAGGAGGCAAGGCTTCTGCAATAAGGAAATCATTCAGTTCATCTTACAATACAAGAAGCTATAAAGAATTGGAGGAAGCCTGATAAGAAACGAGGATCACTCAAGTTAAGGGGGCCTTCTAATGTTACTAAGGCTCCTAAGACGGAACGCAACAATGAACGTAATAGGTGCTACTTCTGTAAAAGGACGGGGCATGTTCAGAAAGATTGTTAGAAATATAAGGCTTGGTTCGAAAAGATAGGTAATCATTTAGCTTTTGTATGTTTCAAATCAAATCTTAATGAAGTTCCTTCTAATACATAGTGGATTGACTCGGGTGCTACTGTTCGTGTTTACAATATGATACAGGGATTCCTTACGACCCAGAATGTAGAACCAAATGAAAAATTCATATTCATGGGAAATAGAGTTAAAGCTTATGTTGAAGCCGTAGGGACCTCTTGTTTATTCTTATACACTGGACATCATTTTGATTTATCGCTTACCTTCTATCGCTTACCTTCTGTGCCACAAGAAGTACAAAGCTTCTTGAAATTATTCATACAGACATTTGTGGACCTTTTACCACTCCCTGTTTTATGGGGAAAAAGTATTTTATCACCTTTATTGATGACTTTTCACATTATGATTATGTCTATTTATTAAGTAAAAAATCTCAAGCAGTAAATACCGTAGAGGTATACATTACCGAGGTTGAAAGACAATTAGACGAAAAGGTAAAAGTCATAATAGTAAAAAAATTATAAACATACTGTAATAAGATCTCAATAAGATGTATAAAGAAAACAATCAAACTAAAAAATCCATAACTATAAAAAAAAAATTATGGAATCCGCCCATGACCCATACTCTGAACATGTTCATTAAATGTCTTTGGCAGTAATCCCTTAGTCAATGGACCTGCAACCACAAGCATTGTACTTATGTGTTCTATAAACACTCATTTCTGAACAGACTCCTTGACTGATAAATATCTTCATGTGATTAGCACCATTAAAATATTTATTATTCTTGAAGAAAAAAAATTGCTGCGGTATTATCATAATAAATTCTCAAAGGCTTCCTGTGATAAAATTCCGCAACCATGAACCATGATTTTTGGCCACATAGTATACCACAAACTCAGCCTTCATAGTAGATGAAGAAATATTATCTTGTTTCCACTTTTCCATTAAATTGCCCCTCCAACCAGTAGGAAGACATATCCAAAAGTAGACTTCCTACTATTAGGGTATCTAGCAAAATTTGAGTCTGAGTAACTCATCACTTCTAAATTATCAGACCTCCTAAATGTGAGCATGTAATCTTTCATTCCTTGCAAGTAACTCAAACCTTTCTTTACAGCTTTACAATGGTCCATCCCTGGATTGATATTATATCTTGCCAGTATACCAACGGCAAAGCTTATGTCCGGTCTTGTACAAGTCCGTGAATACATTAGACTCCCCACAGCAGACGCGTACAAAATCTTTTCCATCTGTTTGCGTTCCCATTCAGTCTTTGGGCATTGCATAAGACTAAATTTATCACCTTTCTGAATTGGTGCATCACTAGATGAAAAATTCTCCATGCTGAATCTCTCTAAAACTTTATCGATATAGGCTTTTTGAGATAGCCCTAACAATCCTCGTGCTCGGTCTTGATAGGTTTTGATTCCAATCACGTAAGATGCCTCACCTAAATCTTTTATTTCAAAGTTCTTAGAGAGAAACTTCTTAATTTGGTGAAGCAGATCAAGATCATTACTAGCAAGTAAGATATCATTAATATACAAAACAAAAAATATAAACTTACTCCCGCTGACCTTGAGGTATATACATCGATCAACAATGTTTTCCTTCAAACCAAAAGGAACAATGGTATTGTAAAACTTAATGTACCATTGGCGGGAAGCTTCTTTAAGACCGTATATTAATTTCTAAAGCTTACAAACCATATTTTTATCCCCACTTTGGAGAAAGCTTCAGGATGATTCATATAGTCTTCTTCATCTAAACTCTCATTCAGAAAAGCAGTTTTCACATCCATTTGGTGTAACAATAAATCATAATGAGCCACCAATATTAATTCTAAGTAAGTCATTCTTTAATACAAGTGAGAAGATCTCCATGTAATAAATGCCTTCTTTTTGAGTGAAACCTTTGCCCACAAGTCGAGCTTTATATCGTTTGATATTGCCATTACTATCGTGCTTGGTCTTAAAGACCCATTTGTAACCAAATTTCTTGTATCCTTTTGGAAATTCAACAAGATCCCAAACATTATTTTATTCCATTGATTTCAACTCTTCTTTCATAGTATCAGTCCATTTAGTAGAATTATTACTATCCATGGCTTGTGAAAATGAAAACAAATCCTTAATAGTCCCTATGTCAAATTCAGATTCCTGCAAGTACATTACATAGCCATCCGAGATAGCATATGTCATTTCCCGTTGGGATCGGTGTGGTACTATTTCTTGTGGTGGCTCTATTATCGGTTTATTGGTAATATTCTAAATCCACAAAGGTTCGGAAGGACCCCGTCTTTTACTAATCTCAGCATTCTTTCTTTGGAGATATGCCCCAGCCGTCTGTGCCACAAGATGGTAGAATTTTTATTAGTTATGTCATGTTTTGTTCCAACATTTGGATACAGGGTCAAAAGGGTTTCGGCGAACATGTTATCAAGATTTAATTTATGTAGGCCATCACAAAAAATGCCAAAACCAATAAAAGCGGAATTCATGAATAAACTAAAAAAACCATTCCCAAAGTGAAAAAAATGCCCATCAAGCTCTAAAAAGATAAATAAAGAAAATTGTGAGAAACTGAAAGAAAATACAAGGTAAGCGATAAATCTAAATGATGTCTAGTGTCTAAGATTAAACGAGAAGTCCCCACGGCTTTAACAGAAGCTTTAACTTTGTTTCCCATGAATATAAATTTTTTATTTGGTTTTGTGTTATGGGTCGTAAGGAATCCTTGCTTCGTATTAAAAACATGAACAATAGTACCTGAGTCAATTCATCAAAAATATAAACTTACTCTCACTGACCTTGAGGTATATACATCGATCAACAATGCTTTCCTTAAACCAAACGATACAATGGTATCGTAAAACTTAATGTACCTATTTTCCTATTTCAATTAGAATTACTTTCCATCAAAGTAGAGAGTTATAGGAAACCCTAACCTCATTTACCAATAGAATTAGTTTCCTATTAGGACTTGGATCATCATAATTAAAAACCTATAATAACTAAAAGACCCTTACTCATGTAGGCTATAATAAGTCATACATTCTCCCACTTGGCCCATATGAAATAGGTTTGAAAAACATACACAATAAAACTTAAATATGCAAAATATTTTGACTAAAAAATGGGCTCAACGATTAAATAACTGACACTCACGAGATTTAAAATATATCCAAGTCATACTATCTTTATTGATCATCATAATACCAAAATTAAACAATTTACTAAAGCGAGTCATGGCTGTCCTATGCAATTTTTTGACACATTTTCTTCTATGTACTACAAAAATAATGAACTATTTAACTTGGTTCATAAGTGAGATTTATAGGCGTGAACAAATAGACCGATAAAAGATCCATCAATAATGTCTTGTCAAAAGACTTTCCTATTATCATTCATCCAATCGCATACATGTGTACACATAATGGTAAACAAGAAAATATTATAAACATACTATAATAAGATCTCAATAAGATGTCTAAAGAAAACAATTAAACTAAAAAATCCATAACTATAAAGAAAAACATCATGGAATCCGCCCAAGACCCATACTCTAAACATGTTCCTTAAATGTCTTTGGTGTAATCCCTTATTCAATGAATCTGCAACCATAAACATTGTGTTTATGTGCTCTATAAGCACTCGTTTCTGAACGGACTCCTTGACTGATAAATATTTTATCTCTATGTGCTTAACACCATTAGGAATATTTATCATTCTGGGAGAAAAATATTGCTGCTATATTATCACAATAAACTCTCAATGGCTTAGAAAAGGAGTCGACAATTCCAAGTCCAGATATAAAATTCTAAAACTGAAGGGATCTATCCCTCGATCTCACCTAAATTTGGGTCATCGCCAGTTCGAATCACCTCCATCTCAGACTCGCGCATTTTTAACATAACTTCCCCAGTCAACATTCTAACCTACCCCACGAACTGGTTAAGAACGTGGGCCGAGCTTAAACTGAAAAGCCTTATCCAGTCAAAGATACCTATATTTCACGAACTCATCAGTTACTCAGTCAATTGCCACTAACACATTGTTCCGAAAATGTGCTCTAGCACGATAAAAATCTGCGGAGAATGCCTATATAAAAGAAAAATTCCATAAGAGACAGGGACCAGAAAATTACACAAGAGATCATCAAGAAACTAATTATTTTAGATTCTCAGCAACATTCAAACTTCTTAGTTACAAGATTCAAGTATTTTTATATCTAGAGATCACTTGTTATAAGATATCTACTTCAAGCAATAAATATAATTTTACAAAAATCCTCCACTCGAGGTCGATGTTTTTTACCTATTCAGAGGTTTTTCATGCTAAAATCACCTGTGTCATTTCTTATTTTCCATTAGAATATTATTACAGGTTCATTGGTGTGATAGCAAATTCTAAGCCATTTCGAGCTTACAGAATTTGGCCATTACATTTTTCCCCGTCTGCAGGAAAGATTGTATTTCCACGATATCCAAAGGTATTCTTTCACTACAACTTTCGATCATGGTTACATCTAGACGACCGGCTACAGGGACCCAGCTCGATGTTTCAATGGAGCCGGGGCAACTTGTAGAGTTACGGGCGAATCTCAATGCCAAAACAGAGAAACACGCCAAACTCAAACTTCAGTTAACAAATAAACGGGAGCTTTGTGAGAAAGAGCTCAACACAAAACAACAAGCTCGTTTGACAGCACTCAAACGATATGAAGACCAAATAATAATAATGCAGACTTCCCTAAAGGCTCTGCAAAATACTCAGCATGCTCATCCAGTCCTCCATACATTTAGGGGGTGAGGTTCAGTCTGAAGCCAGTCGAGGTCACCGAATTTCCATCCGCCAGGAGGAAGAACAACGACCTCTACATCAAGTTCCAGTACGAGATCCTCTGAGTAAAGGTACGGGAACTCATTATCCACAACCTGCTCGTTCAACAATTATACCAATATGTCATTACATCACAAAAGAGCATATGGACCAGCGAATTAAGGAGCTGATCGAAACACAAGTTTTGGGTACTGCCGGCGACATCAAAAAATTACAAGGAAGTTTGATTGCCAAAGAGCTATTTGATATTGAGATACTAAAAGGTTTCCATACTCCAAAAATTCATAAATACAAAGATACTGATCCGAAGGAGCACATTCAACAGTACCGTGATTCATTGGGGTTGTACTCCAATCTCAACCACATCCTCTGTTGTCTGTTCGCTACAAGTCTGCAGGAGGAACCACTATGATGGTTCCATTCTTTCCATAAGGATTCCATATATACATTCGACCAGTTGCAGAAATAGTTCATCAAGAAATATGCCCACAACAAGGACAAAGAGGGAATTTGTATTCTCTTATCAGTCTCAAACAGTCATACAGAGAAAAGCTCGAGGCTTTTGCGAAGAAATTTTTAGAGCTCACGCGTAAAGTGGATAACCTTGATCAGAAAACAGTTGTTACTGCTTTCACCAACGCACTCCAGCTCGACTACAAGGCCAAGGAGAACCTCTTCCTCAACAAACCTGCAACCTTGGAGGATATGATCACCAAGGTCAAAAGTTATGCCGACCTGGAGAGGATGATGTCTGAGCGACAAAAATCTACTAAATCCGTCCTCACCACAAAAGGTTCATCTACAGATTGAAGAACTAAACTAAAGGAAGAACAGGGAGATCGGAAGTACACCAAGGGTAACACTGGCTACTCTCGAAAAGGCGGTCCGCCGAACAAACCCATCCTCCCCAAGATGAACTTCTAAATCTCCATAATTTTTCCACTGCTTTTAAAGTATAAGCTCTACCGCGTCTCTCAACCACTGGAACCCATCGATAGTCAACCATATTGCTTGTATCATAAGGTAAACCATCATTCTACTGACAATTGCTATGGTTTACAGAGGTTGCTCAAGTTCATTTTAAAGAGGGACAGATGCTCGAATACATTATTGATCTGGAATCGTACAAAGATGGCAGCTATAAAAAATAACTTGAAGTTATCTAGGTCAATGATCAAGCCGAGGAAAAACATCTTTACCATATGCACCACAAAAGCATGATCAAAATTAATTAGATCACCAATTCTAACAGATTAAAGTGCAAGAGACTATCAGAATGTTGTTATCTCATACCTCAAGACAAAGAAGCTAAGCTTCTTCCTGAGTCGAGCAATCGCCGGCTTGGGATTTCCTTTGAAGATAGAGATACTAGCCATGTCAAATTTCTACATCATGATGCGTTAATAGTAATGCTCAAAATGAAGAAGTTTATCGTGCACACGATGATGATTGATACTGGAAGCGGTATTGAGATTCTATTTTAGAGCATTATCGACCAAATAGGTTTGGCCAACCAAGTTATCCAGAGTAACACCAATATCAGTGGGTTCAATGGTTCTAGAGAAGAACGAGTAGGCAAGATCATCTTACCTATCACCGCAATACCAGCCACCATCGACGTCGTCTTTTTCAAAATTAACACCAAATCTCGTTACCTCGGGATTATGGGCCACTGCTGGATTCACAACATGGAAGCAATCACTTCCGCCTATCATCAAGTACTCCGATTTAAATACGGCAATGATATTTATGAGATCAGGGGTACAAAAGCTTTCTCGAGCTTGTGAAAATACCGTCTCTACTATCCTAGATACTTCTGACAAATTTACTGCATAACAATTACAGGAAGTTGATTACCTTAACGATCGACCTTCCACGGAGGAGCCTACAGAATATATTAGCATTGATGGACCTAGCAGATGTACTTTCATTGGTACTAAGCAGGTTCAGCACGAAAAGGATACTCTCATTCAGTACTTGTAACTAAATCGAGAAGGTTTTGCGTGATCTTTCAAAGAAATGCCTGAGGTTGATCCGGCCAATGCATACCACAAATTAGCCGTCAACATTAACACCTCGGCGGTTAAACATAAATAGCGACAACTGTCACCTCATCTTCGAGATGAAGTTAACATCAAGATCAAGAAATTGATCAAAGTGGGATTCATTCGAGAAGCCAAATATCCAGACTGGATATCCAATATTGTCGATGTCCCAAAGAAGAACGAAAAAGTTTGAGTTTGCGTAGATTTCACCAATCTGAAAAAATATACTCCAAATGACAGTTTCCCTCTTCCCAACATTCATCAGATCCTAGATTCTATAGTAGGCCATGACCTCCTATCTTAATAGATGCTGCTTTGGGGTATAATCAAATTCCACTTTTGGAAGAAGATCAAGAAAATACAACTTTCATCACTGAAAGAGGTCTTTAGTGCTATAAACTTATGCTATTCAGACTCAAAAATATGGGTGCCACATATCAACAGTTGATGACTACTATGTTCAAAGCACATCTAGGGAAAGCCGTTGAAGTTTACATCGACGATCTCTTATACAAGAGCGTGCAGTCAGCCAATCACATCTCAGATCTTAATACTATATTCAACATGCATCGATCTTACAGGATGCGTCTCAACCCTGATAAGTATCAATTGGGGTACATTCTAGCTGATTTCTAGGCTACCTCATCAACAAGAAAGGGATTGAGGCCGATCCAGATCAGATTTGAGTTATCTTCAACATGCCCTCTCAAAAAAAAAAAGACGTTCAAAAACTTGCCGACAAGATTGTCGCTATCAACCGTTTTGTTCCTAAATCTTCAAACCACTATCGTTGGCTAATCCTATTTCTCCACGGTTGCACCAAATGAGGAAAAGTTTAGCCAAATGCAGAGGTCACATGGACACCAGAATGCGAAGCAGCTTTTCAGGATCTCAAAACCTATTTGAGGAGGTTTCCCATATTGAGCGCCCCATTAGATGATGAGGAACTGATTATTTACCTAGCATTCATAGATAATTCCTTCAGCTTGGTTCTCATTCGCCTTAAAGGGAAAATTGAGAAACCAGTCTACTTTATCAGCAAAACCCTCACTCCAGTAGAAACGAGGTACTCTAAAATTGAGAAACTTCTTCTCACTCATGTTTACACTTCACAGAAACTCAAGTACTATTTTTAAGCTCATTCAGTCAAAGACATGACGAACTACCCACTTCAGGAAGTTCTATCCAAGAAAATAAAAATAAAGGAGAGTGCAACAGTGGTTAGTTAGTTTGGGAGAACATGATATCAAGTTCGAACAACGTCATTCCGAAAAAGGTAAGGCCATTGCCGATTTTCTCGATGATTTTCCAGTGAAGGATCCTGAGTGGGAGGACCATGACCCTGATCTTACAAAAGAAACTACCGAAGATCTACCCCCCAAACCATTTGATAAGCGAGCTGAATAGATCACAATAATGGGGCGAAGACTTCTCATGGATGGATCAGTAGGACCTGTTGGGTCGGGAATCAGAATCGTTATGATTATCCCTTCTAATGACATAATTGAAAAATCAATCTGCTTGGATATTAAGGCCTCAAATAATGTCACCGAGTACGAAGCTCTCATTCATGGACTCGACCTCGCTCTTGAGCTCGATGTCCCCAAACTCTCAGTCTACACAGATTCACTACTCATCGTCCACCATTTTTCTTAGTAATACAAGAAGAATGGAAAGATGATCAAATATGCAGCCCTCTTTGTAGATAAGATAAGCAAGTTCGCGAAAGCAACTCTCGATTATCTTCCTCGAGGTGAAAATAGACACGCTGATTCCTTGGCATATCTAGTCGGGGTCTTGGGTACAGAAGCTCGATATCTCCAGATCAAAATCATTTCAGCCCCCAACATTGATCGTATTTTTGTATGCGCGATCAACACTAGGGTCGATAAAGGAAGAGACGACGATTAACGAAAGTTTTTCTTAGCCAACCTCGGTGTTGACAACATTTACAACGGACCACTTCTAACTGATCTAAAAGAGCACCGATAGTTGATCAACAACTCGATGTACAACACTAATCAAAATGGTGTACTATACCGCCTTTCTGTCACGGGGACCTACGTCAAGTGCCTCTCCAAACCAAAAGCAGATAAAATGTTAGGCGAATTACATAAAGGGACTTGTGGCTCCCACACCGCAGGTCGATCACTAGCAGACCGAGTTATTACACAAAGAGTATTCTGGCCCGACATACGCAAGTAAGCAGAGGAGTACTCACGCAGATGTGATACCTGTCAAAGACATGGACATATGATACACGTCCCTAAGCTCAAACTCCATGCAAGAAAGGCGTTCTGGCCATTCAAAAGATGGGCACTTGATATAGTCGGCGAATTCTCTAACTCTCCAGGTAACCGCCATCACCTACTCATAGCTACCGATTATTTTACAAAATGGGTAGATGCAGTTCCACTATGTCAAACCAGAGAAGAAGAGGTTATTTATTTTATCTGGGAACACATTATCACTCAGTTTGGGTGCCCCCACCTAATTCGTATCGGTAACGATCCCCAATTTGTGGGAGAAAAAATTGTAACTTTCCTCAACCAACACAATATCATTCACTCTCCATCCAATCCTAACTATCCTCAAGGCAATGGCCAAGCCAAAATCGCCAATAAAACCATCGTGAATATACTCAAAAAATAGCTTCACTCACAGAAAAAAGGAAATTGAGGTCGAGAACTACCTCATGTCCTATGGGCATATCATACCACTCCCAGACAGTCAACAGGATGTACCCCATCCTCCTTGCCTATGGTACTGAGGCTGTCATTCATTTCAAATACCATTATCCAGTTCGAGATCACGAGCTGAATGAAGAGAAAAATGAATTCGAATTGGCTTGCAACCTTAATATGATTGATGAAACTTGGAAATGTGCCATTGCTAACCTTGGTCGATATCATCATATGCTGGCAAGATCGTACAATAGCCAAGTTAGAAACCGTACCTTCCAAATCGACTATCTCGTCCTCAGAGAGATCCCTCAACATAGCAAAGAGCCTCACGCTAGAAAATTATTTGACAATTGGGAGGGTCTATTCATTATCACAGGTCTCTCAGGCCTAGGATCATATTATCTTATGACAAAAGAAGGATTCTCCATTTCAAATCCTTAGAACACTAGGCGTCTGAAATGGTACTATCGTTAAGCGTCTTACTACTTCATTTCCATTTCTCATTTTTGTTTTTTCAATTCCAAAAGTGAGATTTTCATCTCCATCCAATGTAAATTCTGAACTAATCAATGAAACTTCCAAGTTTTTTCACAACATCTCTCTACTTACATAGATTTAACCACATTTTGTAGATTAAAGCATAGATAATACTAGCTTTCAATCGATCTTATACCAGTTAAATCAAGAATATTACTTGGATTGGCTGACTCTACTGAATCTCTGCGATTAAAATAAATGCAAAAACTTGTTTCATATCAACGACTCTAACAGGCATAAGATAAGGCAAAGGTAATACTAGCCTTCGTCTCTTTCAATATGTCTATAACATTACTGCAATTAAATCAAGATTTACTTGGTTTGGCTAACTCAATCCATCTCTGCGATTAGAACAAATGTAAAAACTTGTTTTATATCAAAGACCCCACCAAACATAAGATAAGGCAAAGGCCATACTGGCTTTTATCTATTTTAATATGTCTTCGACATATACTATTTATTTTTAGGTCACATTACAATAAATTCTTTTCAGCTGCTGGGATGTCAACCATGTTTTTCCCTTCAGCAGGAGGTCGATCAAAATTTAGTTTGTGAGTTGCAGTAACTCTGCCCCTCTCTATCAGATCAGCAGGTCGAGGACCTAAATTTATTTCTATGAAGGCCATATAGTTCCCTCGATCTATATTGACTTTACAAATGCATCCCTTGTCAGACAAACTCTTGAACAAGGTATCTCGTTCTAACTCAAGTCTTTTTACTTCCTCTACAAAATACGTAACGGTTGACTTTAACAGGTCTGCACGCGACGCATGAGTAACAACAATCCTTGAAAAGTGAGATCTCACCTTCTCAAGGCGTGACTCTAAAGTTGTGTATAGTTTCTTTTGATGTGTCATTTCCATTTCTGTCCGAGCATCAAAAGCTATAGTCTCTTCTAATTTTTTGACAAATTTTGCTGATTCAACCTGATTAATGGCCTCCTGGTCTGCCACCTGGGCTCAAAGTCTCTCAATTTCTACATTCAGCTCTTCCCTAGCCGAATTATCCCTTAACAAATCATTTTTTTTCTTCATCTGAATTTCCTTTGCCCTGATTTCCCCTTCCAGAACCTTCTCCCTGACAAGAGTAGCATCCAACTTGTGCTGGCATTCCCTTAAGTTGGCATTCCCTTTCTGCACATGCCCCTAAATTTGAGCTACGTCACCTTCCAGCTCTCTAATGCAACTTGAGAGGCTAACTACATCTCTTTGGACTAGAGGAACTTTAACATCCTTTCTACTCCCCCTCGAGCGCTCTCTAGCCTCGTCTTTCTTGACACGAGTGTTGGCTTGCGTCAATTCGGTCTTCAATCGTGCCACCCTCTCATTTAACTCGTCACACCTCCGTTGCATCCCTCGAAATTCCATATCCTTGACGGGTAGGGTACTATGCAAATGTTCGGCTGCAGCTTCCGTGGCTGATAGATTTTCTTGAGCCACCTTCAGTTCATTATCTTTTTCAATAATTTTTTGTTTCATTCATTCCAGTTGGCTTCTACAATTCTGAAGATCAGCTTGAGATTGTTCCTCAGATTTTTCTAGCACCTGGATACGGTATTGAGACATTTCAGCTTGCCTACCCTTAACCATTAGCGTGTCAATCCAACTTTGAAGCTTCGCGACGTGTTCTATTATCTCCGCAAGCTTTTTTATCCCCTTGCTAATTTCGGCATCCTTCTCCTCGATCTTGCGAGTAAGGTCGACAATAGTTTGGGATGCCTCAACAAATTTAAAATGCACATTTGCATGCTGGTCTTCTCTGTTCTAATTTGCCTCCCTCACCCTATCTAACTCCTCCACAAATTCCCAGTTATATTGGAGTGCCTCATCTTCGCGTGAGCGAACTGAATCTAATTCGACCTGCACAATAATAGATACATTATATGTAGCTCGAATCATAACACCCATCAGCATAATATATATCTCATTTCTAATATATATCTGATTTCTAACATCAACTGTGCGCAACTACTTTTAGGCTTAAAGGTCGAGGTACAATCTCAGATAGGTGCCCCATGACATGTATTTCGAAGTCTAAGGTATAAGTTTTCTATATGCTACATTATCTACATTGAATTTCCCTATGTACTATATTAGTATTATTTTCCTAAAATTGATAGCAAGTTTTCGGTCAACCTCCACGCTTTATATTATCTTATTTACTTGATAGCTTTATGTCAATATAGCATACAAGTCAGAAGACCTATTCTGATCTAACCTGCAGCTCTGCTTATGAAGACAGTAAGGCTGTGGAGATCTCTCTTTCCCTGGCAAGCCCGGTCTTTAGATCTTTTATTCTGAGATTCATTTCTCTAAGTGCCTACAAGAAGGTTACAACAAAAAAATAAAGGGGGAAGCTCAGCCTACAGAAGTCTATTTAATACGCGCAAATCCAACAATTTACACGACACTTCAAAAATACTCATACAAAGTCATTTCTTTACTCTACCTTCTCATTCTTGCCCTCGGGGAGTTCGGTGTCAGCCCCTTGATTGTCTAGTACCGTCTGGCGGGAGACACCGTCTAGTCTATCAACAACTCCCACCACCACCTCTTCCACTTCTTCATCATCACCCTCCTCAATATAGGTGTCTGCCTTAATGGGATCCACCTCATCCTTAGAATATCCCTTCAACATCAAGTGATGCCCAAGCCTTCCGCGCTCTACCTTCACCTCCTCCAGATTCACCCTCACCTCTGCTTGTAGATGGCCAATCGCCACTGCATGGGAAGCCTTTAGGGCCCCTAACTTCTTTGCTTCCTTGAGAGCATCAGCTTTCGCTCGAACTACCTTCTTTTCAAGCGCGACATTTACCTTCATCAGCTTGGATTTTTCTTCTTCCACTCCGAGTTAAATCTCCTTCACCAAACGAGCAACCTACACAAAACAAATCGACCTCAGGGTAAGTTTGAAATGCAATACATAAATATTTCACATGATCAAACATAAATACATACCATCCTGCTCATGTCCTCCTCTCCATGAAGAGCCTCCATCCTGGCCCTTTCCTCTACTGCTTTAAGTCCTCAACAGCAGGTCGCTCTTCAGCGACCTTTTCCCCTGACCTCCCTAAAGGTTTGATCCTTCTCCTTTTTGCTTTTCTGTCAATCTCACTGCTTCCAGTGGTACCAGAGGCCGACAGACGCTTCAACATCTATTCTTTCGGAAATGTTTGAGCTAATTTGCTCGACGTAATAGACTCCGGATGAACCGAGCTGTCTATTTTAGGGGTCTTGGCCACATTGGTTTGACCTTCCCCACCAGTTCCTCTCTTCTTCCCATCATTAATACCCGCCATCAGCTTGGTTGATTGAGATTTTTAAACCTTTTTCGACTTGCTCCTAACCCACTTCTTTCTGCTAAGGCCAGTCCTTCCAACATAAATTTGAGCTCAACCACTTCCTCCGCAACTTCGTCCAACAGTGAATCTTTCCTCTCCACTCGGGACTTCGGGCCTGCCATGCATTACATTTGTTATTATCACCAAAAGATCATCAGTTCATACATATCAATATTATACTCAATGTATTGTTATACTTACTTTGTTTTGCAGTTCTAAACAGAAGATCCAAAGGTTCTTCATCATTTCTCTAAAGATAATTACCCTACACCCATATTACGTTGTCATTCCAGAGGCTCAACCTACTAAATTAAGATTAAAGAAGCGATACCGAGTTGCACTCGCATAGAAATATGCCCCACCACTGGCGTGATAATTCTTCACCCCATAAAAATGTAATACATCCTCAAGGGATATCCTCCTCACTTTTTCCTCATTCTCCCATTTTTCATTCAGATGGTCATAAGCAGTTATTACCTCTCACATATTCTTATTCAATTGAATAGGACATGCCCCAATTGTATTCATAATCCCCTTCGCCAAATTGGTAAGGGGAGACTCAACTCGTACTCTAATTGAGACAGGTAATACAAGAAACCCTCTTAAAGGTTACTCCGAACACTCCCGTAAAAATATTCTAACGAGATCGATTCATCTATACCCCTATCTCATTTTTCCTCATCCAAGTCGGCCAATAAATAAAAATATTATTCCCCGTCGCTACAGTACACCCCCTAAACATCTTACCAACATATTCTACGCAGTTACCCCATTTCCCTCCTACAGCAGCCTTGACTTTACAAAATTATTTAAACACATATGAACCAGGGGGATAGGCCACCAATTTACCAGGAAAACCTAGAAATTGCTCCAATCCTACTTCAACCTCACTATCAGACTATACCATCTGACCGGAGGTCGAAACCTCGTTAATAGAAAAATTATCCATCTCAACTACAATTTTACAGGCAAAGTTTGACCTTATACAAATACCTCCCACGTTTGACCTACATACAGGTTCAAGTATCTATCATTATTTAATACACATCGATCATTCATATGCAACATATCTTTCAAATATTCTGTCTATATGTCAAATATCACAGATTGCTATAAATAGTGATTTTTTAGGATTTACTTAAAACAGATTACGATTTACAAAAAATACAGTACACGTCTCTACTAACCTTTAGTGTTAGAATGAGAATCCGCAGTATTGCCAAGTCCTTCCCTTACAACGCTGTTATATAGCCACCTACGTGATTCCTGCCTATAACTCTCTTTGACTGTTGATCACCCAGAACGTGGAACCAAATGAAAAATTCATATTCATGGGAAATAGAGTTAAAGCTTCTGTTGAAGCCGTGGGGATCTCACGTTTATTATTAAACACTGAACATCATTTAGATTTATCGCTTACCTTCTACGTTCCTTCAGTTTCTTCTCGCAATTTGCTTTCTTTATTTCTTTTAGACTTTGATGGGTATTTTTTCACTTAGGGAATGGTTCTTTCAGTTTATTCAATAATTCTGCTTTTATTGGTTATGTTGTTTTATGTGATGGTTTATATAAATTAAATCTTGATAGCATGTTCGCCAAAGCCCTTTTGACCCTGTATCTTAAATTTGGAACGAGACGTGGCATAACTAATGAAAATTCCTCCATCTTGTGGCATAAAAAATTAAAGCATATGTCACAGCCCAGCCCGGGTCTGTCTCTACAGTGCCCAGAGCATAATGAAATACGAGGTCGTACGGCGTACACGCACGTGCGGCCGGCGTGTACCAGCCATCTTTGCAGCGGCACTAGTGGAATATAACCACGGATGCTAGAGCGACATCCGAATAATCCTGGATACTCGTGAGGGGTCATCGAATCTGTATTCGGAATAGGCAACAACGCCGAAGGTTCCCTCAATAATCCCTACAGCGTAATCTCTCGTGATTGGGCATGAGGTACGGAAAACACACCTGTCCTGTAGCGGAACAGGATAGTTCAATATGTCGTATTCCAGATAAGGGACATATATATGAAGGGGCGATGAGCTTGGACTAGTTACATTGTCCATCTATATGAGGCGGTGCATCTCGGGTAGCCCGTGCGGCATAGCGGTGCCGTTCAAAACCCCATCTGGGAAGGCGGCTCGCATTGCTAGGCAATGTTTTCTGGCCTTCCCAAGGCCTAGGATAACTCATGACTATCCCTTGTAGATAGCCCATGAGCCGGTGTCCATGATGAGCAAGCCTTGAAGCTCTTTTAGTGATGGGGAGGTTTGGACCAAGGTTCCTCCTTAATATCTATCTATTTATACACCTAAAGGAATAACTCATCAGCCATTTCTCGATCTCAGCCGTTCGTTACCCATCTCTCGCGAGTCGAGAATTATTTAGGTCGCTCGGATCTTTCCTATGCTTTAAAATTAAGTCTCAGCCGTCGGATCCTACAATAAATTTCAGAATTAGTTCAAACTTTAAAACTGCCAAATTATCTGCCGATTTAGCTTATATTTTCAGTCAACCAACATTTGTTTTAAACTTTAAAGCCAAATCATATAGCGAACTTCGGTCTTTTCATCTTCATCTACACTTTCTCAACTTCTTATATTGGCTGCGATTTTCAATTTGATAATTAGGTCGTTTGATTTGGGAGTTTTAACAGCGATCGTCTCCAGCGACGACATCTTTGTGATCTCCAGGTAATTGTGTTCGATTTTCTCTTATCTGGGTTAGATATCTTGATTGGGCGTTGTTTGATAGATCTCTGTTAGGGTTTCAATTAGAGGTTTATTATAGGTGTTGTTGCATGAATGCTTCTAAGATTTGGGAGTTTTGATTTTTTTTTTCTTATTGGTCTTTGATTTATAGAATGCAAAAGGTTGAAAAATGTTATTTTTGAGAAATTGATACTAGTAATTTTAGTTTCTAGGGTTAATACAACGATTTATGTCCTCAAATGTTTTGATTAATTCAATTTTGGACATGTTTTTCTGCTTGTCTTATGGTTTTTTCTGCGTCAATGACTATATTTGATTAAATGGGGGACAGTAGTCTTAATTCTCTAAAATTGGCCACCCCCAAATTGGGGTAATCTTCTTTACATGACCATAACTTATACCAATTTATGGATACCAAAGTTTGAGTTACGTCTTTGAGATTTGCTAACTTGGGATTTCTCTCTTTCTCTCACAAACACACACATTACACACTTAGGAGTGATGGGCACATCTGGTTTTGTTTTTGTCTGATCAGATTAGTAGCCATTTAGAACATCACCCAAACTCAAAAAATACAAGTTTTTAGGCCAAACTTCAATCTGGGGTTTTGTTTAATTCCACTTTTGCATCCTTTTTTATCTTCAACTCTATTTTTTTGCCATTTTCTCTAACCCCAGTAACCGATTTTATTGAATCTTGCGTTCTGGAAGAGGGAGCTATTGGTTTTGTTGATACCCAGTGACTTGAATATCGATTTGGTTTACGGGTTCTTAAAAGATTTAGTTTGGAAACATGTCATCAATGAAACTGGGGAGTAGAGATAAGCGGGGAATTAGTGTAGAGAGACCAAACTGGAAGCATGTGTTTGAAGAGACATCGCCAAGGTCAATGAAGAAAACCTGAAGCCCACAGCGACAAACAACTCATATTCCAATCACTACTTCTCAACACCAACACCAACACCAACACCAACACCAAAACCGCATTTTCCGTCTTTTGAGGATGTTTTCGTTCTCATTAGACGGGTGTCAACAACCCCTTCATTTGTTAGCAACACATTGCCCTCCATTTTATTCTCCACCACTGCAAGGCCCGAACGCAAATCAAATGATTTCGTTCGAGTCACAATAATCGTTACAGCAGGAACAACTTCTTTAGTATTGGAGCAATGCACTTAATTTAAGTCCACGGGGGGAGAATGATGATGTTAAACAGATGTTCTAGGCCTCAAAACCTGCAATCCGCAATTAGTTCTACGAAGCTTTATAGAGGAATGAGGCAACGCCACTGTGGGAAATGGGTAGCGGAGATTTGTCTCCTTCGTAATCGTAGACGTCTTTGGCTTGGTACGTTTGATACAGCTGAAGACGCTGTATTGGCATATGATCGAGAGGCCTTTAAATTGCGAGGAGAGAATGTTCGGCTCAATTTCCCTGAACTCTTCCTTGGCAAACCTAATACGGATACCGTGACCACAGTGTCTCCGAATTCAATGACCTCGTCGCAGCAACCCAACGAGCCCCATTAGATTCACTAACCTTCAAGAGGCCTAAACTTGGAGCAACAACGTCCAAACAATACAATTTTTTAGGAAAATGTAACTTCTGGACCGGGTTTTAACGCGGTTTCAGGAAGTAGTGAATCACAGGAAGCAATGCCAGCAACAACATGTTCGGAATTTCAGTAGAACGATATGGAGGAGGCATGGTTCAATGCGATACAGACAGGTTGTTGGGGTCCAGATAGTCCAGCTTGGGACGATTTTGACACTGCGGGTAATTGTTTTTCGCAGTCAAACCTCTCTTTTCCCAGCTCTAATAAGCCAGATTTTGGTACCTCTGATGTCCAAAACCTCCTAGACGATTCTGCTTCGGTTTCGGCTTCTTGCTCTTCTTCCTCAATGTTCTTTTGGAACGAAGGGGATTAACTTCATTTCACCATTCTCATAGACCATCTTCTAGAATCTCACTGGTTGCAGATTTTTAAATGCTAACCAGGGATTTCTCACTAGAGTATTTGCTAGTTTAGTAGTCATTAAATCCAAAACCTTTCAGATTAAATTTGGCCATGCAAACAGGTGTTTTAGGTCCTGTTAGCAATGGTTTTCGAATATTATTTCCCCACTTTGTGTCATATTTGTCTTAGTGGAGACAAGACAAACATGTAGAAGCTTTATCAAGTATGTTTGATACATAGGGAGATATAGTTTGATTGATCCTTTAAATGTAGTAATGCAGGATAGGACTAAAAGGCAGGAGACAGTTTTGTGATCTCCTCTCCATCAGTCCATCCACATCTTTATTTATGTTGCTTTTGTAAATTGAGTATGGATATTTAATTTTGTTATGATATCTAGTTTGTGTTTCTTTATGTTTGATTTAGGCTCTTATTGTTTTTTTATATATTTAGGAAATGTTTCCAATGGTTCGGTTTCATATAGGACTATAACACATTTTAATTTGTAAAAGCGTTTTATGTCGGTTCTTGAGAATATTTTCAGTAACTTTTGTGTAATAGCCTTCATAAGTTTCCATTTGCACGTAATTGTGCTCGATTTGCTCTGATTTTGTGGTTTAAGACCTGCTTTACTACGATTCTCAATTTCATAATTAGGGCATTTGATTTGGAAGTTTTAACAAGGATCGTCTCCATCAACGACATCTCCGTGATCTCCACGTAATTATGCTCGATTTGCTATGATTTTGGGGTTTAAGACCTGCTTTACTATGATTCTCAATTTCATAATTAGAGTGTTTGATTTGGAAGTTTTAACAATAATCGTCTCCATCGACGACATCTCCGTGATCTCCACGTAATTGAGCTCGATTTGCTCTGATTTTGGGGTTTAAGACCTGCTTTACTGTGATTCTCAATTTCATAATTAGGGCGTTTGATTTGGAAGTTTTAATAACGATCGTCTCCAACGATGACATCTCCGTGATCTCCACGTAATTGTGCTCGATTTGCTCTGATTTTGGGGTTTAAGACCTGATTTGCAATTGAGCTTAATTTGAGCATATTAGTTAGGGTTTTAGGTTTTATTTAAATGATTTTGCGATTGGGGTTGATAATTTTGGGCTGAGCATTCTGGAATAATTTTGCGATTGGGGTTGATCCCACCAATCTCTCCAATCAACATTCAGTGGGTCTTCCCTCAAATTCACTCGCCAATCCTTAAATTCGCCATCTCCATTGCACCTAAACCCCTCTCTGTCTCTGCCGCACCAAGAAAGCTTTCGCGGTGTTGAAGGGGACTTCGAAGGTTGAAGGGGTTGTTACTTTGAGCCAAGATGACAGTGGTTTGTATTGGTAGTTTTGATTATGTTGTTGTTAAGGTTTTAACTCAATTAGTGTAATTGAAGTGAAATGTTGGGGTTTGATGATGTTGTGTTCCTACGACTGTGAATGTTAAGATTACTGAACTTGCTCCAGGACCCCATGGAATCCATCTTGTAAGTTTAGTTGTAGTTTCAGAGTTTTAGCTCAAACATTGCCAAATTGCGTTTAATGGGTTAATACATATTTTTGTTCTTCGTCAGCACGAGTTCGGAGATACTACGAATGGGTGTATTTCAACAGGTTAGATTTACTTTGGATATTTTTTGTTTGTTAATTTGGTTGTGTTTTGTGGTTGAGTTGTAGTAATGTGGGTTAGTTTGTATGGTTATTTGGTTGTTTGTGTGTACTAGGTCCACATTTTAATCCTAATGGGTTGACACATGGTGCGTCGGAGTATGAAATCTGTCATGCGGGCGACCTGGGAAACATGATTGCTAATGCCGATGGTAATGTTCAGTTAAATATCAGTTTAAGAGGTGCTTGGTATTTTTTTCTTTGTGGGTTTTGCTGATTTGTAATATGTTTTGTGGTGGTACAGCAGTGGCGGAGGCAACAATAGTAGATACTCAGGTGCTTCTATTTCATAGTTATCAATGTTTATTTAATATTTATCATATTTTATGATTTTGTCATCTACTTATCATGGTATATTTATGGAAACGTGTTTGAAGTGTTAAGTTCATTGTGTTTCTTAATTATACAGATTCCATTGAGTGGATCAAATGTAGTTATTGGAAGAGCCCTTATTCATGAACTTTAGGATGATCTTGGAAAGGGTAAATATTAATTTTCATTAGTTTTCCTGTTTCATTTCATTTTTAATGATGCTTTATACTCAGATGTTCTTATTTGGTGTAAAAACGAAGAAGATTTCCTGTATGGCTATATATGTATCTGTCTTAAGTATATTTACCTCATGTTTTTTCTTCTACTAATATATTCTTGTTTAATTTTATTGGTACTTCTCACGTGTAGGAGGGCATGAACTTAGCCTTAGCACTGGTAATGCTGGTGGAAGATTGGCATGCGGTACGCTAACTCTTATGACCTTTATCATTTCAAGTTATTTTACATGAGCTTATGATTTTATGTTCATAATGAAAGTCCCTACACCCATAGTTAGAAGACTAGACACAAGCAAGTCAATACTTCAAGGGCTTTCTCTTGATAGAAGAAATGTTTGTTTGATGTGGTTGATTCTTTTGATGGGAATTTTGTCATGTTGATGAAGTCAATAATCATAATCACAATTGCAGTTGTAGTTTATAAAGCTTTGGTGTGGGTGAGTAGTTAAATTCAGGAACACCAGATTCACTGTTTACGACGGACATAAATCTAGGATAGGTTTCATAGTCAGCTCTTATATGATTAATGTTACCAATGTTAACTATGTAAGCTTGTTATGGTTTTCAGTGACTCCTAGGGTGTTTATACCTGTGAATGGGTTAAGGTCTTAAGCGAGATGTGTGCATGAAGTAGCTCCGGTGTCTGATAGACTGCTATTTAGCACACACATTAAATTTATACCGGCATTGCTACGTGCGGAACAATACATTTTATCCATCATCTTTATCATTGCAATGGAATGAGCTAAAATAAGAAAAATGACCAGGGCTTGAGGTTTAGAGAATTTAAAGAGGAAAACTCACAATTAGGCAAGCATTCTAAAAAATGTCCTTAAACTGGTTGAACCTGTCTTGAATTAGTGGTGGTAGCAGTTCTGCTCGAGGTTTAGAGAACTTAAAGAAGAGGAAAACCTATGAAGGAAAGTAGGTGAACGATTTGAAATATGTCCCTGAATCGGCTGAAGCCATCCTAAATTAGTGGTAGAAGCAGTTCTACTCTGCTGACCAGCTCAGCAGTAGATTGTTCGGTTTTGGCTTTTGGACTTTGATTCTTCAACTGCTGCTGTTGTTTGGTTTTGGAAAGTGTTCATGGTCGACGATACAAGAATATTCTTCCACCATGGAGAACAAGGTGCTGAAAAAGGCCTATAATTGATCAGTGAGAGGCTGGCTATGACAGTGTATGACTAGGAATGTTTAAGAACTCTGTGGAGCTTCATTGTTTAAATATTCATTGAAGCAGATGTGATAGTAATATACTCCAAGCTAAAAGAAGAAAAATAAGATCGAGATGAAGGTCTGTGAGGGTGTTGATTGGATCATCATGGAGCTTGAGTAAGGTAGCCTAAACAAGAGCTTGTGTTTTTCTTTTCTTTTTGATTTTTAATGTAACCTATAATTGATCAGGGAGGGGCTGGCTATGACAGTGTGTGACTAGGAATGTTTCAGAACTCTGTGGAGTTTCATTGTTTAAATATTAATTGAAGAAGATGTGATAGTAACATACTCTAAGTTGAACGAAGATTGGCATGAAGGTTTGTAAGCCTGTGAGGATGTTGATTGGATCATCACAGAGCTCGAGTAAGCTGACCTAAAGAAGGGATTGTGTTTTTCTCATCATTTTGTTTTTTTTGTTTCTACATTCAGCTTCGTTATATGCATCAATAAGATTATCTGGGGTAGGTTGGGAATCACTATTAAGCAGTATCAGGTTGGATACTTGCAATGGCATGTAAAGTAATCGAACAAATTTGAGGGATCAAAACGACGCGACAAGTGTGAATAGTTGTTGGAAATTATTTGATGCTCGGGAATGTTGTAAACTTATAATCAGTTTGGGGTTTGAGAATCATGATAGTGTAATTTAGGGTTATTGATGGGTTAGTGGTTAGTGAGATTGGGGGTTTGGAATGATTGACTGATTTGTGGTTCTGAATGGGTTTATTAGGGAAGATGAGCGGAGAGAAATTTTTGAAGAAAACATTAGGGAGCGATTGCAGAAAGACTTTCTGATATTACAAATACTCATAAGTGAACCAGTCTACCAAACCAAGATGGAAAGGGGAGACCCATTTCTGTTGGTGTAAATTACGTTGAACAACTCAAGAAGGTATTGCTTAGTTTTCTCTTTGTTCCTTTTTTTAATGTACATTGTTGCGTGGTTAATTTAGCTTACTGAGTCGTGGTTATATGAAAATGTTGTACTAGGAAAACACGGCATTGAAGAGGCTTCTTATGGAGAGAAAGTATCATTTTATTCGATTGATTTGTTTCTGGTTATCATATACTATCTTAATTAGGGAAAATGTAGTTGTTTTAATTGGATGGAGGGGTCCATTACATTGAAGACAGCAAAAAAGTAATTTATGTCTGTTTTATTTTCGTAGTTATCACTATTTTTCGGTATTCTTGTTAAGGTCTATACTTGGTACAGCTTTGTGCTTTGTGTCGGAATTTTTTTTTCTGTTGAGCGATAGCTGCCAGCTACTCAATCTCATAGTTAGCAAGTGGTAAAAATATAAGGTTACATGTGTGTACCGAGCAGGACTTTCAGGGTTAGTTATGCTGTATTTTCTTGACATTGGTTAACAGTAAAATCATTGAGCTGTCTAAGGTTGAGTTCCTGAAAATAAGAACAAATTTGCAGAAAGTGCAGCAACAGAATTGGCATCTGCCCAAGCAAACAACCATATGTTAGCGTTATGATAACTTATTAACTACCTACAATGATTTTTTCTTCTCTTTGCTTCTTTAAATACATAACACTTTGATAATTGCTTACAAAAACATTGATCATACTTCTTTGGTTTTGCAGGAACTCAACCGAGGCAAAGTCAGGGTAAGAATTATAAAACTAATAACTTCACATCAATTTAAAATCCTGGTAAAACCAAGATTTGTATTAATTCCTCATGATCTATAATTTGGTTGTGTTCATTTGCAACTAAAAGCTATGAAACACGAGCTTGGATGTAAGGCAACTTTGCTTGCCGGAAAAGATACGAAACTTAAGGTAAATGACTATTAGCTATTGCTACTAGTACTAGCCATAATTGGTTTTCCTTGCAAACCCATTTGTGGAGCAACTTTGTTTTCAATAAAAGATCTGGAACTGAAGGTCAGCAAAGTTAGCAAAAATAATTATTTGTGTCTATTATACTGATACCAGCTTAAAATGGTTTTCCTTACAAAAATGATCTTGTTCTTTTCCAGGATAATGTGAAGAAAAATGATCTTGTCCTTATAAAAATGATAATGTGAAGACCGGAGAAGTGAAACTGAATTTCTCTGGCACACTCATGTTCAATAGTTGCACAGCGTAAGAGATGGTACTATCAAAGTTTTCCTTGATGTATACGCCTTGTAGAACTTTTCTTCTCTACTATTTTTGGATCTCTATTGCAATTTACTGTAACCTGAACCATTATCTTTCTTCATCACCTGCTGTTAATGGGAGAAATGGTTAAAATGATAATTTGAAATTTTCTTTGTTGAAATAGAATTTGTTGGACTATATATTTTGATATAATATTTACTCCACTCTATATCTCGGGTACTGAATTTGAAACTGTTAGGTACTTACAGTATAAATTTGGTTGAATGTCTATTACTATTTGTATGCTGGAAATCCCAATGTTGTCTACATGGATGCAATCTTGAATTGTTCATCTTGGTACTGAACATGTAGGAGCTTTTGGTATTGCTTGAAAAATTTGGAGTTGGGAGTTCGACATTTTAATGTCGTTAGGTCTTAAGCTGTAACATTCTCTTCTTTCACTTACTGCTTCCGTATGGTATGCACTCATTTCTTCCTCTTTTTTTACTTCTAATGGAACTTGTTTCATATCATTCTTATGGATTTTGCAGTGATGTCTTGTTGAAAGGGAAACAAACAGGGTGATAAAAGGTGTTCAACATGGGGCTTGTGGATTTGTGTCCTCCAATAAAAGGGCAATCTCCTCGTAAGAACATAACAATGAGTTATGGTCTTTTTTTGGAGGATGTCAATAAATAAATAATTCTAGAGGTTCTAAGTCATGCCTTCAAAACTAACTTTCATTTTTCATGATGTGTGTAGGCTCTCTTAGTTCATATTCTTTCTGAAATTGAAGCTGACAACCTACACTGAGCTTGAACCATCAATCATGTCATAAGTTATTTTTTGTCTCTGATCTATTCCCTGTGAATCTATAAGCTCAAATTGGTAAGAGTTTCTCATACTTTGAGAGGATGATGGTTCGAATCCATCTGGATTCGCTTATGTGACTGCATTTGTTATCAGCAATACAGTTTTAACGTTGCCTTCCTTAATAATGATAAACATTTATCTCAGGAACCATATGTTACTCCATGGTTCACCTCCATCCAGGATTTTTCCATTATTTGTTATTCGAATTATGCATGTATGCTAGTGTTACAGTAGTTGAGAGCTTGATGATGGCAATAGCTAGAATTCAGGTAATACTAAACACCACCTCTTTATAATACCATATTTCTACTGTTGATGTACACGTCGTGTCTATGCAACACAAGTTGTAGTTGTAATCTTTCATCTATAACATGATTTGGTAAGCTTTTATTTTCACTTCATGATTATGCAACTGCTAAGTTGTTTGTAAGTCTAAGTCTAGATATTGTATATTACATTACAACCTTCTAATTCCCTCCTCCAAGTTTAGAGTTCGCTTGACAACCAATTATAGTATACAAAGCTTTTAACCCTCTTCATGTCTTGCAAACCCCCTGTGTATTATTTGCTTTCATGTTCAGTCATATGTCCTAGTATATAATTTGGTTTGGAGTCAAACTGATTTGGGGTAAAGGAAAAGACATGTTGTAAGTCTGAGTGTAGGTCTATAATATAATTTTGTTTATCTTCTTATCTTAAATTGATTTGCTGGAAAACCTTGTTGTACTGCCATTATAATTTTTATCTCTCCCATAGGGCATAAATCATATTTTCAATTACTGATTCCAAGCACCATTAATATCTAATTAGTAATTGAGCGTAACGGTCTAGCATGTGCGTTAGCGGGTGCCTCAGTGCTCGTAGCCACTAAGTAAATAGCTTGTTTCCTAAAGGAAACGTTAAAACTGGAGACGAAGCGTACTTGTCATTTTCCCCCTCTTAACCAATTCTGATTTCAGCGAAACCTGGCGTACATCTATATTAGGGCCTAGAGAACATATATCCAAGGTCAGAACTCAAAACACTCAGGGAGATTTTCCCAGCATTCGGTAGGGCGTCACATCCTCCCGTACTTAAAATAATCTCGACGTCCTCGTCGAGAACCTTTCTTCAACACGGCTCTGCAAGGATTCAATCTTCTGCATCTTCAAGAAACTAACAACTCTCCCGCACTTAGTTCAGAGTACTATACTTCTTCTACACTAGCGGATACTAAACCCAACTGCTAGTCTCGATGTTGACAACTGTGGTCTTCACGACTGAACCTTAATCTCTGGCCTTTCCAACTAAAGTACATCGGTGGCATCTCTTCATTCAACTCTGGAGTCTGCCTTCTCATCTGGATACTGTTCGGCGGCCTTTAGTCTTCTAATAAATGTATGGGCGGTAATTCCTTGCATCGCACCCTCTGAAATGCGTTGCATCCCACAGTAAAATGCCTTCTCCCCTGACATATTTAGAATGCCACTCAACTCGATAAACCTGGGGCATCTCCTCTGGACAACCTGACGAGGATATCTGCCATCCCGTCTAAAAGATACGCTCTCTTCTGAGTCACACTGGTACGTTCTTCCTTCGAGTCGCACAAAACCTTTGCCGCTCGAGAGTTCAATCTTCTGTGAATCTTGGCTTCAAACTTCACTCTTCTTCTGCGAGAGGTAAGGAGAAAGTCTGCTAAAAACCAGGGGTAAACTCTCCCCATCTGCTACGGAATACCTGCTGCGCTCTGAAATTGCATGATTGCCCTTTCAACTAACTCTGCAAAGGCCTTCAAACCATGTCCGCCCTTCTTGCAGAACATCTGGGACACAATATCAAGATGCGGTACTCTAGCCTTACAAGTATAGAACTGAACTTGTACTCATTGTTAACTTGGGCAATGAAGGGTAGCTCCTAGGAGGTAGCATACTCTCAACAAGGCATGGGCCACTCTTGTCCTACCGCCAACAAAACCATCGAGGCAGCCTATCAAGGCGCAGGTACTCTAATCCCTACTGTCAGCTAACCATCGAGGTCCACCATAAAGACGTCTTGTGTGAACTTAGAAAACCCATGAGACATCTATCTGTGCAGCCACGTTACTTTACCACTTCATATTAGCCCATCATCTAACCAATGTAACGATAGATGGAATCTGCACCTAACTTGGCTACAGGAAGGGTGATCGCTACTCCGGCGTCGCCAAGGTCTTTTAACTTTAGAGGACTCCAATCTGCCTCACTCTCCAAGGAGGACTTAACACAAGCATCTATACTTGCCAAACTTTTGTGGTAATGACCCTTGTTGGAACCTGCGTACATCTGCGTCACAACTTACAGCTCTTCCCACACTCAATAAGCTCGATATCCGCGTCGAGAACAAAGTTGTGACATATAAGTGACTAACTGCTGAAGCGTTTCTCCATCTCTTCATCCCAACTCAAACCTAAGTACTTGGGGAATTCGGGAATAAAATATTGTCACTGCACCTGTCGCCCTGAGCTTGTTGGCTTGCCACTTCCAATAGTTATCAAACTCGCAGAGATCAACCTTCATATTGTCACAATCATATTTAAACTGAAGCGTAGCCATTCTCTGTCTCTAAACTATCTTCTGCAAATATAGCCAACTCTTACCGGTCACTCGGATGTGTTCTTCTAAAGATACTCCATCAATACAAACAAAGAACGAGGCACGGGAACTCTGATCCCAACCGCGAACCACCATATGATAAGGAATTGGGAAAACCCATCCAATTCCACTCAGGATCTTTCCTCTTAGAGCATTCCTCCATCTAAGATCATGTCTGAGGTAACCCGCACAACTGACTGCAGCTCAACTCTGTTCTGCGACAACCACGTAACTTACTACAATTCAAAAATGTAAGTCTTCACCAATCTGTGAGCTTAAAATGAGCCAGAACCATCTTGTGGAACCACATGGATCAACTCGGCTAGAGCACTCGAATGCCGAAAAACCTGAAACTCAACTACGGAGCCAGAGAACAAGCATCACTCGGTAACTTTCCTTCTTTGAGAAAGCAAAGCAGTGTCCTGTACAACTGCAGGACCAACTGTGGACAAGCGACAACTCAACTTAGGGGTCTCAGTTAATGTCGCGTAACCAAGAGAAACTCTACCATCGATGTCTTCCTGACGAAATCACTGAATGCAAACACGAGACCCAAACCATGTCTTCATCTCTTACTTTACGCCACTTCCATTTTGGCTCATGACGTTCGCCTCCGGAACTTCTCTATGTCCAACTCGGGACAATCAAAATGTGTATCAACCAGGATTCTTCAATCTTCTGTAGACACTAAGGAATTTCAACCAAACCAAGCTTCGCGGCTTCCACGCGAAAGTACTCAGCACAAAACACTGACTATATCAATCTCTGCTGAGGGGCATCGTCCTTGATCACAACTGTTACTATACTTCGCAGTACGTATGCAGACCGAATGTAAATAACGACTTGCTAGATCACCCTACTAATATACTTCATAGAGCATCTGCTATACTGACCAGCCTTCTAGCGTCCAACTCAAATATTAATCCTTCCTCTTAGCGTCACTATCCAAAGCACACTTACCTTGAGCAATCTTGATAACGGTCAAAATCCGGTGTTTAGTATGGGTAAAAATTAGAGTGTCGTTCACTTTCGAATGGAACTAGAAATTAGTTTTGGTATTGTGTTTTAGTAACCTAAGGTTGTAAAACCGTAAAAATCAATGATATGGTTTTAATCAAGAATAAAGGCCTAAGGGATTCGAATTTCACCACCATTTACATACAATATCAACATAGTATCGTATATTAAATTCTCCACTTAATTGAAATAACAAACTTCGACATTTTGTCTATGTAATCCCATGATTAATTATAACTCAAGTAGAATATATTGTATGAACTAAGTATGTACTAAAAACACATTCCATGAAAGCTATGCTAACTATGAAATGTTAATTAGGATCATACCTTAGAAAAATACAATATTAATACAATTTTACTATATCATTTGAGAATCACAAAACTCTTCCTATATCTCTACTTAAAGAGATCATAGGATGATAATGGATGTCTCCAACAATATAGTTTTGGGATTTGTGATAATATGCTCATATTGTGTTGGAGAAAAATACATTCTACTACATGATATCATACGCTTATGGCGGATCCATCCTCACCCCTAGTGAGGACTTAGCCAGCCATTATAACAACTATAAAAACTAAATGATATGAGAATGAAATGAACATAAACTAACAACAAAAAGAGAAATTTTATTGACTTACAAAATGAAATGCTTCAAATGCTTACAAGACTTGCACCAACTTACTCCAATAATGCTCTCTTGCACTCTACAAGAATGATTCTCTCAAAATTGGATGATCTTATGAGCTCATCACCTCTCATTTTATAGATGAAGAAGAGGGTTCTTATATTTAATATTAGATTTATAACTTATGCCATGAATGTACATAAATTTGTAACCTCCAAAAGTTATCCTCCAAAATTGTAACCTCCCCATGTGGGACCCTTGTGTTTGACAACTCTACATCCTTCTCCAACAGTTCATCCTTTGAGCTATACATCCCGGTATTTGCACATATTTGGTAAATAAGCTCCATGTGACCTGAAATATAAAAATTGGTTTTATAAGTCATGTTTAATAATAAAATTAAGAATAATAAACATTAAGTCATAGGGGAATAGTGGTCATTTTATGTGTCCATCAAATCTCGCGCTCAGATATGGAGCATTCATCTCGCTTCTAATATCAACTGACATATAGGCAACCTGATCTATAATCATTCACAATGGTGTTTGGATCATCTGTACAGAACAACTTCAGCTCTAAAGATAATAACTGTCAACTAGGTATCCCATATTTTCAACTCGGGAACCATCACTCAGATTTGCTCTACCAAGATCTGATAAGCCAGCTCAACTCTTGACTGACTCTGATAGACGTAGGCACAATTTATCTACGCTCTAACAAGCAAATGCCCAACAAGCCTTGCCCTGATACCATCTGTCATGGCCCAGACCGGGTTTATCTCTACAGCGCCCGTAGCACAGCGGAATACGAGGTCGTGCGGCGTATAGGCACGTACGACCGGCGTATACCAGCTATCTTCACGGGCGCGGCGACGCTAGTGGAATATAACCACGGATGCTAGAGTTACATCCGGTAATCCTGGATACTCGTGAGGGGTCATCGAATCTATATTCGGAATAGACAACAACGCTGAAGGTTCCCTCAATAATCTCTACAACGTAATTTCTCATGACTGGGCCCGAGGTACGAAAAGCACACCTATCCTGTAACGAAACTAGATAGCTCAATATGCCGAATTCCAAATAAGGGACATATATATGAAGGGGCGACGAGCTTGGACTAGTTACATTGTCCACCTATAAGAGGCGATACGTCTCGGGTAGCCCGTAGGGCATAACGGCGTCGTTCAAAGCCCTATCTTGGAAAGCAGCCTGCATTGCTAGGCAAGGTCTCCTGGCCTTCCCTAGGCCTAAGAGAACTCATGACTATCCCTTGTAGATAGCCCATGAGCGGGGGTCTATGATGACCAAGCCTTGAAGCTCTTTTAGTCATGGGGAGATTTGGACCAAGGTTCCTCCTTAATATAGCCACTAAGTAAATAGTTTGTTTCCAAAAGGAAACGTTAAAACTTGAGACGAAGCGTACTGGCCATTTTCACCCCCTTAACCAATTCCGATTTAAACGAAACTTGGCGTGCAACTATATTAGGGTCTAGGGAACATATATCCAAGGTCAGAACTCAAAACGCTCGGTTAAATTTGCCCGACGTTCGGTAGGGCTTCATAACGTATCTCTAGAGAAAGAATGCAGAGATTAGTAAAAGACAGGGTCCTTCCGAACCTAGATTTTACTGATTTTGATATGTGTGTGGATTATATTAAAGGCAAAAAAACCAAACACACCAAGAAGGGTTCAATAAGAAGTACGGAGCTTCTTTAAATTATTCATACAGATATTTGTGGACCTTTTACCACTCCCTATTTTATGAGAGAAAACTATTTTATCACCTTTATTGATGACTTTTCACATTATGGTTATGTCTATTTATTAAGTGAAAAATCTCAAGCAATGAATGTCGTTGAGGTACACATTATTGAGGTTGAAAGACAATTAGGCAAAAAGGTAAAAATCATTAGGTCAGATAGAGGTGGTGAATACTATGGTAGATATGTCGAATCGGGTCAGTGTCTTGGCCCATTCGCCAAACTCCCAGAGAAGCTTGGTATTCGTGTTTAATACGCAATGCCAGGAATGCCACAGCAGATAGTTAAAAGGCATAATCGTATTTTAATGGAAATGGTTAAGAGTACTATGATAAGTAATTCAACTTTACTTGTATCTTTGAGGATTGTAGCTCTAAAAATCGTTGTATATTTATTAAATAGGGATCCTAGTTAGGCAGCTCCAAAAACTCCATTCGTGCTTTAGACTGGAAGGAAACCTAGTTTAAGACATCTTCATGTTTAGGGATATGCAGCGGAGGCTAGAATTTACAATCTACATGAAAAGAAATTGAACCTTAAAACTATTAGTGGGTATTTTATTTGTTATCCTGATAAGTCTAAAGGGTTTAAGTTTTACTGTCCTACCCATAGTACGAGAATTTTTAAGACCGGTAATGCAAGATTCCTTAAAAATGGTGGGAGTAATGAATCACGAAATGTGGCTATTGAGGAAGTTAGGGTCTAAGTCCCATTACCCATAACTTCTAATCTTGTCGTTGTTCCTATGGTTGTTAATCAAATAGATAATACCGAGTAACAGCTGGGCAATCAACCACTCCATAATAAGATTATCACCAATGAACCGATAATATAGGCACCACAAGAAATAGCACCACGCCGATCCTAACATGAAAAAAGAACTACTATTTCAGATGGCTATGTGGTGTACTTACATGAATCTGAATTTGACATAAGGACTTTTAAGGATCCGGTTTCATTTTCACAAGCCATGAATAATAATAATTCTACTTAATGGATTGATGTTATGAAAAAAGAGTTATAATCAATGGAACAAAATAAAGTTTGGGATCTCGTTGAATTGCCAAAAATATACAAAAAAGTTGGTTCCAAATGGGTCTTTAAGACCAAAGCGGGACAGTAATTGCAATATCGAACGATATAAAGCCTGACTTGTGGCCAAAGGTTTTACTTATAAAGAAGGCATTGATTACAAGGAGACCTTCTCACCTGTACCAAAGAATGACTCACTTAGAATTATTATGGCATTGGTGGCTTATTATGATTTAGAGTTACACCAAATGGATGTGAAAACTGCTTTTCTGAATGGGAGTTCAGATGAAGAAGTCTATATGAATCAACCTGAAGGTTTCTCCGAAGAGGAGAAAGAAAATATGATTTGTAGCTTAAGAAATCAATATATGGTCTTAAACAAGCTTCCCGCTAATTGTACATTAAGTTTTACGATACCATTGTTTCTTTTGGATTTATGGAAAACATTGTCGATCGATGCATATACCTCAAGGTCAGTGGGAGTAAGTTTATATTTTTGGTTTTGTATGTTGATAATATCTTACTTGCTAGTAATGATCTTGGTCTGCTTCACCAAACAAAGAAGTTTCTCTCTAAGAACATTGAAATAAAAGATTTAGGTGAGGCATCGTACGTGATTGGAATCGAAATCTATCGAGACCAAGCACGAGGATTGTTAGGGCTGTCTCAGAACTCCTATATCAATAAAGTTTTAGAGAGATTCGGTATGGAGAATTGTTCAACTAGTGATGCACCAATTCAAAAAGGTAATAAATTTAGTCTTATGCAATGTCCAAAGACTGAATGGAAACATAAACAGATGGAAAAATTACGTACGCGTCTGCCATGAGGAGTTTAATGTATGCACAGACTTATACTAGATCAGACATGAGCTTTGTTGTTGGTATGCTGGGTAGATATCAAATCAATCCAGGGATGGATCATTGGAAAGTTGTAAAGAAAGTTATGAGGTACTTACAAGGAACGAAAGATTGCATGTTCACATTTAGGATGTCTAATCATTTAGAAGTGATCGGTTACTCATACTCCGATTTGGTTGGATGCCGTGATAGTAGAAGGTCAACTTTTGGTTATGTATTCCTACTGATTGGAGGGGCAATTTCATGGAAAAGTGCAAAATAAGATAATATTTCTTTATCTACTATAGAGACTGAGTTTGTGGCATACTATGAGGCCACAGATCATGGTTTATGGTTGTAGTATTTTATCTCAGGACTTGGAGTTGTCGACTATATTTCCAAGTTGTTGAAAATTTATTGTGATAATACCGCAGCAATATTTTTCTCCAAGAATGATAAATATTCTAATGGTGTTAAGCACATAGAGATAAAATATTTATCAGTCAAGGAGTCTGTTAAAAAACAACGAGTGTTTATAGAACACATAAGCACAATGCTTATGGCTGCAAATCCATTGACTAAGGGATTATCGCCAAAAACATTTAAGGAACATGTTTAGAGTATGGGTCTTGGGTGGATTCCATGATGTTTTTCTTTATAGTTATGGGTTTTTAGTTTGATTGTTTTCTTTAGACATCTTATTGAGATCTTATTATAATATGTTTATGATATTTTCCTGTTTTCCATTATGTGTGCACATGTATGTGATGGGATGAATGATAACAGGAAATTCTTTTGACAAGACATTATTGATGGACCTTTTATAAGCCTCTTTGTTCAGGCCTATAAACCTCATTTATGAACCAAGTTAAATAGTTTATTATTGTTGTAGTACATGGAAGGAAATGTGTCAAAAAATTGCATAAGACAGCCATGACTTGCTTTAGTAAATTGTTTAATTTTGGTATTATGATGATCAATAAAGATAGTATGACTTGGATATATTTTAAATCCCGCGAGTGTCAGTTATTTAATCGTTGAGCCCATTTTTTAGTCAAAATCTTTTGCATACTTAAGTTTTATCGAGTATGATTTTTGAACCTACTTCATATGGGCCAAGTGGGAGAATGTAAGACTTATTATGGCCCACATGAGTAAGGGTCTTTTAGTAATTATGGGTTTCTAATTATGATGATTCAAGTCCTAATAAGAAACTAATCATATTGGTTAATAAGGTTAGGGTTTCCTACAACTCTCTCCTTTGATGGAAAGTAGTTCTAATTGAAATAGGAAACTAAGTCATCTCTCTGCCTATATAAGTGTGTCTAGCCCATTAACTAAAGCAATATCTCAAAGGAAAGGTTAAGGGAGAGAAAACCTAGTTGTCACCGCTCGCCGTCGCCGACGAACTCAAATGACATACCTCACAATAAAGCTATGGATCAAGATATGTGATTATGTTTCCGCATTATCGTTTATTGTGATTATCGTATTAGGTCCTAGATCCTTATTAAATCTCTAACGTTTATAGATTTTGTCATGTTTTACATGTCCAACACAAACATACCTTCAAATATACGGGGCAACAATCTCCACCAACAAACTGTTCTCCAATATCCAACAGCAACCCTAGATTCTTCTCTGAAACCCCCAAATTAGAGGAAGCCCTGTCTCTAACAACCCCAACCAACTAGTCTCCAGTACAGTTCTCCAATCAACCAACAACCTATTAGAGAACGCTCAAACCCCAATTTTACTTCTTATCACAGTACGACTGATAAGCTTCGAAATGGACAGATAAACTGTTCCAGAGATATACAAGAACAAAGAGGAGTGATTTAAGGGGATTTAATTCGAAAACGCACAATTTCGCCTCTAATGATGTGTGTAAGAGAAAGAGACATTGTGAGTGTAAGAGAGGGAGAGATAGAGAGATAGAGAAAGACAGGAGGACGAGTAAGACAGGGGGACAAAGAGGAGTGATTTGAATTTTTTGTTTATTAAGAGAGACCAAAATGCGACGTGGCTGCCAGCAATAATAAGTTTTCTACCTCATTTCCCTATATAGCAAATCACTTACTTTAAGAGCCACTCATCTAATAGAGATGAGTGGTTGGTATTGCGTGAGACTTTAGTGTTTGGTTTGTGAGTGTCTCTAAATCCTCCCCGGTACTAGTCACAACGTTATTTTTCTAGGCTAAATGAAATGCTATATTGACAATGAAAATAAACTTACAATTCGAGTCTTCCATAAGGAATATAACAAATTGAGAAATTGTGAGTGCCCAAACAACGGTCTGGAATTTTGGATGGCAAGCTCTTTTCTAAATAGCGTAAATGCAATCTCACTATTTAATTTTGGAATATACAGCGACTAAATGGCTGGTACTCTTCAGGATCACTTGTGCAACCATACCTGGCAAATAAAGAATTTGGTATGTTCTAGGTAGAGGCAAATGACAAGTACTTGACAACATTCTTTTTCATGGCTAAATGAAGGCCTTATTGACAATGAAATAAAAATTACAAGTCTGACTTTGAAGAGGCAGGCCATCAGAATGAAGCACACATAGAAACTAAATCTAAGGTACTGTAAATCATAGGCAGCACCAGAAGATAAACTAAAATGATCTGAGCTCCACCAAGTCAGAGATACACCAGTGGCCATATTGGATCAATATTATAAATCACTGAGGCTCATGTTCCAAAACCCAACTTCATATTTAAGAATAGATACCACTGCTGCTTCAGCTTCATTTTGAACATCCTTAGATGCCTTTGCCAGACATCTATCAGCGATTCTTTGGAGAGAGCGACAATACTGTCCAAAATCATCATTGCCCCACCTCTGGCAAGTATCCATTAGCTCTGCAGGAGGCTTAGCACCTTCTTGCAAGCAGTAGGAGAAGCTCTCTTGATAAACTGCTTCAATTGCCCAGAATGCTGTCATAGCAACCGTATAGTCAACTTCCGAGCTTGTCAAGCTTTCAATAAATCTGCAGTAGCCCTGATTTTCTTTTCGAGGGGTAATGTTGGATAATAATAAATCCCATTTAGACGTTTCTTTCTTGAACCATGAAATCTCATCGTTTAGTGAAGCTATGCCACCTAATATGACTTCCATGTCTAAACCATCATCTGAAGCCCTACAAGCCTTCAATAAAACACTTGCTACAAATGAGACAAATTTTCTGACAAATATGTAGTCTTGTCCTAGCCATTGCTTGAAGGAAGAAAGGTTGACAGTTCCGTCATTGATGCTTTGGATGAAAGGGTGTCTAATGGCTTCAGAATAAATCTGACTGTGCTTGTGCAACCATGTCTTGATCATAGTATTATCATTTCCATCAACCTTCTTTATGTTGGGGGTTTTCTCCATTATTTCTAATGATCAATGATTCCACGTAGCTTGCAGTCTGAAAATAGCCACCACCCGTAATCATTAGTTCTAAGCAATTGAGCGGAAAAACACTAGTGCATAATAATCCGAACATTATATAGATGGTTTAAGACACATTTCTGAAAAGTTTGCAGCGGTATAAAAATTATACTTTTTAGGTTCAGTCCTTCGTTATATACGTGTTCAATATATACCTTTTCTACATGAAAACTGATTTTGTAATTTGGAGATACCAAGAACACACTATACTATAGTACGACTATTTTGGAGTTCACTGCAACATTTGTTATGAAAACGGTTAAAAGTAAAAATCTTTTGAAGCCATATTGTATTTAATATTAAGTAAAAAATTACCGACAATGTACAGACTGTATACTTCATCGCCAAAAAGAACAGCATGTTTTCTTTATGCAGGGATTTACAAAAATGGGCTCACCTATCCAAAATGGAAACTTTTCGTATCTCACAATAAAGTTAGAGGTTACTACACGTGATCACAGGTTTTATAATTATAATGGAGCTCATTGTCTTTTATCAATGATGGAAGTATATTAGCTCACAAATGGGGACTCCAGGCTATGATTCTACATCTGAAATTTAAGCAACACAAAGGACCGCCAATGTTCTTACAGTTTTATATGTCTCTCACGGATCAGTATAGAGTCAGCAGCATCAGAGCAAAGTCAGAGTGTCAATATATATATGGGAACGTTAGCATCACAAATCTGTTTGGTATGGGAAATTAGTATTCCATGGGCCATTGCTAAACTTAACCAGCAATACTTCTTATGACCTTCCCACACCATTCATAAGCAAAAGTCCTCTTCAAAACCTAGAAATTTCACAAACCAAAGTTTGTAAATGTAACTAGAATGTTGTATTCTCATTTTACATCTGGGAATACAGATTTTCCTGCTTTTATTAATTTGTCTGCAACACCATTTACGTCCTCCGGCTTTAGAAATAAACTTATTGCCGGCACTGCCCTGTGGCACTAAGTAAGGGATCAGAGAGACGTAGTTATACAAGACGTTTTGTGACTGGGATGTAAGAGACAGTCTTAAGGCTGATGGGTCCTGATCTGGCATTGGGTCCTCAATTCCCGAAAGGACTAAAGATCTTCATAGCATCTTTGTTCACCTTAATTACTACACACCAACATATTGTCTTCCCACTGATGTGGATATGCTTCTTGTGTGAAGAAAAAAAGTACGCAATTTCAGAAACACATCAGACTTTCTGTATGATAATTTCATGAACGCAGTCAGACATGTTCACATGGTGCTCGATTGGGTAATTGGGGAATTTAAGGCGTCAAGAAGCTCAAAAAGATGTTGCCAAATGTGCTTTCAAAGAACATAGTGAATTTGATGCTTGGATGGTAGTCCCGGATCACTGTTTTTCGAAAGGTTATGAAGGGAGCCATCTTATTGATGGCTATCACATTATTGTAAAGATGTATATTTTCTATTTAATTGATAAGTACATACAGGTTCATAATGGGTGTGATAGGTGTAAACAAGTGCGAAAACAATAAACAAAAATCGATGTGAAGGGACTTGCACCAATACTTTGGGGGACATACAGCTGCTCTTTTCCAGAGGGAAATTGTTGAGACGTTCAAAACTGGGCCTGATTGCATCTCAAAAGTACAAAATTCCTAATACTAAAGGCAATTACATTTTATAGCTATATTCGATTTGAAGTTATAGTATAATCAACTGTTTCACTTATTGCTATTAATAGTAGTATATTTAAGTACTGCCATATTCAATTATTCTATACAATAATTAATTCAAATAAGAGACTCCCAATTATATTAGTTTTTTTTACTGACTCATTGTGACTAAATATTGGATCATTACTTTTTTAAGGATATCATTTTTAATACAACATAGAAATAAATAAATATTATATTTGAAAGACCAATAGACATACAGTATCAGCTAATATATTATAGCAATACGCATTTTGATTCTTAGGTCAGTTAGAGCTAATGTTAGTTAGTCGGTCTTTTTTTCACTCGACTACAAATTGTGTTTAAACAATCCAATTTTCCTTTAGGATATGGTTTTTATTTTTTTTAGTGTGGATGCGGGTTTCGGCTTTGGGTTCCTGTTTTAGTTGTTATTTCTTTGTTATTCATCATCATATGTGAAAGAGAGCTTGAATAACTCAAAGAGAAATTCTTTCAGCATATAAAAGTTTGTTTCTGAAAGGAAAAAAACTCGTCACATAAAGCAGGTAGAGAGTCATCAAAGATTTTTACAACCGAAGAGATAGAACTCGCTACCAACTATTGTGATGAGGATTGCATCCTAGGAAGGAGAGGCTACGGAACAGTTAATAAATGGACTGTATTTGAAAAAAGAATAATTGCCATTAAGGTGTCGAAAACAGTGTATCAGAGCCAAATTTAGCCATTTATAAAAATAAAAAACACATTGATAAATTGCGCAATTTGGCGCTGATAATGTTGTCGACTTCACAGTACTATGAAATAGTTCACAATTAAGTTGTAGTTCTCACTCAAGATAACCATCAAAATGTGATGATGCCCATTGGATGTTGTTTGGAGACTGAAGTCTTCTTACTAGTTTATGAATACATCTCTAATGAGAACCTCTCCGAACATATCCATAATACTAGAGCACTGTATGCAATTGCTTGGGAATAACATTCTGACAATTCTGACAAAAACTGTGAGCTCACTTGCATATCTACAACTCCGAGCATTCCACACCAGATATAGAGATGTGAAGACGCCAAAATATTCCAAAGCGAGAATTTTTCAGCCAATGTAGCTATTTTGGAGCTTCAAGGTCAGTTCCCTTGGATAAAACCTAAATCCCGACATTAGTCCAAGGTACCCTAGGATATTTAGATCCTGAATACTTCCAAAACAAGTTAGTTTGACAGATAAAAGTGGTGTTTAAAGTTTTCATGCCGTTCAAGAAGAGAACTATTAAAAGGAGAAAAATCCATGCTCTTCTTAGAGAACCCAAGAACAGAGAAATTTTGGACCTATATATGACATTGTAACGCTGATAGAAAGTACACTGTTTGAACTTCTTGGAGCTCAAATAATAAGTAAAGGGAAGAGGGAACCAGATGTTGCACACTCTGAAATCAGAAAGAGATGCCTTAATTTGATAAGTGAAGAAAGAATGGCAATAAAAGAAGTTCAGATGGAGCTGGAAGGATCGAGGCGAGAAGGCATGAGAGACACTCAAGGGGTCAACAAGGCAACACTGAGGAGAGTATGAGTTTACAATCTGAACTATCAAACTTTTATTATGAAATTAAGTACCTTCTCAAGTGATCATTCTCTTGGAGCTTCTTAACTGTATAACTTGGAGAAAGACACGATATTGTAGGATTTGTCTTCTATGGGAGAGTTTAAATAACTTAAAGGAAGCTCCTAAGGATTTGTTTTCTATGGGATTCAAAAGTCTTTGATGTCTGTCTTATGGAGAAGAACAACCAGATGATAAATATTTAGGCAAATGTTAGAGAATTATCAAAGGAAATCTATATTAATTGCATTTATGCTGCAAATGCTGCAATGGAGAGGATTAAGCTGTGGTAGAGATTAATCCAAATGGTATCAACTATTCAAGATCAATGGCTCATTTCAGGGGATTTCAAATTTAATTGTATGGCTTATACAGAAGAAAAGAGGGGCACTGAACCTTTGCAAGATAGTGAACTGTTTCCTCTCAGAGATTTTAATGATTAGATGAATATAAAGGATCTAAAGTGGAATTGACAGAAGTTTACTTGGACAAATTATCAGCAACAAGCTACACGAATTTATTCCAAACTTGATAGAACCTTTTCCAATGAGGAATGGTTAGAAACATTTCCTATCTCTAATGGTCAGCGTGATGTCAGTATCCTTTTCTTACCCATATCTAATGTAAGAAAGACCTCCTAACGTCGGTCTGATTATGTAAGCACTTTCGAGTATGTTACATAGAATACAAGAATTATTTCAACTCCTTGATCAATAACTCCGGTAGAGAGCATGAGGGGTCATATGGTGACAAGGGAAGCTACTATTATGAACATAAATATAATTTTGAACGGAAAACCAGAGTTAGAACAACAAATAAATAGATTAATTAAACCCAAAAACATTCTTGGATCATTCATAGTTTGTCAAGCAATACAATGCAAAAACAACGAGATTTATTGGTAAATTTCTCCGATTTTAAAAAGCTTTGAGAGTGCTTTTAATGGTGGTTATAATCCCCAATCTTCTACTATATCACATTATAATTCATCTTCTGTTCAGGCAATTTGGGCACTAATTGACACCCACATCTCCAAATGCTTAAGGGAATTATATTTTAAGTAAATAAAAAAATCCAATTATAGGGTAAGGGTTTTTGCAGGACATCTTTAAATTTACCAAATTGACTCAAATTTGATAAAAGGGTACAAAATTTACATTATCACAATCATAAACAACATACTATAAAGCAATATTTATACAAATTATAAATGCTGAAGCTACCAAAAATAAAGATGGGATTTTTCTTACTTATCTGCTTGGCTATCTCTTTTGATGCCTTTGCTATATACTTTACTTTACAAGTCAAATAGATCCTTGTCTGTGATTCTACAGCATTGAGTTTTCAGACAAAATACTTGATTCATGATCACCTGTTTGCTTTGCCAAAAAGAGAAGAAAAAAGTAAAAAATAAAAAATAAAAAATAAAAAAGCAAGGAAGTAATGTAGTTTTGTTAAAACCTCAGTATCATTAAACCACATAAAACAGTGCGATATTTAATGGTCTTAACCCTTACCATCTTAACATTCCGCCCCGCTTCAAAGCCAAACTTCCTTGGAAGCCAACTTTTTCTATGCCTTGATCCAAGAGGATCTAGGAGAAACTAGAGTTTTTATTAAAGTTGTTCGAACGAGGTTGAGAGTCGTTTGAACGACTTGAACCCTTGGGCCAAAGTTCCAGGGGAGGTGTTCGGCCGTTCGAACGACCAATGGGTTCGTTAGAACGACTATCGTAATTCCAGTTCTAGTTTAAGAGTTTTAAATACCTTTTATAGTTGGATTAGAGTTAGATTTCGAGTTGGATTGTAACTAGGACTTGTAACCTCTATAAAAGGGCAAGCCTAGGCTAGAGTTAATTATCTAGATGTAGATCATTGTTTTAGAGTTTCTTTTAGATCTGAGAGATTTGTAACTAGGGTTTGTAGCCTTTTATGAAGGGCAAAACTAGGCAAGGTTAGATCTAGGTTAAGCTCATTTTTTTAAGCAATTGAAGCTTATTTTTCTCATCGAATTTGTGTTCTTCAGACTTTTCAGCTAATTAGAACTTCTTCATCGTATTGTGGATTAAGTGGTATCACGGTTGAAAATTCATCGCAAACCTAATTCAAAGAAGAAGGACGATTTGGAGATGGGTGATCCCAGCGAGAGAATCACGGTTTTGGAAACGATAGTTTCCACCCTAACTTCTACTGTAGGGGAGTTAGTCGAACAATTACGTCTCACAAGCCTTGCATTGGATTTTGTTTCAGCGAGTCGGCGAAACCGTTCGAAAAAGAAAGGGGTTATGGAAGTGGATGGTGACGAGGACGTTCCGGTATTCGATGATTCTAGTGATCCCGATTCCGTCAAGGAGCGCCCAGGTTCTAGTAAGTCAACGAATCTTATGCGTAATCTTCGTATTGGCTTTAAGATTGAGATTCTGGTTTTCGATGGTTCCGTCGATGCCGAGAAATTAAATAATTGGTTAGATAGGTTGGAGACCTATTTTTCCATTGATGAATATTCAAACGCTCAAAAGATTTGTTTCTCTTCTTTGAAATTCACAAGTCACTCACTAACGTAGTGGAAATCCTATCGGAAATGACATGATGTCAGAAGTCTGAGTTGGAAGGAATTCAAGGTTTTGGTGAGGAAGCAATTCTATCTGATTGGGTATGAACAGGAGCGGTGGTATAAATGGCACAATTTGCACCAAAAGTTTAGGCAATCCGTACAACAATTCACTACGAAATTTCATAACCAAGCGTTGCTTTTGGATGTTGACGTGGATGAGTACGACGTGTTCATGAAGTATACGGGGGGTTTATCGGAGTCCATTAGAAGATAATTAAAGCTCTTCAAGGTGGAAAATATAGAGGACGCTACCCTTAAAGCAATTGCCATTGAAGGCAAGTACTTGAAGAACGACAAGAAAGACGACAAGAACAAGTTGGGGTACAAGGCTAATTGGAAGTTTGATCAGAAAGGGGAGTCCAAAGGAGAGGGGTCTTCATTCAAAGGGACTATCTGTAGTCATTGAAAGGCTAATGGGCACAATTCCGATAGATGTTAGAAACTTCACCCGGAGCTTCGGCCGAAGGAGGAGAAGGGCAAGAAAGATAAACGTGCACTAGCCGCAGCGATTGTGGATCTTCTGGATTTAGATAAGTCAAATCATAAGCTTACTCTAATGTTCAAACAACCTCTAGTTATCGACGAGGCGAGTCGGGAAGAGTTTTTCTTTGTCAGTATTCAAGTGAAGCAGAGCTTAGTCGAGGCCATTATTGATCCGGGTAGTCAAAAGAATTTAATTTCTGAGGTGGTGGTGAAGAAGATGGGTTTGGCTACTGTGGCTCATCCTAAGCCGTATGGTTTGGGTTGGATTCAGAAAGACGCAGAGTTGAATATCACTAAGCAGTGTATGTTCAAGTTTGCGATTACTGAGAAGTTTATTAACGAAGTAACATGTGAGGTGGTTCCGCTGGACGTATGTCAAGTCATCTTGGGTAGCCCTTATCTTTGGGACCGAGATGCAATCCTTTACCGCCGTGCTCGCAAATATCGTTTGATGAAGGATGAGACTGAGTTTTATATTAATGCGTGCAAGGAACATATCACTACCAGTAATTTGGTAACGATGACTCAGGCTAAGAGGTTGGTTAATTTGAGCAGAAAATTTGTTTTGTTATTAATGTGATCGGTTCACGAGGGTTCGTCGGCTACAGTATTGTCTACTTTGGCAATATCTCCTAAGCAACAAATCGATATGGGGGAGCTGAAAAAGAAGTATGGAGACTTGTTTCTGGGCATAGAAGGGATACCGCGCAAGAGGGATGTGGATATCACCTTGGTGAATGGTGAGCCACTACCCAATATTGGGTTATATCGGACTTCTGTTACTGAGTCTGAGGAGATCAAGAAACAGGTACTCGAACTCTTGGAGCAAGGAGTTATTAATCTGAGTTGCTCGCCTTGTGGTTCGTCGGTGTTACTGGTGCTGAAGAATGATGGGTTTTGAAGGATGTGTGTGGATTTATCGGGCGTTGAACAAGATCACGGTGAAGAATCGTTATCCACTTCCACGGATTGACGAGCTTTTAGATGAGTTGTAGACGGCTCAGTTTTTCACCAAGTTGGATCTTAAGTCAGGTTACCATCGAGTTTGAATCCGGGAGGAGGATACGTGGAAGACAACGTTCAAAACCAAACAGGGCTTATTTAAGTGGTTAGTGATGCCTTTTGGGTTATGCAATGCTCTGACAAAATTTATGCGGCTAATGAATGAGGTACTTCGTGCATTTATTGATGATTTTGTGATTGTATATTTGGATGATATCTTGATATATAGTCGTATGTGGGAGGAGCATCTTGGGCATTTACGCAAAGTGTTGGGCGTATTGCGATCACAACAGCTTTTTCTGAACGGGAAGAAGTGCGAGTTTGTGAAACGGGAGCTAGTCTATTTGGGTTTTATTGTTGGTGGCAGCGAGCTTAAGGTCGATCCAGAGAAGGTCTCGGTCATTACTAATTGGCCTAGACCCCACACAGTGACAAAGGTGAGGAGTTTTATGGGTTCTTGTCAGTACTTACGGAAATTTATTCTGCATTTTTCCCAAATAGCTGCACTGTTGCATTCTTTGACAAAGACCGGGGTACAGTTTGTGCGGGAAGATCGCCATGAGAAGACCTTTCTGTTACTGAAGCAGAAGATTACGGATGCACCAGTGTTAGCATTGCCTAATTTGCAGTGGCCTTTTGAGGTCGAGACAGATGCGTCAGACTATGCTTTGGGGGCAATCCTTTTACAGGATGGGAAGCCAGTTGCTTACCATTCTGAGATGTTTACAGGAGCAGTACGCAGCTATCCTACCTACGATAAGGAGTTTTACGTGCTATATCAATCAGTTAAGCATTGACGGAGTTACTTATTACCGTTACAGATCTTATCTACGCAATCCAAGCTTTAGCAAACTCGCCATATGAAGTGGATGTCGTACCTTCAGCAGTTTACCTTATTGATCAAGTATAAGAAAGGAGTGGACAACAAGATGGCTGATATGTTATCTCTACTCTTATTACCAACTATTTTCGCTTTGTTGGTAGCTATAAAGATCCATCCGATTGTTCCTTCTGAGTACATTTCAGGGTATGAGGACGACAGGGAGCTCAGTGTAGTCCACGAGAAGTTGCTCCAGAGAAAGACGTGTGAGTACGTTATGAAGGATGGTTTAATTTACAGGGGCAGTCTACTATGTATTCCTGAGGGTGGAGACCGTTTGCAGTGGATTCGAGAGGTACATTGTTCCCGGGTGGCAGGTCATTTCAGGGTTGAGAAGACTCTTTTAAATTTGCGGCGTTATGTCTATTGGCCAAAGATGCAGGTGGATGTGGCTCTTGTAGTTCGCGGTTGCGTGCTATACAACACTTCGAAACCTTCCAATAAGAAGATAGGACTGTACTTACCATTGCCAGTTCCTAGTCGACCTTGGGAGAGTATTTCGATGGATTTTATGGGTGGTTTTTCCATGACCAGGTGTAAGAATGACTATTTGTTTGTGGTGGTGGATCGATTCAGCAAGATGATCATTCTTATTCCATGCCAGAAGATGGCCACAGGGGAAGGAGCAGCGCGATTGTTTTTCAGAGACGTCTGGAGGAATTTCGGGCTCCCTTCTTCTATTATTTCTGATAGGGATAGCCGCTTTTTGGAGCATTTCTAGAGATCGTTATGGGGGATGATGGACACTAAGTTAAAGAGAAGTACCATTTTTCATCCGTAAACAGACGGGCAAACAGAGGTCGTTAACCGCACGTTGGTACATTTATTACGGGGATTCCATTCTAAGCATCCTAAGACTTGAGATGAGAATTTACCATATCTTTAGTTTCCGTTCAACCGGGCGATGCATGGTTTCACATTGAAGTCTCCTTTTAAAATTTGTTTGGGGTACTTGCCGCAAACCCCTTTTGATTTGGCGTTTAGTCTTGGCGACAAGACGGTGTCAGGGAAGGAGGAAAAGGAGCAAGTTAAAGCTCAGCGTTTCATTAAGAAGATTAGCAAGGTTCATGAGGTGGTTGAAGCTCAGTTGAAGAAGACTCAAGCGAAGTATAAGGCTCGCCACGAAAAGCATCAGATTGAGTATACTTTTCTTGAGGGTGACCTCGTTTGGTTGCATTTGGATAAGGAACGGCTTAAGGGGGAAGGTAAGATGCTCAAACCTATCCGTTATGGTCCGTGTCTAATACTCAAGAAGATTAGCGACAATGCATTCCAGTTGGATTTTCCACCTTTCATGAAGATATATTCGGTGATTAATGTTGAGCATTTGAAGCTGTTTTAGCCGTCTCTTTTGGATGAAGACTCTGCAATCAATACTCACCTACCATCAGTTGATGACTTATGGATGGAAATAGAAGATCCATTGCCGGAGGATAGTATTCTAGAGCGGAAGGTTCATACTACAAGACAGGGTGCTATTGATTTGTTCCGAGTTGGGAAGAAGGGTCAGTTGCCGAGTAAGTCGAAGTGGTATAACAGGGAATTGGGCATCGCCGTATTTCCACATCTCCAGTTCTAGCTTGAGCATGAGCTCAAGGCTCCTAAAGGGAGTAGCCATGATCCAGGAAGATCTAAGAGAAACTAGAGTTTTTACCAAAGTTGTTTGAACGAGGTTGAGAGTCGTTCAAACGACTTGAACCCTTGGGCCAAAGTTCCAGGGGAGGTGTTCGGTCGTTCGAACGACCTATGGGTTCGTTCGAACGACTATCGTTATTCTAGTTCTATTTTAAGAGTTTTAAATACCTTTTAGAGTTGGATTAAAGTTTAGATCATTATTCTATGTTAGATCTGAAAGAGTTCTGAGAGAAACCTAAGGTTTGAGAGATTTTCTTTTTGTTATTACTTTGTTTATAGTAATCGAATTCTCTATTTTTCCAAATCGATTGGTGTTCTTCGTATTTCTCTACTAACATAGGCTTCTTCATCGTATTGTGGATTAAGTGGTATCAGATTCTTGCTAAGATTCTTGGGTTTTGATTGTGGTTTATGGTCTCTACACGTGACCATCTCAAGCAAACGAAGGGGAAGTTTTATGAATTTTTGACGCATGCTACAGTAATTTCGCAAATGCTACAGTGGTTTCGACGACTGCTACAGTGTTTTTAGCGACTGCTACAGTGATTTCCAAATCTACACAAATTTTGGGAATTTTTGTAAGTCCGTTGACGATCCATCGTAGACCTAAATCGACGAATAAGGACGATTTAGAGATGGGCGATTTCAACGATAGACTCACGATTTTAGAAACGAAAGTTTCCAAGTTATCTGCTACTATAAAGCAGTTAACTGAACAAGTTTGTCTCATCAACATTGCGAAGGCTTCGACTTCAATGGGACGGCAAGATCGTTCTTCGCGACAAGGCCGATCGAGGAAGAGATGTATTTTGGAGGTGGATGACGACGAGGATGTTATGAATTTAGTAATGGTGACTCTTGTGAAGAGGTTGGTTATTGCGAGTAGCAAGCCAGTATTACTGATTCAGAGGGTACGTCGTCTAAAGTATTGTCTACGATGAAAATGTCTCATATGCAACTAACCAATATGTGGAAGTTGCAAGAGGAGGTTATGGTGCCAACTATTTCCGTTATGTTGGTACTTTTTCAGAGTCAGCCTGCTGTTCCATTGGATGTTGTAGGATTTGATGGTCACCATGGGTTAGTGTGGTTCGCCAGAAGTTGCAGCAAAGTAAGGCCTGTGAGTATGTTTTCTAGGATGGGGTGGGTGACAAGAAGCTATTTGAACTGTTTCTTTTGCTGTTTAGTACGTCAAAGTGGCACAACAAGGAATTGGGCATCGCCGCGTTCTCACATCTACAGTTCTGGCCAGAGCAGGAGCTCAAGGTTCCTGAGTGGGGGAGCCATGATCCAGGAAGATCTAGGGAATTCCCACATCTCAAGTTCTGGCTTGAGCGGGAGCTCAAGCCTCCTAAATGGGGGAGCCATGATCCAGGAGGATCTATGAGAAACTTGAGTTTTTACCAAAGTTGTTCGATGAGGTTGAGAGTCGTTCAAACGAATTGAACCCTTGGGTCAAAGTTCCAGGGGAGGCGTTCGGCCGTTCGAACAACCAATGGGTTCGTTCGAATGACTATCGTAATTCCAGTTCTAGTTTAAGAGTTTTAAATACCTTTTAAAGTTGGATTAGAGTTAGATTTCAAGTTGGATTGTAAATAGGACTTGTAACCTCTATAAAAGAGCAAGCCTAGGCTAGAATTATTTATCTAGACGTAGATCATTGTTTTAAAGTTTCTTTTAGATCTGAGAGATTTTTAACTAGGGTTTGTAACTTTCTATGAAGGGCAAGACTAGGCAAGACTAGGCAAGGTTAGATCTAGGTTAAGCTCATTTTTTTAAGCAATTGAAGCTTATTTTTCCCATCGAATTTGTGTTCTTCAGACTTTTCAGCTAACTAGAGCTTCTTCATCTTATTGTGGATTATGCCCATACAAATTCGCAAGCCTCCGACATTATTTCCGATACCCATTTTTTCTACTTAGGGCGACTGGGCGGGCCCCCAACCATTGTTCGGTACCTTTTTTTTTCCTTTAATGGCGGACCCAACTATTTTTTTGAGTCAGTACCCCTTTTTCCGTTAATGAATTGAACCTTGACTTGGTGGTTAGCTCTTATATCAATTATTAAGACCCCAATACCACTGAACCTGAACCACATAAAACCAAGGTATTAGAGCATATCCAACAAAGAATGTATGCTAATTCGATTTTGAATACTAGTATATGGAATAGCATACCACTTTGCTCCAACAAATTTCTCTCCAAATTCAGTTTTTTATTAAAATTGTGACCCACAATATTATTTTATGTGAGAGAGAGAAAATTTTTATTAAAAATTGGGACCCACAATGTTCCTTTATTAGAGAGAGAAAAGAAAGGAAGAGAAGAAATATTTGTAGGGGACTCACAAAAGTAGTATGCACATACCACTCTCCAAGTTCCGGATTTGCATACTTTGGAGGGGTGTGGGGGTGAGTATGCGAAACACCATACCCCTATTGGAAGGGGTTTTTGCAAAAGTATGTGAAAAGTGTAATAGCATACCATGTTGTTGGAGATGCTCTTAGTGGTACTATATTTAATGGTCTTAACCCTCAGGATCCTAACAGGTTTTTAGATGTGTTTACAAATTTGCTGATGATATTGCTATCAAGACACAAAGCTGAAATAATGATTTTCTACAGGCAGGGGCGGAACTACTAGCATACTTACCTGGGCTATAGCTCAGGGTAAAAAATAAAATTATATATATATATATTGTTGGGATATGATCAATCTAGAACAGAATAATACTAAAGCATGAACAAGAGAGAAAGAGATTTATTGATTGTCATAACCGTGTTCTCTGTACATAGTACAGCGATATATATAGACAACCCAGAAGAATTCCCTATTCTACTCTAACTCTCCCCATAACCCTATTGGGCCTATGGGTTTGCTAGGAGTCTGTATAGGACACCCCAACCCTGTTGGGTTCCTAGCTTAGGCTTGGAACCCAACTCTTAATACTGCCCCTTGGGGTGTTCCATTTAGGACAACTTGCCTCATTAAAACTTTTGCCTAGCAAAACCCCTTGGGCAAAAAAGTTGTGCAGGGAAAGAGTACAATCATATGTCTTGTATAGGTTGTGGACGCGTATACGTTGCTTCATTAAAACCTCCAGCCATTAAAACCTCATAGGATAAAAATTGTGCTATCAGGAAAAAGAGTACAGCATGCATGTTTCCACGTCAGGCCGGGACTACTCCCACTCCCCTTGACGTCGATCTCCCTAAGATCTATCTCCCTGAGATAATAAATCTTGTAAACTGCACATGTCGATTCCATGAACTAATCTCTTGAATGTAGGATATGCAAGAGCCTTCATGAATAGATCAGCCAGGTTATCTTCTAAATTAACTTGAACAGCGTCGATCTCATTCGTCTTCTGCAACTCGTGTATGTGGAAATTTTTTGGTGAAATATGCTTCGTTTTGTCACCTTTAATAAATTTGCCATTGATTTGAACGATACAAGCTGCGCTGCCTTCATAAAGTCTCGTCAGTATATCTTGGATAGAATTCAGACCACAACTCCCGTTGATATGGTTGATCATAGACTGCAACCAAATTTTTTTCTGCTGCCTTCATATAGTGCAAGAATCTTCGCGTGGTTTGATGATGTAGTAACTATCATCTGTTTTACTGATCTCCATGAAATCGCAATATCTTCATACAAGAATACATAACCTGATTATGATCAGTCTTTATGTGGATCTGATAAATATCTTGCATCGGCATATCCTATAAGATCCTGTTTGCCAAGTTGTGGATAAAATAGACCCTAGTCTTTCGTACCAATGAGATATCTCAAAATGTGCTTGATCTCAATCCAGTACCTTTGGGTAGGAACAGAACTATGATAAGCCAAACAGTTCACTGTGAGTGAGTCATTGGGTCCAGTATACCCAGCTAACTATAGCAAAGCACTTCCTAGCTAGCACCATGGCCCTAGGAGTTTCTCACCCCATTAAGATGGTGAAAGATGTCATTGTCCACACCCAAGTGTTGGACGCCCAATAAATAACTTAGTACCGTGTGTTACATCCATATCGAAGTGTTAGATAAGTCTTTCAATATATATTGCTTGGTGTACGAGTGCCACTATCAAGATGTTCGATCTACAAATCGAGACACTCTTGATTTCCCAAAGTCTTGTATTTTGAATTCCTTCCCAAGGTATTCGGCGGCTCTCGCAATCTTCCCCAGAGGTTTAATGATTTCCAAATCATTTAGTACACTGTTATGATGAGTGAAGCTAATTTATGTATAAGAAAGCATGGACAGATAAGGATATTTGTAAAGTCCTTGACCTTCAAATACTCAGTCAACTATGTCACATGGGCCCATTGTTTCAAGTTAACAATAACATTTCCAGTTTTATTACGTACACACCTCGTGTCTCGGGCTTAGTTGCTTCCAGAAGCTTATACCTTCCCAGGTAGCTTCATGTATATATCTGTATCTAGTTTCCCATATAGATACGCGGTATTTACATCAGACGCATGTCTAGCTTGTCTTTGACAACTTGATAGACTGATAAGTACTGAAACGTTATAGAGTCCATAACCGGGTAATAGGTCACACTATACTCGATGCCAGATCTCTTAAAAATTTCTTGGGCAACTAGTCTTGCCTTGACCAAATTATCTCTCTGAGTTAATTATATTTCCGTACCTTTCCCATTTATAACTGATAGGCTTAATGGTATCATTTCACATTATGCATGCAAGCTGAGCTCCACTTGGATTCCAGATACCCACTTTGGCCAATGTATAACAACACACAGCTATTTACAATAAGTGGTTCTGAATCCTTATCCTTGATGGCGAGCACAACGACGAATATGAATACCTTATAAATGGGTGGTTCCGTCCTCGATGAACCGATTACACCATTAGTCATATTTGTCCCTTATTCTGCAGCTTTCTGGCTCAGAATACTCTCTTTCAACTGTGCTTCGCACTAAACGCGAGCCAGTGATTCGTTGCGATACTAATTCCCTTGGAACGTTCAGCTGTGGTACTAGTTCCCTCAGAACGTTCTGCTCTGTAAGTGTATTACATGTAGGTACATACACATACAATACTTTAATAGTGTCTATGAATGTATCTAGCAATTCATTTACGACCTATTGGAGGTTTTTAATCTGTTGAACCTTATTGTCACCTAACTTATATATAGGGATCTAGATGAGACAACGATGGTGTTTTCCAAGATCTCTTGGAAACATCCTCAACATTGACTGTCATTTTTCCCCCCAATGCTAGAAATATCATCTCATCAAAGTGGCAATTATCTGCCCTACAGGATATACGTCACCAGTGGGTCTAAATATCTAGTGATAAATGCGAATTATAACCCACATAATGCCAGGCCGACATTGAGGGTCCCATCATCATATATTGTGGTACGATTGGCACCTGTACGGAACATCTAAATGTTCGTCGATGAGTGACACTGGGCTCCGACCCAGTTACTAGACGCTTTTGGGAAAAAATAATTTGATGATTTGCTAAAGGACGAACCCTAATCAGTGTTACGGAAGCAAAAATGCATATCCCACATACTTACTGGAAGCTGTGATCATAATAACAGTGGCTTAGCAATTATCCAAAATTGCCTGATTAGGTTCTTCGCCAATCCCGAGTTGGGTATGGTATTGGGTACTCATGATGCGTAATCATCTATCCCATTTAGCGATAAAATAATCATCAAAATCCTGTGAGTCCAACTCTCAATCCCCCGTCAAGTTGCATCGATCGACTTTGATCGGTTAATCCAGGAACTGAGCCTGCGATCGAATGATCTAAGTGAGAAGTCGTGTTAATGTTGTATTCCTAGAACCATCTTCTAGATGCGTCTTTTATGACCATAAATATTTAAGTGTGCCACTATGTGGATGAAAATTTCCACATGGGTCTCCATGGATGCGGTTGAAGCAAAGGCTAGAGATCCCACTCCACCTTGGTCATAATAGACTTTTCTTGAAAGCAATCGCTAGACGTACACTTTCTGGATCTTTTCTCCTTTCAAGGAAAGTTGAGATGTAATCCTGATAATCCTCCTCGTTATCCCAGTCGGAGGAGTGTATTGGAAACGGTTCCAATAGGGTATTCTAATCTTTAAACATGGAGTAAATACACATAACCTTGTCTGTCATTTTCTCTGATAGTTATGACGTGATAAGTATTATCATGTATCTCCCTCAACTCAGTAAAATATGGCTGGATGTACTAGTTTATAAAATGGTCTAGATACCTTGTATCGTACCGTGAGAGAGAAATAGCGTGACGCACTTAATGCGTTCTATCATGTTGGTTGTGCCAATGATATTCGTGCCATCCCTGATGCACAAGGTTAGACAAGAAATATATGCATAGCTCAAAAGGATCGAGTGCGTGGTACTAAATGTCTCTGAGACATATGCCGTCACTCATCCGATTATCGGTCATGCTGAATGAGCAGAGAGAGCCATAGGCAGGTTGTATGTAGTAGGTCAACTATCATACATAGAATTTAACTACTTCCCAAGCAATAAATTCGAGTAATCATAATTTAGAACAAATGGAGAATTTCATGTATGTCACGAGCACTTTATTGAAATATAAATGATATATTCCCAACAAAATAAAAAATACTGACAACAAAAAGTAAATTAAGTCTGTCGAGACAAGAAACTACTAATGCTCTTTCTAATGTGACATCACATGTCTACTGAGATATTATTATGGATTACTCTGTAAGTTGATCCATGACGACATCAGTGTCGTCGAAGAAGTCTGACGCTGTAAACTCTAGAGGGGCAGAGTTAGTATAAACAACTGCCTGGTGGGTTCGGACTCTGTCACCGGTAGCCATCCGTGGTACATGACATTCCCATGCCCAGTGTTCTATGTCACCGCAGTTAAAGCAAGTTGATCCCTGATCAGTCTTCTTTTCCTTCTTTATATTGCCTAGTGTCCAGGATTTCTTAAATCATGTACCTCTCCTAGGGCCAAAGGGTTTCTGGTTCCCACCCTTCATGTATCCCTGGTAGCCTCCCCTGCCCCTTCCATATCTTCGTCCCTGACATGCAAAGTTGTTTCCTTGAAACTGAACATTATTAGATGCAGGCAACGACACACTCCCAGAGGGCCGCATAACATGATTCTTCATCAAAAGTTTATCGTTCTGCTCAGAGAGGAGCAGTGCCTGAATCAGGACGTCATGAGTCTTCATGTTCTCTCGTCAATATTGCATCTGAATCGCAATATTGCTAGTATGGAAGGTTGATAGAATCTTCTCTATCATTTCAGGATCAGTGACTTTCTTCTCACACAGCTTAAGTGGAGAAGTAATTTTATGGACTGCTGAGTTGTAATCAGCGACCGTCCGAAAATCTTGGAACCTAAGGGTGTTCTATTACTATATCACTTTTGGTAGCATAATGGTCGTATGATGACCATAACGCCCCGGCAAGCTTGCCCAGAAGTCAGCGAGCTCAACCTTGTTGAGGTATTCAGTCTTCATGTCATCCTGAATATGATGACGGAGGATAAACAAAGCCTATGCTTTTTCCATGGGATCTTCCTTGTTTCCAATGAAGATGGTCTTCTGCAGACCAAGTGACTTCAAGAATAATTCAGCGTCAATGCACCAAGTGAGGTAATTGGCTCCAGTGAGCAGCAATGGTGGAAATTCAACATTTTTGAGTATCGCAGACATCAATAATGGAAGATATAGATTAGAATAAGAGACAATTCTTGATAAATATATCAATTGCATGGAAGACAAATCATAGTATTTAGAATAAAACTAAAAAATGATTCCCAATCATATTAAAGGTTAATCCTGTTCATATTCTAAAATACATGAAATTCTTCTATAATAATTAAATCCAAAATTTTACCCTGTAAAAAAAATGACGATCTTAATTTGATGTGTGCGTTCCTTATGAAATCCTTTTGAAGTACATGATCTCCAATCATTGCCAAAGGCAACTCAGTATAAAAGTCAGTGATTCTCAATCATTATTTATAGGTGAACCTTGTTCATATCCTATGAAGCGTTAAATCACAAATTTACTCTGTAAAATGGTGATCTTAACCGGAAAGTACGTTTAATAGAGTCTTAGCCAAGATAGCTATTTAAAACCACGAAATGTGTGATTTCCTTATTCTAAGAACTAGGGTGTTCTAAGCCCTCAAGTTCTATAAAAGTAGTATATTATAGCCAAATGATCAATTTGCTACGAATATGAGGGGTATTAGATGTTTAGCTGACAAGTGGCTCCATTCCGAAGTCAGTTGGGCTCACAAGATAGGTTGATTAAGCCTGTCTTTGAACTAACAGTCTAGGGTACTATAGGGTGCTATTAATGTCTATATACCTCTAAATGTTATGCTTGTAACATCTAATTGTACCTAGATACGGAAAATTGGTTCCTCAGACACCAAATTTTTAGAAATAAAACTAAGTCAATTCCTAATTGAGCTCTAGTTAATTGTCAGTGATAATGAACTGTGATTTAGATATGACTCACAGTCGTATGCTAAATTAGTCTTAGTTTCGTATTATCTGTGATCCCTGATCATGATAATTAGTATCCTGGGGGAATATCAGTAATATCCTATTAGCTATCGTAAAGATACTTAAATAGGTATTACTCCATGTACTTATATCATATATAAGTGAGCCAATGTTCCTATTCGAGGCACCTCTTCCCAAAAAAAATTAAAAAATATTTGCATAAAAAATAAATAAATAATAGGTCCCCTACGGAGTAGGTCCAATAAATAGGGAATTTTTCAAAAAAAATTGGGCTCAATTTGACCAAAAATAGGGCGATTTAAAGTCGTTTTAGTGTCTGGACCAGTCTAACTCGGTCTGGATCAAGGCCTGAACCGGGTTGACATGGTCTGAACCGGTCTAACTCGGTCACACGTGCCCCGCACGTGCACCACATGTGTCACACAAGTCACTGCCACGTGTCACATACGTACACTGATCCGGTGCCAGCAAAGACTATTCCGGTACTCGGGAAGACTATTTCGGCGACCGGACGTCGAACTTTTCAGACTAAAAATTCGGCAAGATTCCGACGTCCGGCCGATGTCCGGTCTCCGGTGACATTGTTATGCCACGTCAGTGTGCCACGCGTCCTCAACACGTGTCACTGCTAACGTCACTATGGATAAGGATGACGTCATAAATAATAATAAAAATTCGAATAAAAATAAAATTAAAAAAAACAAAACAAAACAAAATTGATGACGTCAGCGACCAAAAAAACACCGTTTTTTACCGTGAAACTGCCTAGTTTCAACGAGCTATTCCCGGCGATTGGGGCAACTCCCAGAGATGTGTTATATATCGTTAGAAAGCTCTCGGAGTAGGCTATCCAACTGAATTGGTATTGTCTCCATCCAATCTCCACAGAGAAAATTATTCACGTTTGGAAACAGACATTTATCAAGGGTAAAAAACACTAAAAATCCTAGTTTTTAATTTGAAAAAAATAGGTTTTCGAAACATGTTGATCTATGATATATTATAGATCTGAATATAGTTATAAAAAAAATATAAATACCTCTTCTCCTTATCGTTTGGTTTCAGTGAAATCTCTGATTAGACGGAAAGATCTGTTCTACTCGTTCCCAGAGCTTGCGTGCTAATAACGTGTTGGGATATGATCAATCTAAAACATAATAATACTAAAGCATGAACAAGAGAGAAAGAGATTTATTGATTATCATAATCGTGTTCTCTGTACATAGTACAGTGATATATATAGGCAACCCAGAAAGATTCTATATTCTACTCTAACTCTCCCCATAACCCTATTGGGCCTATGGGTTTGCTAGGAGTCTGTATAGGACACCCCAACCCTGTTGGGTTCCTAGCTTGGGCTTGGACCCAACTCCTAACATATATATATATATTGTTTCCCAACTCCAAAGTTATCTTCCTCTGATAGCAAACATGGTAGTGTTCTCTCTATTTTTCTCTCTTAAAGCTAATAATCTAGTCCATATCTCTGTGATTCTCCTCTCTCTCCCCCATTAGATTTATATGTTGTTTGTACTCCTCTGATCTTGAACCCATATTTTTTCCTTTTTAGATTTTGTTTTAAACTTCATCTTGTTTGGATTTAATCTCTTAAAATTAAGGGTTTCTACAACTACATATTGTGTCTTATTCCTTCTTAAAATTTGTAGGAAATCAATACAATAACTATGATCAATAATTGAATATGAATTGGATTCTACTAACCTCTTCTCCTGTTTTTGCAAAATTCTCTTGTTCTTGAGTAGAGTCTTCCCTTGGATTGGCTACAGACCTTAATGAGATGGCTTTCTGTGTTGTAGCCTCCAAGAACCTGATAGGGTTTGAGTGGTCTTCCCATTATACCCTCAAACCTTAATAAAGAGTAGCACTAGGTCCCACGTAACAATTGGACACAACCAATAACACCTATACGACATATTAATATGTGTGCTCGTGAACCGGAAGATAAAACATTCAATAGTGGCTGTATAGATAGAAAATCCAACATTAAATTATTGGATTCCCAAACTTCAGAATTATTTGGTTCTTGAAAACTGAAAAAACAAAGTAGAATTAGGTTTTCTATTTTGGGTACGTGTTTAATGTCTTTTCTTTCCTCTCTGTAAGGATATACATCTGTGTTTTGCTCGACTAAAATGTTAATGAAAATGTCATTTTGTGGCAAGCAATGGGAAATATAAGCCTTTTATGATATTATAAGCTACCCATGTGAAATGGTGCAACAAAATAAGCACATAATTTGAGTATGTTACTATTGAAATTAGAGTATGTTACACACTTCTATTGAAATTATCTTACACTAGAAGTCTACATAGTATTACATAATATAACACTAAGTAGTGTAGCGTTTTGAAGCTATTCTGCTCAAGATACTCTACAAGACAACTCAGGTAGCACTTAAAACCAAGAATGAAGGTTCTCCATGAAACATAGCCCTTATTGAATAACAGTTACAACTAGTTCAAAGCAACTATAGAGATGCAATGCAATTCATAGAATAAAGTAAATAAAGGACATTATGATGAAAATTCAACATTCAATATTTATACGAGCATATGCAGCAGCTAGGTGGATTGAAAACCACCAAAAACCTATTTTTCATGATACACGCCTTCTTTGGAGTACCTGGTTCCAACAATGACGTTAACATCTTCCATCAAGGGTGGCTTTTTAACCTGTTTAATAGAGTTGCACCGCCGTGCAATTACAATATAGGCACGATACCATACACTATGGGGTATTACTTAGCGGATGGAGTTTATATGAAATGGAAAATTATTGTTCAAACCATAAGAAACCCGTCGAACGATGCCAAAAGACATTTTTGCAAAGATGCAAGAAGGATGTTGGAAATACGTAAAACGTGTTTTTAGGGTATTACAAGCTAAGGTTGTGCTTGGTTCGCTGCACCAGCTTGCAAATGCACCAGCTTACAGAGATTAAAGTCTTGCGATTAATTGGTTCAAACTAATGCACAACCGTGCACTGCAACAGGTTGTAGCGAGATCAAATTTCGCTAACAATATTTTGCACCCGCTTACAACTAAAATTGGATTGCAACCCCTGCAACAACATTATTTACCCATTGTGAATCGCTAAATTGAAGTATAACATCGAGATGTTCCCATAAAGCATAAATTTTTTTCCACGAATCTTTCCCCAAATCTCTCTCCACATATCTCTTTCATGAGTCTTATCTCAAGCTTCTTACCCTTCTTCTAATATATCTCCAACTCTCCTCTCTTATTTTTAAATTTAGAATCATACTTCTAAAGTGATGAACCAATCACCTTTTTTGCAGTGCAGTGCAAGATGGTGCATCGCACCTTGGTGAGATTGCAGCTCCTTGCAGAATGTATCGGGGTGCAACAAACCAAGCATAGCCTAGGTTTGAAATTTTGGTATATGGTGCACGATTTTGGAAGCCATTTGATGTAGCTAATTAGGTTATGTACGCATGCATTATCATGCATAACATGATCGTCAAAGAGGAACGTCATACTTACATCCGACAAGTAGATATCGATCCAGATTTTAGAACATCCGTGGATATGGTCAATGAGAATTTAAATCCTACCCATGCTATCAAACATTATGGTTGAGTACATTGCAAAGATTAATGAAATTAGAAATGAATGTGATCATCTCCAATTACGGCGTGAACTTGTGGCGCATTTGTGGTCACTAAAAGGGGAAAAGTAATATGAGTTTGTATTTTTTTATGTTCAAATTGTAATGTTCGATTCAAAAAAAATTTATGTTCAAATTGTACATAATGCTCGATTCAACTTCAATTTATGGTTGTGTTTGCCAAATTAACTCGTTGATTACAATTTGAAATAAACGAAACAAGATTACGTCACTTAGACATCAAAATGAAATAAACGAAATACATTAATTTTCATCACTTGAAACATCGTCCTCACTTGGAACAAGTTCCTTCAACTTCTTCGAATAACGTTTAATTTGCTTTTTCATCCAACGTCCTCACTTGGAACAAGTTCCTTCAACTTCTTCGAATAACGTTTAATTTGCTTTTTCATCCAACGTTGTTGTATAGGTTATTTGAAGTGTCGGTTGACATCACCGTGACCAAAGTGCTCTTTGTCTAGCTATCTTTGCTTCACATCGCTTTTGAACCTCTGCCTCTATAGCCACCTTTTGCTCTCCTCGTGCTCTAGCTCTAGCTTCTTTTTCATTTTCCTTCTTCTCGTCCCTCTCATTTCACATCTTCATCAAGTTTATTATCGCTTTGTACATCTTCTTCCCCTAAAAGAGTGCGCCGGACTTCGTATTTTCTTTAGCCTTGCATTTCTTTTGTCCGTCCGGACGAACTTCCCCATAAACATATAATGGTGCATCAATATCGGGGGAATCTACCGAAATCAAGGGCGTAGTAGGTGTGGCGAAAGTAGGTGTTGGGGGATTGGTGTTGGTCAAGTTCCCCTAACTATCACTAAAATTAGACTTCATCGCAACATTGTTGCCCGATTGCATGAATTTGTGACCATTTGGGGCAACATTTCAATACTTTGAAAGCCTTCCGAAATTAGAATGTTTTCCTTTATGTTTTTCGTTCTTATGAACCAAATTCATCTACAAATTAAGTTTATATGTTATGAGTACGTTCAACTAAAAATACGTTTCATAAATTAAAATGAGTGCAAATCAAATACTTACGCGCAATTGACGTCGTTATATGATCTTCAATTTGATTTGTCCTTGTAAAACGAGTTGAATTGGTCGCGAATTTTGAACCAAAATATTTTGTTTTTTTGGGCATTCGCGGTATCGAGGTTTTGGGAAACTTGAGACCGTGCACACGCTAGATTGAAAAAGTCCTTCCCTGTCCAATTTTTTGAATTCTTATATTGGTTTTTGTAGAGATGGACGTCGTCTTCCTCACCCTCAACCTCAATCTACTTCATCCTCAACCGCAATAGGTGTCGGTGTCATCTTTCTTTTAGCTTTCGTTTTTCCTTTTGCACGCGTATTACTTCTCACGAGAATCGGAGTGACAATTGGAGCCGGTGATGCTTTGAGATTTAATCGTTTAAACCCCATGCATAACTACTCGAACTCACACCGGTGAAATCATATGAAGATGAAGTATACAGGGACACCGATTGAGAGTACGATGACGATTAAGAAGTCTCTATTGGCGGGAACAGTTGTCGAATGTGGTGGTCGCAATATTGTGAAAGATTTGGTATTTGCAACGAACTAAATACAGTGAATTGAGGGGGTGTTGGTTACGGGGTTGAGAGTGGCTTTGAGAATTGAATTGGAAGCTTGCTTGAGAACTTGAAGAAAACATGGTGTACTATGCTTGGAGAAAGGAGAAAGGAGAAAGGAGAAATGAGTATTTATCAAACCACTCTTCTAAAGTGTACGGCTCTACTAACCAATTAAAAACTGCCACATTGTGGCTTGTGATTAGCTCGGCAGTGTCACGCCCTTCTAAACTGCGCGGCATAATAAATAAATAAATAAATAATATATATATCCACCCTCAAGGTGGATTTTTTGAAATACACCTAGCTACAGGATTGAGCCAAAACCACCCTACCCTGGCAAATTTGGGGCTGGTTTTGGAAAAATCCACCTCACCACAGCTTATGCCCTGGAAAATCGATACACGGTCAAGGAGAACATACTCTTTTCTGCTATGCTCCCAGTAATCCTGCAGCTGTTCTGTCAAATTTCACAATTACCGATCATCACAAAAATTTAATAGCACTAGAAGATCACAAGCATATATTGAAGATCACAGAACTATGGGAGGGATTGCTGGTATAGCAGGACAATACAGGAGTACCCAACATACAAAGTTACCAATTGTACCAAAATGAGGTTGGCTTACAAGATAAGCATAGTGATCCACCCATAAATGTCTTCTGCCATATCCCAAACTAATATACAATAAAAAAAAACAACTACTACTGCAAACTGGACCAGATGCTTTACCAACCACCACAACCTTCCATTCACAAAATAACAAGCATATGTTCTTCGTCTACTTGGTTACTTCTTCCATCACTCAAACGCCCACTGGTTCTCCCTCCTGACTTCCTCCTCTTCCTCGGGCGTGAAATCGTTTTTAATATTGAACGTCTTACGGATCTCCTCAGGAGTCTTTCCCTTTATCATATCAGCAACAGTTTGACAAGTAAGATCAAGCAGGCTTTTGATATTCAGATAGTTCGCAGCCTGAAAACAGTAACAGCCCACAAAGATTAGACTGCTACAACAAACTTGCAAAATGAGAAGCAAAATAACTTTCAAACTTAAAATTGAATCAACAATTTTCAACTGTATAGGCAAGTAAAAGTAAAACTAATTAGATTGGTATTTCGTGATAGATACTAATTAACCAGAGGCAGATGACACAAAATTCCTTACAAATTTTGTACCCAATGAAGCCTAAAGCATATCCTAAAATGAGATGCAAAGAAAGGGCCCCATTCAAAATTACAAAAAATAACTTGTGGACAGAAACACATGAACAGAAGTTATGGAATTGAAGTATGAAGAAAAGTCGCAATCCTTCAACTAAAATTAAAGAAAGTAATTGACAGAAACTCTATGCGAGTATGAAGAATTCGCACCTAGGGGAATTATAAATTTGCAAATGTCAAGATCATTAAAATAACGTCAATTACAAAGTATTACTATACTTGCAAACAAAATAAGAACAAGTAGTTAACAAAGATATGCCCCAAGTAAACACCCAAATTATACCCAAAATATATGGTTTCATCTGTTTAATATGGAAAAACTTCAATTTACACGGCAATGGCAAATATATTTCTTCTGTTTAACATAAAGTGGAAATACCATATGATTACATAGGCCAAAGCCATGAAAGTAACCTAAACCAAGTCTTATAGGACCAAATAATTAATTGATAGTAAGAACAAAACTATATATGTAGTTAAACATAGCAACACCAACTCAATACCCTAGAGATAAGCCAAAGATATAGCAATCCATCATATTTAGGTTGGAGAAATATTACTTATATGCCAACTGTGATAGCGTAAGAGGCAAAAATCCTATGATTAAATTTGCCAAGGTCATAAATGTCAACTACGTCGTCATCCAAGCACAAATACTTAATTTGAAAATAACAATAGAATACATATGTAATCAAGCTTTAAAACCCCCAACTTAGTGCCCTAATTATAAGCCAGGGGTATATCAATTCATTGTGGTTTGCTTGGGAAAACTTAATACCCACTAATTACAAATCAACACATACCAATTCATCGTTTTAGGGAAATTATTATCGTAACATAAACCAAATACTAATTCAGTGACTTAGTTTGGGGAACTTATTATTGGAACATAAACCAAATACCAATTCAGTGAGTCAAGTTTAGAGAACTTATTATTGTTATTATCAGCAAAGTACTAATTCATCATACTTATGTTTGGTGAATTTGCAATTCTAATTATAAGCCAAATGCATGACGAATCATTTTTAGCTTGGGGGAAAGTATAGCTTAACAACTAAAGATACCAAAACCATGCATATGTTAGGAAACAAATCAAATCTCCGAATGCATACCAATCCTAACCCATTTCAAACCCCGACACAACTACGGGTGTTGATACTAAAATACCATAACTTCAAACCCTAACAGAACCATGAAATTAAACTAACATATCAAACCCCCAACAAAGGATCTTCACATAACAAACCCATATCTTCAAACCCTAACAAAACTACACAGATGCAATAAAACAAATTAAGCCCCCAAATCCACACCAAATAACAACACCAATCACAAATCCAACCCTAACCCATCAATCAAAACACAAAATAACAACAACCCAAACCCTTACCAAGATCAAATCGAACAGAGTCGCCTGATCAACCTTCACGAACTCAGCATCCCAAATCTTCAAATCCTCATCAACAACCTTATCCTCCGATTTGGGACTCTCCACATGTTTCTTACAGTACTCAATCACCTTCGCTAAGATAGCACTGGTAACATTAGGGAGAGGAACAGGGTTATCAGCACAATCGTCCTCGATCAAGTGCTTGATCGTCTGCGATTCCTCAGCAACAACTTGATCGACCTCAAAGGACTCTCCATCAGAGCTGTTCAAGGTGATCTTCTTCGACATTGTTGATGATTTGAAGGAGAAATCGAAACGATGAAACCCTAATTTATTTATTTTTGGTGATGGTGGTGTGAAAGATAAACAATTGGGACTATTTATATTGGTTCTAACTTGCCCTTTGACCTTCAAGTGATTCCGTGTGACTCGGTGTTAGTTTAAAGTAAGTTGTGTACGGGTAACCAAACAGGCATGTTTCTCTTAGGTAACTAACTTGTTTAGCAAGTAAACTGTAAAATCTAATTTGATTAGATTAGGGATTAATTCGAACAAGGTTGTAGTTGAAAATCAAATTGTATGGTTGGTTGTGAGCGAGGGAGGGATTGTTAAATCTGAGGGGGGAAATGTGGGATTTCCTAAGTTTACGGTTTTGGGTGACTTAATAGGTTTGGAATTGAAATATTGTGATGCGTCTCGACTTGATGACCATTTTATTCGACTGTATATTCTGGTATTGTCAAATTAGCTCCATGCCCAAATTACAAAATTACGAGACCAATAGAGCTGTGGGTTTATATTTTACCAAAAATAATTAATACTTCTAATGTGAAATTATATAGTACTGGCGGCGCCACACGACAATTTCATGCAATGCAATAAGACCAAGGTCTTGTTGTTGGCGTTCAAATTTGGCTTACAAGAATTAGGGTGCCACTGATATCTGTTGTAATGGTTTCAAACCTCATAACATATTCTTTGTTTTGAAGATTATATTAGAGCTTTTAGCGAGTTTAACAACGAGTCCAATAGATGTGGTGATTTTCTTTGGACTTTTTTCACGCTATCATCTGATATCCGTGGTACGATTGTGGAGGATGTTATGCAAAATAAATACTAAGCAATGGAATTTTTCAATCATTATTATTAACCGTTAATTCAATATGGTGGGGGGTCTAGCCAAAAACACTTGCTTCTCTTGACAAAAACAAATTATAATTAACTAGATTTGATAGGAAGTATAGCGGAAACTCTCTCTAACAATCACAATTAATCTAAACTAAAACTCGTTTTTACTAAATCGCCCTTAATGACATAAAATAAAAGCCATGAGTTTTACCCCAAACTTTACATCTCTCTCTCGCTAAGCCTTTCTCTCTCAAACCAACTCTAAGAAATGAACTAAGCTTAGTCTCTCTTTTTATAAGAGAGGAAACTTAGCAAAAATAGAACCCTGGCTAGACTTTAGTTAGTAGACTTCTCCTAATTAATTATAATGCAATTAAAATAAAGTAAATAGAAATAATTAAATTAGAGAGTAGTCCTAAGAGGTGGAGAGACAATCTCCTACGTGGGCAACGTAACGACTACTTGATCCATCAAGATTAGTCCATTAGTATACTAATCATCTCCAAACAAGAGAGAGCAAATAGAAAAACTTTTGAAATGTTTTTGTATTCTTGGGTGCATTCGACACCTGTAGAATTTAATGTAAGTAACTTGTAAATATGCTTCCCCCAAACGCGGAACGGCAAGTAGAAGTCTAAAGTACCGGAGATGACACAATTCGCAGCAGTAATGGACAACAGTAAGTGAGGTCTAAATAACAGCAACAACAACTCGGTTTCAAACAACAGCAACGGCAACTTGATTTCAAAAATAGCAACAACAACTTGGTTTCGAAAACAACTACAACAATCTTAGTTCGAGTTCAGTTATAAATAGCAAGGTGTAGTTCCTCTTTTTAACAACAACAAGAGAAGCAACAAGAAGTTCTTCTTGAAGAACAAAGAAAGAAAGGAAACAGCAAGGTCTGAAAACAGCAGCTTGTATAATCTGAAATTATAGCTTGCATAATCTGAAACAGCAAGAGCAGTTCTTCTTTCACAACAACACCGAATGATCTGGAACAACAAGAAGGAGATGACATAGGAACCGAGAGTTTTCTTCAATCTAGGAAATAGCAACAGCAAGTTCAGTAAGGGAATTATAGCTCGAGGCATGGGTCGCATTCTCTTTAAAGAGTATCCCGACTACTCTCCCAAGATACAACAAGCAGGTATACTGTAGCTTCACACCGGGAAGTCTACGTAAACGATGGTAGCACCTCAAGGTAAACCGTAATATCAAGTTGGGAGAGAGAGATGAATAGTGCTCAGGTTATGTGTTATATGTTTAAAAAGTGGTGTTCCAATGGATATATATAGAGGAGTTGTGCAACGGCTTTATCCATAACGTACATGCATTTTAAAGGCCCAAATATCAGGTATTCAATACTAGCCGTTTGGAGAGTAAAGACCAAGTCAAGAACAAACCCAAGCCCATAGGAGAATCTTAAAGGTGAGCCCAAGCACAAGGAGTTTTTTAAAAAAACCAACAACACCCAACTCATAATGAAAGTTTCAAAAAAGTTAAATTTATCGAATTCCAGCTTCTAATACTGGACACATTGTCATCCAAAGCAAAGTCTCTATCTCTGGAAAACCAACAAGGGCAGGGAGAAGATTCCACTAAAATATGCCCATTTCATGTGCATGATCTTTCAGTTGTTGAAGTTGTTGCCTCAATATATGTTTAGTGTTGAATGCAAGACTTCCAAACATCATATCTCACATGAACAACATATAAGTACTCGCTAACCCCTTTGTGATAAAATCTACAACTAAAAAACTCAATTTCATTCTGCCAAAATGAAGAAAAAGGTTTTCTCTTACCACTTATTTTCTTGTCTACTCTATCTTCTATGCTTGACAAGTACAAGAGCTGGTGATATCATAGAGGAAAAGAAGAGTGTCTATGTTGTTTACATGGGAGCAGTAACAATGGGCCGGGGATCGTCTGTACGAGATGATCATGTCCAGCTACTCTCTTCAGGACTTAAAATGTCAGATTTTTAATCTCTAACTAACTATCTCTATTTATATTAGGATATATAAAATGCAGTATTGTAATTGCATATATATAAATTTGTGAAACCACGGTCTGAAACGGTGCAGGGAGGAAAACATAGAAAAGACAGTAGTGCGCAGCTATATGCATGGTTTTTCAGGATTTGCAGCCCGTTTATCGGAAAATGAGGCTAGTATAATTGCTAGACAACCCGGAGTTGTTTCAGTCTTTGAAGATCCTGTTTTAGAGCTTCATACAACTCGATCATGGGATTTTCTACAATATCAAACTGATACTGTAGGAGGCTCCAGACGAGGTAGGACTGAATCAAATTCGCCTTCAGAAGGAGCGGATTCAATCATTGGGATCCTCGATACAGGTGGAAACCTGTTTATGTTTTATAGATACTTGTGTTTGTTTTTCAAGTATTTTCTAGCTAATAAATCATTTCTTGTAAAAAATATGTTAGGTATTTGGCCAGAATCGGATAGTTTTGACGACAAAGGTATGGGACCAATTCCTTTTAGATGGAAGGGAGTTTGCATGGAGGGAACTAATTTCCATGCTTCCGACTGTAATAGGTAAAGACATGTATAGTTCATCTCGGGAAATTATGTAATATTATTGAAAACTTTGAAAATTTTCTAACCAAAATTTTCAGAAATTTGCCAAAATCTTATAATTGTCACTTTCCCCGCACTTTAAGGAGCATGTATTAGATATTGGGGATATTTTGATAGATTCTCGTAATAATCATGTTGAATATACGGCTTTTACGCTTTCAAACATAAGAAGTATCTAAGAGCTAGGAAGGTCATTATATTTACGCAAGATTATGACCTTGCAGAAAACTGATCGGTGCGAGATACTACAACCACACATCTAAAGGGAAACAAGTTCATACTCCCAGAGACTCCATTGGCCATGGAACCCACACTGCATCGACTGCAGCAGGGAGTTCCGTCTCTGGGGCATCTTACTATGGCTTAGCAACGGGGACCGCAAAGGGTGGGTCTCCTGGATCAAGAATCGCTATGTACAGAGTATGTACACCCACATGTTATGGATCAAATGTATTAGCTGCATTCGATGATGCAATCAATGATGGAGTGGATGTATTGTCGTTATCAATCGGTGCACCAGCCTACTTTAGACCTGATCTCTCAACTGACCCGGTAGCCATTGGATCTTTTCATGCAGTTGATAGAGGGATCGTTGTGGTGTGCTCCGGGGGAAATGATGGACCTATGACTGAGACAGTTGTTAATGCAGCTCCGTGGCTCTTAACCGTGGCTGCGTCCACCATTGATCGTGATTTTGAGTCGGATGTTGTGTTGGGTGATAATACGGTGGTCAAAGTAATGCTACTTACTACCTAGTCTTCGTTTACGTATCTTAAGACTAATATTACTTAGTATATTTTTTAAGTTTATGGGATTATGAAATTTTCATGGATCATATTTTTCGAATACAGGGTGAAGCCATAAATTTTTCTAATCTAGGAAGGTGGCCAATTCATCCTCTAATATATGCCGGGACAATTAAGTCGAACTCAGCCTCAGACAACCAAGTGAGGTAAATCGAAATCAACCGATGCCTACATTTCTACATTGTTATAGTGACATTTCAAGCATTTGTAATTTATAACACATGGAAGTATTCAGAAACTGCTACCCAGGAGCATTGGATGGAGATCAGGTCAATGGGAAAATTGTTGTCTGTGAACATTCGGACAATCTTTACTCAAAAAGTGAAAAGATGGATAATGTGAAAAACTTGGGAGGGATTGGACTAATTTTGATCGATGACTTAGAAAGAGGGGATGCTTCTACTTACGGTAGATTCCCAATGACCGTAGTTTCTTCGTACGATGCTATCACGGTTCTCTCCTATATCCAATCATCCAGGTACTAAAAGTGTTTACTACTCCATAGTACTATTCCTTTTAAATTACAATTAAACTGCTAATGTTCTTGCAGAAGCCCACACGCTACTATCCTACCAACGGTGACAAAGACAAATTATAAGCCTGCCCCCAGAGTGGCCTACTTCTCATCCAGAGGCCCTTCATATCTGACGAGAAACCTTCTGAAGGCAAGACTCTGATCTCCTATTATCTTTGGGTTTTCATCGACAAACAAGTTCATGTTCTTAGGTTCTTGAATTTGAATTTTGCAGCCTGACATTGCCGCCCCGGGTGTGGGTATTCTTGCAGCATGGATTGATACTAATGATACCTCAAAAGCTTCATTAGGCCAAAATCCTTCCAAATTCAATGTACTTTCAGGAACATCTATGTCGTGTCCACATGTTTCAGGTATAGCTGCCGCCATTAAATCAAAGTATCCTACTTGGGGCCCTGCAGCGGTTAGATCCGCCATTATGACAACAGGTAAGGATTTCTATGGACAAGTTCTTTCCTTAACGTCCATACTAATACATATTATAAGTTGGGAGTAAAAATAGTAACTTGCGTCTACAATTTTTTTTTTGTGTGGTTATATATAGTGATTCAAGTAAACAATTTCGGGTCTCCGATTACGACAGACTCGAGCTACACAGCAACCCCTTACGATACTGGCGCAGGGGAAGTTAGCCCATCAGACGCACTGCAACCAGGACTAGTTTTTGAAACTAATACGGATGACTACTTGCAGTTTCTTTGTAACTATGGTTACAGCATTGAACAAATCTCACTTATAACCAATGACTTCCCTAAAGGGTTTATTTGCCCGGAGAATTCTAACGAAGATTTGGTCTCTCAACTCAACTACCCTTCCATTGCGATCTCAGGTATGACTAGAAATTACACCAAAAAAGTGAGTAGGACGGTCAAGAGCATTCATAAGGACGACGAGGATATTTATGCTGTAAGCATAGAAGCACCTCGTGGTCTAGTAGTGAAAGTAGTGCCTGATAAGTTACACTTCACAAAAATGCGGAACTCTTTGACATACGAAGTGACCTTCACGGCGAACTTGACTACTTTGATCAGACATGATCTATTTGGTACAATTTCTTGGACTAATGGAAAGTATTATGTTCGGACTCCATTTGTCGTTTCTCATTGAAGTTTGAAGGAGAGCCTACTTTGTCGTCCAATCAACTCAGAAACAGAAGGTTTCCAGCTTCAGTAAATTGAGCAGTAAATGAACCAGAGATGATTTTTTTGTCCAGAGAAGTAAATATATGATGTAATCGCGCCACAAACTTCATTTCATAGAGTTATCAATATGCATGATTTAAACACTGATGGTGTAACACCCCAAAATTTAGACTCTTAGATTAAACAACTAGAGAGCTAATCTCTTTATTAAATTAGGGCAGTGTTTTTCCGCTTTGGACAAGTGTACTAGAGACAAAAGAGAGGTCGGGATGAAATGAACGCCTTGAGATTGACCAGTTGAATGTTTTTTTGGGAATTTTTGTCAATCAGACGAACAGACCAAATAACCATCTCTTTCCTCCCCTACTAAAATCTTCAGCTCTCCTCTCCCCCATAATTTTTTTTTTTACTTTCTTCCCCACGCACCAAAAAAAAAAAAACCAGCTCTCTTTCTCTCTAATTACAAGAACCTCAACCATCTATATTTCTGCGATTTCTTGCGACTTCAAGGTTTGCTCAAATTCATGATCGGCGATTTCAATCGAGGGTGTTATTTGGGGGAAGAGCTTGAAACCGTTTTATTCTTACAATTAAGCTAGAGTTCTTCTTCAATCTAAGAATTTCATCCCAAACACCCTCGCTGTGATTTCGGGAATTTAGTTGTGCTATTGATTACATTGGAGAAATCTATTAATGGAGGATTTTCACAGTTTCAGAGCTGTGGAGAGAGTAGTTACGAGGAGCTTACGTTGCTGTCACGTCACAATCAGATATTTGGCCTTCAAGATGTTGTGAAGAAGGTTGTTGGACTTGGAGGGAGGCATTGGTTGGTAATTTTGCTTAACTTCTCTTTTGAGTTTTGTTTATTATAATTTAATTGATTGGGTTTTGTATACTGTGGTGAATTGATTGAGTTTTGGAATTGATTTGCAACATTAGGTTTCAAGTATTTGGGTTTTGGGTTGGAATTGATTTCGATTTTGGGTATTAATGAAATGTTGGTGTATTTTTTTGGCTAATTCGTTGATGGTGAGTTTATCTTAATGGGGTTTCATCGATGATGACAATTGATTTGGTTTGGGTGTGTAGTGCTAATGACATGAATTTATGAGAGTTGTAGTGCCTGACTGTTTGCAAACTTAGATGACGTGTTTATAAACTATTCAATTTATGAAATTTTAGTTGGGTTCTATTAATCTTTACTGTACATAAGGTTCATCAATTTTTTCTTCAGCGTAGTGCTAAGCATTTGACTTTTGGTGTATTGGTGTATTTTCGCAGGAGGAAAAAGAGAATCAAGAACTCCATAATATTCACTCCCCCACAGTCTTTATGCTTTAAATGGTTTTGTATATTTTCAGGTTTCAAAGGTTTTGTTCGAAGCTTCCAAGTTCTCTAAGCTTACTTCTTCGAAGTCCAATTCCTTTCACAATAAACAGGTGCGATTCTTTCTCTCTCTTTATATAAATCTCTGCATAGATCTTGAAGTTTATTAGAACTTTCTGTTATCTATTTTTTGAATCTGCTTATGCTTCCATAGATCTGAATCAACTATTGTTTATCTTTCATGAATCTACTTATACTTCAATAGGTTGCTTAATTGTTGTTTAGTATTTGCCTCAAGAGTTTTATGGAGAATGGGTTATTTTTTGGCAATGAGTAGACCAACCAATAAACGAAAACTTAATTAAATCTGAAGTACAAACAATTATGATAGTCAAGCTTTCTCTAAGAAATTTGGTAAGATAAAAGGTCATTTGAATTGTGTATAATGCTTGATAAGATGTGAAAAAAAGCTTTTCGTTGAATGTGGTGGTGACCTACACAACTTTGATAGATGGAATGTTTAGGAACGGGAACTGATCTTGCATTTAGGTGTGTAGATGAAATGATAAAGAATGACTGTCTACCCAACCTCCATACTTTGCGGTTTACTCATTCATAGTTACTTGAGATCCTTAACTCTTGGTCTACATTAAAATTTTATTTATGTGGTGTGCATTTACTCATTGTCAGTTTTTTGCGTTATGTTGGCGATTGCATTAAATCCCTTTGTATGTTTTTGTTATGTGTATACAGGTATAATTGCCTTTAAGTACCCGTGTTGTGTAAATTTTGATGTGAGTCTAATATAAATGTTTTATGTTATAAATAATGGCATTATCATTCAATACTTTTTTTTAAAAATTCTTATTTAAGATGAGTTCCTTTTGTTTCAAATGCGAATACATTTTAATTTTTCTTCGAGTTAGTTGTTAGCCTATGTCACAAGTCCATCTGGATCCAACTCTAGGATTTGTAATGAATGTAGTTTTCTTATATAAAATTACATAGACCTTATTTTATCATGCTTTAAGTTTCAAAATATGTATTTGTGACCATTTAATATGTATAGATCATATTATTCTTTTAATGTTCTTTGTTTTCTTAACCTAGAAGAATATAAAGCGTTAATGAAAATCTATAGAAGCGAAGAACTTCATTATTATAGAGAGGGATGCAATGATCGATGGACTTGCTAAGAAAATATTAAAACAAGTAATTTTTCTTACTTAGTACCATTGTTGTTGAGGAAAAGCTCAAAAAAGGGGATCCTAAATAAATTGACAAGCTCACTAAACCTGCAATAAAGGTATGAGTATGAAAGGGATTGTCGAAATTATTATTAATTATGTCTTTTAGTTTCCTTAGCCTAAGAATGAAGTAGATGTTTTAAAATTGGAAGCACCTTAGCTTAAAGCATTGGAAAAAGTGGTGTAAGTTGTATTGTTTTGGAGTATCATATAGTTAGATTAGCCTAAATCGATCAATCCCTTTGTACTAGAGGTTGTATATCAAAACCAATAGTTGTTGAGGAAAAGCTCCAAAAAGGGGATCCCTAATAAATTGACAAGCTCACTAAAGCTGTAATAAAGGTATGAGTGTGAAAGAGATTGTGGAAATTACTATTAATTATGTATTTTAGTTTCCTTAGCCTAGGAATGAAGTATATGTTTTAAAATTAGAAACACCTCAACTTAAAGTATTGAAAAAAGTGATGTAAGTTGCATTGTTTTGGAGGGTCATATAGTTAGATTAGATTAAATCGATCAATCCCTTTGTACTAGAGGTTGTATCTCAAAACCAATAGGCTATAAGAGTAGCCTTAGGATCTTATGTTTTAAAGTACAAGCCTGATTTACCCGATGTAGGTCTATATATCTCAACATTCCCTCTCACGTGTGGTGTAACTATGAGCTCAACATGTCTTTATGATATTAAGACCTAATAAAAGTCTTAATAGGAACTTTTTTGACCAGTCACTTCTTTTACCCAAGCTAACTTCAGCCTATGCAATTTCTAAACGTGTTTCCTCTTCCTTTCATTATCCTCTTTTCATAACACTAAAAATCAACTCATACTTACCCACTTACCAACATCTCACTTTCACAGTTTTTTTCTCCTATAACTTCTTTTTAACACAAAAATAATTTATCATGAGAAACCTATTATTTGTCGTTGGCGAGATTAATGGTGGTTCTCTCTACTGAAATCATACATTACAATGAAAAATTGAGGGTTGTCGAACCTCTAAATGCTTTGGCCCCAGTTCCTATGGGCATTTTCACTTCTCCAGTTTTGTGTAATATCCTTCTTTTATTTTCTTTTTTCATATTTGTTAGTGTTGGATCCCACAAAAGTCAAAATTATTTTAAAGCCATACTAATGTCCTTTTTGTAGGTCATTTTTAATTCTTTGCTTTGGAAATGATTCCTTATTCGGGAATCATGACAGTTGGAGGTATGTTATTACCTAATACTTACTGTTAGAACACAAATACTCTTCTTTTAATTCATTACTTTGTTTTGAAGATGATTCCTTATTGGGGAATTGTGAAATATATGTATGTCAGAATCATGAGAGTTGGAGCTATGTTATTACCTAATGTATAATTGTTGGAATTCAAGTACTTTATTTGATTTTTTTATATCGTTTTATGTCTATTATGTTGTGAACATATCATCATCATCATCACGTGTAACCGTTTATGTTGGACCTCTTTGTAGGTTATTATAATTAAATAGATTTTATAGATTATTTTAAATTGGGTATTTCATGGAAAGTAGATGTATCCATAGTATGAACCATCTATTTATGATTTATGATTTTCTCATGCTGCTTATTACATATTGCACTATTAATTTTTATTATTGTGAAAATGTATCTCGAGAACATATAGTCTTTCATATATGTTTCTTTATAAAAATATGAATTTAAGCTTTCGTGCGTAGTACGGACTCATAACCTAGTCTATATTATAAATCTCAGTTTTGTCCTACGTGGTAGCAATTGTTCTACATGGCGTGCAAAGTTGAGGGGTAATTAAGTCAGAAAAATGTTGGAAAATTTATAGCTCTTAAACTTATGCCCACTACAAGTTTACAACCATCAGTTACGAATCATATTCTCTGCCCAAGGTTCGTTACAAAATCATTTGCCCCAGAGAATACATTATTTGAGGAAATATCTCTTTTTATTCTCTGTCCTTTTCCAACTTAACTCCCATAAATTGTACTCTTTAATGATGTTTTTATGTTTCCTCTCTTATGTATTTTATTTATCCAGTGTTGGGTGATGCCCTAGCTAACGAAAGCATCAAGTTCCATTTTCTTTTTCCAATTAGCAATGAGCAATATCGACAATTGTAGACTCATTGCCCATAACATGTGGAAGATTGGGGTAAGAAATTTATCGGGGAAATTGCCTATATATATGATCTCTTATCCTTCCAAAACTAATTTATTTTCAATGAAATTGTGAATTCATATTGAAAATGAAAATAAAACAGATACAGTTGAATTATCGTATTATTAGTAAGGTTATTTTCTCTCCCTTCCCTTTGTATTTGAAGTTGTTTTGTATGCTTTGGAGGTATTACTGCTTGGTAAGAGAAATTATACTATGTTTAGCACTAGTGAATTTGTGTTGATTTCGATAGATAATGTTAGTAGAATATATATGACTTTCTTCTCTAATTTACTTTTATTATCTCTAACTTTGATTTTGAATTGAGTTTCAGGATTTCATTAGTCTCCAAATTTATTAATTTAAAAATAATTTGATGGTGAAAACAGAGCCATGGCCAATATGGTTTAACCATGGAAGCTTTACATGATAGGTTTTTCTCAATCTTCATTGAATTAAGTAGTTTATAGTTTTTTTAATTGATTTTAGTTTTGTGAGTTCTTAGGTTTGGATATAAGATATTGATGCTCATACCTTAGGATTGGAATCATCAATCTTATTACTATATAAATGTACCTTAAATCATTGTTAGTGGCAAAACATTTTATCTCAGAGGTACGAGGAATATTTAGCTTATATAATAACAACCTCTGAAGATTTTACAAGGAAGAATTTATGGTATTGGAAGCCACATCCACTAAATGCAACTAACTTCATTTTGTTATGCATGAGTTTGTATAATATGCTTTGAGAGTACTTTGGAATTTTTTATTGTACCCACGAAAAGCCTTGATGCGAGGTCTAAGGAATGGGTTTACGGGCTGATCGGATCTTTGTACTAATAAATGCGACTCAGAGTTTCTTGACCTTGGTTTCGAGGTCGATTTCTTAAAACATTGTTAGGTTTAGTTTTTATGGTTTTATTTGCATAGAATATTCTCTATTGAAATTGTTAGGTTTAGTTTGTATGGTTTTATTTATTTTTAGGCATTTCATCGAGTTAGTTTCCGACTATAGGATGTTTATTTTTATTGTAATCTCCATGTGATTTTTTAACATATCAGCACTTGAACTTTTAGACTAAAGAAGTTATATCACCCAAGTCGCATTATGGATTCCAAAACTAAAATTGACCTCAAAGAATGAAGAACCTAAAAACTACGTAAAAGTGTCTATTCTAATGGCTTATACATTATTTATCGATGTAGCGTTCACTAAGTTAATATTAAACTACTACACCACACCAGAGAAGAGGAAAAATTCCTAATTCTTACTAATTGCCTTTCCGATTCATTTGTTTTCCTAAATTTTTAAGTATTTTAAATCTATTCTTTCGTACCTAAATTTCTTACCCTTGAACTCAATTTTCAGATAACCTTCTCTAACGTGACGCTCTTAACTTCCACTAAGAAATTGCCTCTTCGATTCATCTATGTTTCATATGCTTTCCTAAATTTTTAGGTATTTCAAATCTATTATTTCATTCCTAAATTTCTTACCCATGAACTCAATTTTCATTCTCTGAACGTGATGCTCTTAACTTCCACGAAGAAGGGGAGTTTTTCTTCCAAGAAGGGGTATTTTGGAAACGGTTTTCTCTATACTCTCTCATTATTTATGACTTTTAATTCTTTCCCATAACTTCTATCCTTTAGTTTCCGACTATAGGATGTTAGTTTTTATTGTAAGGCTCTCCATGTGATTTTTTTAACATATCAACACTTGAACTTTTAGACTAAAGAAGTTGTGATCACCTAAGTCGCATTATGGATTCCAAAACCAAAATTGACCTCAAAGAATAAAGAATCTAAAAACTACGTATAAGTGTCCGGTCCAATGGCTTATTCATTATTTATGGATGTAGCGTTTACTAAGTTATTACTAAACTACTGTACTAGAGAAGAGGAAAAATTTATAATTCTTACTAATTGCCTCTCTGATTCATCTGCTTTCCTAAATTTTTAGGTATTTCAAATCTATTCTTTCGTACCTAAATTTCTTACCCATGAACTCAATTTTCAGGTAACTCTCTCTAAACGTGATGCTCTTAACTTCCACCAAGAAATAGCCTCTCCGATTCATCTATGTTTCAGATGCTTTCCTAAATTTTTAGGTATTTCAAATATATTCTTTCGTTCCTAAATTTCTAACAATAAACTCAATTTTCAGGTAATCTTCTCTAAACGTGACGCTCTTAACTTCCACTAAGAAGGGGAGTTTTTACTTTTCCCTTATTATTTATGACTCCTAACTTTTTCCCATAACTTCATTTAATTTGGGTAAATGAAAAATATTAATTGTGAATTTAGAAGTGCACTGGTGAGAGTAAGGTACTAAAGTTTTGTATTTCATTTGTTGTTTGCAGGTAATGTGAAATAAAATTTGTTTATTTGATTTTCGATGATTGGCCAACAATTCGATTGGGTTAGAAACTTCTCTCACTCCTCTTTATTTACTGCAGCACTGCTCATCATCTCATTTTTTGTAAGAAAAGCAAATTCTATGATTGTTCCTAAATAGATTAGGGCTATTGTGTCTTTGATTATCTGAAACTACAGTATGTTTCAGTTGAATCAATATTGAAATCGTGCTTTACTTGGAAATGCGATACATTCTAAGCAATAAAATAATCTTGATATGAGATAAATAGATTAGGGCTATTGTGGCTTTGATTACCTAAAACTACAGTATGTTTTGGCTGAATCAATGTTGAAATCGTGCTTTACTTGGAAATGTGATGCATTCTAAGCAATAAAATAATATTAATATGACGGTTAACATCATAGCTTATGAGAGATAATGCCAAAATACATAACATGGCTTATTACAACCTGACGCAACCCGCATTCTTTGAAAAGGTGGGTGACATTACAACCTCAACGAAATTCTATTGACAATGCAAATTTCAGGCAGATTCACGCAAGATCCAAAGTTGTTACTGTTTAGTGGAATTAGGTACACTGTTTATCTTTTATATATATATATAATTTTTTTTTTCTTCCATCATGATCTAAGTTTGGCTAATGCGTTAGCGTCTTATGCTCTCTGCTGCCATCTTTCTCCTTAAATCAAAAGACGAACCTCAAGTATTTTGTCCATTGACAATTCAAAATCAATAAGCAATAACTAAATTATGAATTTAAGGGTAATTTAGCCAAATACATCAAAACAGTTAACCTTCCTGGCAGTACATTTCTATTCAAACTCCTCTCCCCAACAAAACAGTCATGTAAGTTATGAATAATCAAATTTTCTTTTTCTAATTACTTCTCATTACTCTCTTCCCCTATAAAACTAAAATAGAGTAACTGATTCCCATTAATTACATTCCTCACATCTCTTCGTAACTGATTAACAATTATCACCAAATATACCCACGTAATTAATTGGACTCTATGATGGAGGGCCAACACTTTGATTTAATCTTTCATCTCTTTTCCCTTTTTGTTTTTCATGTGATTTAATATTCTTCTTTCAATGTAAAACTGAGTTTTTATATTGGTGTATAATTCTATATTTGCTAGAGGATTTTGAATTCTTTAGTAGCTTAGTGTCTTTGGATCCCTCACATTGTTCATAGGGATATATGATTATGCTTTTAATGATTTAATGTTAATGCTTCTCTTAAGGAATTACTTGCAGCGAGAAAATTTATGGAAAATCTCCTAAAGCAGTAGAGAATTATCACTGTTATCATTTCTTGAAGCGATCACCAGGTTCGCCTCGAAAAAGAAATATCCAATGTTCAGCTTTCTAGGTAGTTATCCGATTTCCCCTTCAAAATTTAATGTACTCTTGGGTTGTGGTAATTCAATGGTGATGATCTTTTGATGTTGGGTTTTGTGGGATCGTAATAATTGAGGGTGATCGGATTTAGTTCATAGTCCATAAAGTCTTTCATTAAAAATTAGAGGGTAATGTTCTCGAACTTTATTTAGATGGATTTGTATTTCTTAAATGTGTATCCAGTATGAATCAATTCTCTCTTTGACGTTTCTTTCGTAAGTCTTAAACCCCCATTTTCTTTAGATCTGCATCTCCCCTTACATCTCTTTTTCTTTCCCTCCAAAACTTCCCATAACATTAATGCTCTTTCCCTTAATGCTAATTATAGGTGTTTTGATGATCCTCTTTAACCTAAAGAGTAATGCAGAACGTTACATTTCCACAAAAATCCTTCTTTCTTCCCTCCATTATTCACTTGTCTTATAAATATTCCAATGCTTCACTATCAAATCTCTGCCAAGATGAACTAGCTAGGTGGAGAATAGAATTGTTTATCTCTTGTATCTTCTACAATCTCTCTCAAACAAGGTATTGCTTTCTCTTTCAAATCTCTTTATCATCTCTCTTGAAATCTATAAGAAATTTAATTTAAGAGTGGAAGTGTAGAATTTAAAGGTACATTTTCTTTTTGAATTGGGATTGTTGTTGCTTTAGTATCTAATTTAACTTTTATATAAGTTTGTCTATTCACAGATTTCAAGTTACAAATCCTCCCAGCATTGAGAATTTTTACGGTAAAATTATAATCTCGGTTCATTATTCTATGTTTGAACTTTGAAGGACAAATCTCCATATCAAATACGGAAGATATTGCTTGAATTAACTCATGTACACCAATTCTTTTCTCTATGATTTAATTTTGGGATTATTGCTGTATATTCTGTCAATACATCAATACATAGTTGTGTTTACTTATTGTTATATATATTTTTTTCCATATTTTTTTCTTTTCTGTTTACTGTTTGTTGGGTTTATGGCCGTTTAGTTCAATCTTTGCTTCTATAAGTCATTGCCAACATATAGAGTTGTTTTTTTTTGTTTTTTTTTTTTCTTTCTTTCTCTTTATCTTCATGTTATTACGATTTTGTTAAACGGTCCAGGTGTTAAACCATTAATGGTGTCTGCTCACTACAGTTGCGGAGAGATGCTCAGATTAAGAATGGGCCTTGGGCACCCAAGCAAGTTAGTATGTAGTTATAATTTGTGTGCCCTCTGATGTTCATTTTTTCACATAATTATCAAATTTGAGTAAATCCAAGTTGATTATAAAGGTTGTCAATGTTTTTATTGTTATTTTCACTATAGTTTTGTCATAGTGAAAATAAGTGCGGCATATTAGTCTCTCTCTAACATAAAAAAACGTAGAGTATTCAAAAGCTTGGAGATATTTATAATCCTTATGTAAAAAATAAACAAAAGATGCCTCTTATCAGGTCCATCTTCAATTGCACGGGGTTTTCATTGTTTTCTCTAGGCCATCTTCGTCACTTGGTTAATATACAAATTCCCTTTAATGCTTTCCTAACTTCTTGCACTTTGGTTTTTTTTCTTTCACTAATTGAAGTTTCTAGAGCACGTATAATCATCATCTTAGCATGTAGGTGGATCTTTCACTATTAAAAGTATTCAAAACTATGTTTCTCAAATATCTTTTATTAGTGTTTTCTCTTACGGATTCCTCTTAATCTATTCTCTTGACAATACATTTTCTATGGGGCATTTGCTGCCATTTTCGAGCCCGATTAGTAGGGCAGGCACAACAAGGGCGATTATGGGGCTTGCTAATTCTTATAAAAGGTGCTCTTTGCAGTACTTAAAAATATTCTATAGATGACACCAATTCGTTGATATTTTTATCCATGTTTCAAAACTAAAATATATTGAACCTTCATCTATCTAATATTCTATTGCTAGTTCGGTCAAGTATTTCCTTTACTTTTATTTCTTTGTCCACGAGGTTAGTTTTGGTTTATTTATACTTCATAGGTCTTCTTCTTGATGGTTCTGAGATGTTTATTGTGTAGACTTCTTGATAGTATTCTGACATATTCACATATGAAATTTTTTGAATTGAAATTATGTTAATGTTAAAATCCTGAAGATAAAACTGACATATGCTATCGATTAAGTAAGTAATAATATTCATTTTTCCCCTTTAGATTTGAGGAATGTAGATTCTTCTAAATTATTGGTCAAAAGATCCTTGAATTTTCGTAGCAATTGGTCAAAGCCACTTACATGTATGTTCCTTCCTTAATGTCATTTAAGTAGAACTTATGTTGCGGTTTAAATTAAATTTAATTGTCTACCATTGTTTTTCACTTATTTTGGTTTGATTTATGTCCTTCCTTTCTTCTATTCACACATGTAGGTTCTTCTTTCTTGTAGAAAATGTGACCTAAAGTTGATCCACACTATCTGTTGTATACAATTTGAAAGCATATGGTATTCTGAACATCTATATTTTTGTCTCTAACTTCGTCCCAAGTATCTTAGTGATTGGATGAGTTTAATGTTATTCTTTCTGTTTTTGCCTCTATTTGCTATTGGATTCGAATAAACTGGAGATGCGATTTTAAGGTATTGCTAAACATCCTAAGATTTGTCTTCCCACAGATCTTATGGAAATAACATAAATTTATATAACCAACATACACATTGGATTTCAAGAGATGGTGGTTCGAATCCACTAAGATCTTAAATAAAAAGAATAACATATTGTATGCAAGAAAATGGAGGGGGAGTCTGAGAATATGAGAGAGAAAATGTTTAATTCCATACAGCGTTAGCCCTAACAACAATTAAGAAATTTCCTTCCAAAGATGGGTTTCTCCTTTACTCTCTCAGGTTTCTCCACCATCATTAATGTTCTATTTTCATCTATTATTTATTTGATTCAATTTTTTTTTTGTAATGAATTGTTTCATTCGTTCTATAAATGCATCCTTAAAAATAAAACAAAAAATAGTGGATGGGTTTTAATTTCATGAAATATTTATTTAATGATGTTATTCTCATCGTTGCAATTATAATACCCAAGTAGTAAGAAAATGTTTGAAACATTGATGCATGTATGTTATTTTTGATAAAACCCCATTTTTTTTTAAGCAAGAAAAAATCATATATTACAAAGAGCAAGTAACATCGTTCACAAAAAGGTTGGCCTCCAACGACTCAAAAATAGAAATAGCTGGAAAAAGAGGGGCCCTCGCGGCGAGGGCATGCGCCTCAAAATTAAGAAATCTATTGATGTGGCAGAAACGAAAGTCGGAAAAACAGGAAGTAAGGCCCAGCATGTCAGGAGCAAGGGTAAGGGCTCCCCAAGATAAGTCATCAGAACCCAACTTGTATGCACGGACCAGTCGCCTACAGTCCGTGAGCACCACCACCTTTTCTAAACCTACTGAACGAGCTGCCCTCATGCCGCGTATCACTGAGATCGCCTCAGCCTCTTTCACGTCCTCCGCTCTGGTAGAGGCGTGCCCTGCACCAATAATAGATAAGTTATAAGTTTTAATTACAAAGCACGATCCCCCCTAGAAATTTGAGTTGGACCAGGCCCCATCAACCAGAACAATATGCCAACCCTCTTCAACAATTGGGAGTGGATGGATATACTGCCTGGTCGTGAGCTGGTTCAGGGGGGAGGGGTTAAAAATGAAAGATTTTGCCCTGTTAAAAGATGAGGAGGGGTTATCAGTGGCATTATTGAACACAAAGTCATTGCGGCTCTCCCAAATGACAAACAAGATAACGCTGATCAAGGCCCAGGAGGGGGTTGGATTGGTTGCTTGTCTGTTAGTCAGCATCTGAATAATATGAAGGAAAGAATCAGAATAGGGCCAGTTATTGAAATCAAGAGAAGGGTCAAAAATATACCAGGTTGCTCGAACTTTCTTACAAAAGAACAGAGCATGAGTGGTAGTCTCTACTTCTTCGAGACACCGGGGGCAAGGTGCTTCCCTGTTGTGGTCCCCAAACCTTAGTTTGTGGTTGGTGGGGATCCCATTTTGCAAGGCTTTCCAAACAAAAAATTGAATACGAAATGAGACATTCATACGCCAGACGTTGGTCCACGAAAGGTTGTGGGGAGAGAGCTCGGGCGGGCAAATGTTAATGTTGGTACGGTAAACTGATTTAGTCGTAAGAAGGCCATTTGTCTCAGGGCGCCATCGCAGAGTATTCTTGGAAGGTTAAACACTGAGAGGGATGCTGAGGATGGCTTCGACAATATCTTGTTGGAAGATAGTCCGAACCAGGGATGCCTTCCAGCGACGCTGAGTAGGGCAGATAAGCTCGCTATCCTTGGAAATGGGACGATGGCGAGGCTGCGGGCCGAAGAGACGACCATATGGGATGATCGGGATCCAGGGTTCGAGTCAGCAGTCGATATTTTGACCGTCGTCGACATGCTAAATGAGGTTGCTCCAGATCCGATTACGGGCAACGATGATCCCTTTCCAGATCCACGAGTCCGAAGGTTTCGTCGAGGCGGTCATGATAGATTCCTTGGGAGAGTATCTCTTGACCAGGTTATAAGCCTAAAGTTTTTCAGGCTCTTTAATGACTATTCATAAGAGTTTAGCCAGAAGGGCGTGATTATGAGAGAGCGCCGTCCGGATACCCAGTCCTCCCCATTTGAGGGGTCGACAAATAAGCTTCTATCCGATGAGAGAGGCTTTCCTGTTGCCATTGACATTAGTACCCTAAAGAAATCTAGAATTAGTCGAATCCAGCTTTTTACAAGTCTGAATAGGAAAAGGAAAGACCGACATGTGATAAGAAGGGATTACTGAGTTAACAACTTTAATTAGAGTAATGCGCCTCGCTTGAGAGATGTTCTTAGCTTTCCAAGCCTCTATCCGATCGGAGACGCGAGTGATGATATCTTAGAAGTTCAGGCTCTTCTTGCGATCAAATTTGAGAGGGGCGCCCAGGTATTTGTCGTCGCCTTTATCTTTTTTGATGTGGAGGATATTCTGAATGAGCTTAGTGTGGCGGTGGTGGCAATTTTTACTGAAGAGGATGCAGGAGTTGCCGAAGTTAATCTCTTGGCTGAAAACCGTTTTGAAGGTGGTGAGGGCATCAGACAGGATGCCAGCTTCCGAGAGGGTGGCCTCACAGAAGATGAAGCAGTCGTCTGCAAACAAAAAGTAGGAAATTGGGGTACTGCCTCTCCCCGTTTTAATGCCATACAACTCTTCCTCGTTCTCGTGCTTGAGGATGATACGAGAGAGAACCTCAGAGCAGATAAGAAAAAGGAAGGGGGAGAGGGGGTCTCCTTGTCTGAGGCCCCGCTCGGGTTTAAAGAAGCCAAAGGGAGAGCCATTAAAATTGAAGGAGAAGGTGGTGGTGGAAATACATTGGCGGATCCAAGAGCACCACTTTTCACAAAAGCCCATGGCTTTCATATTGTTAATGAGAAAATCCCATTCAATGCGATCAAAAGCTTTGCTCAAATCCAGTTTGTCGCCATGTTCCCCTTAGGTGTTTTTATTTTTTATTTTTTTATTATGGATCTAAGGATCTCTTGAGCCATGATGATGTTGTCAAAGATTTGGCGTCCAGGGACGAAAGCGTTCTGGGAGGGAGAGATGATTTTATCCAGGAAGGGTTCCAAGCGTGTAGTCAAAATCTTCATGATGATCTTAAATTTGACATTACACAGGCTGATAGGCCGGTAATGATCTGGGGAGGTAGGGTTTTTCTTCTTGGGGATAAGGGTAATATTCGTATGGTTGAATTCCGGGAGGAGGCGGCTGGTCTGAAAGAAGGTGAGAATAGTATTGTACAGATCATCTTTGATGATCTCCCAGGATTTTTGATAGAAAAGGGGGGTGAAAGCATCAGGGCCAGGAACTTTATTAGGGTTCATGGAAAGAAGGGCTTCCCGGACTTCCTCCATAGTGGGATCTTGAGTGATCAGGTCATTGTCGTCCGGGGTGATCAGAGGTCGAAAAGATTCATTGAGGCGACCTTAAGGGTGGGTTTAGCTGAGGAGAAGAGGTTCTGATAGAAGTTTTAAAAAGTATTACCAATGGTAGTACGATCTTGAGCCCAAGAGCCGTCCGGAGTACGAATAGAGTTGATATAATTTTTCCTCCTGCGGCAGATGGTAGAGACGTGGAAAAACATGGTGTTGCGATCACCATCTTTAAGTCAGGTTTCACGGGATTTGTCTCTCCAGATGGTTTCTTCTTGAGAAAGATTTTGCTCCAGCGAGTTCAACAAGGATTTCATTTTGTTCGGAGTAAGGCTCCTTTTGGATCTGCCCAATCTGGCCACGAGGCTGTTGAATAATCCCCGGTTTGGAAGAGAAGGTCAGGCGATTCCAGTTAGTGAGCAAAGCTTTTGTATGATGCAGCTTTTTACAGAGCCGAAGGTGGCGTAAGCCAGTTTGGTTGACATCCCAGGCTTCCTTGATCACCCATGATACTCCTCATGCTTAACCCAAAACGATTGGAAGTGAAATTGCTTGGGGAGCTGATGATGTGAAGGAGTGGTGTTAAGAATGATAGGGCCGTGGTCAGAGCCGATAATGGGTAAGTTGAGGATAGTCGCATCTGGGAAAGACGTTCTCCAGGTGTCATTTGCAACCGCTCGATCAAGGCAGAGCTTAGTAAGATCCGTCCCTTTGCGTTTGTTGAACCAGGTGAAGGAGACGCCCGCGAATCTGAGGTCAATCAGGGAGGAGTTAAAAATGAAATCGGCCAGGGGATTAGAGGCCACTTGATCGAAGGGGGTTCTACCAAACTTTTCCTCGCGCGATATGATCCCGTTGAGGTCCCATAACGATCCAGGGGATATGGATGAAGCGAGCTAGGTTGGTGATAGAGTCCCAATAAGAGCCCCGTTGAGCATGTTCTGGCGGCCCATAAGTAAAGGAGCTCATCCAGTGAGTCAGATGAGGGTCAATGTCAGGGTTAGAAGGGGGGGGGGGGGTAGTAAAAATGACGTCGATGCTTCTAGACGAAGAGGCGAGAATCGTGAGGTCGACGTTCTTATGCCAGGCCAGCCAGAGGCCCCCCCATGACCGGCGCTAGCAGGGACGCAATGAGAGTGATCGAAACCCAGGGTAGAGAGTTTTCTGGATAAGTCAGGATCCGTACTTTTAGTTTCAGAGAGAAAGATGACGTCGGGATTGTGTTTTTTTTTGTATGTTGCGGATCTCCCGGAGAGTGGACGGCTTTCCACTCCCCCTACATTTCCAGGAGAGAACAATCACTGGACACTAAGGGCCGGTGTCGGGCCCGCTTCTGAGAGAGGTATAGTCGATTGTTGCTCAGGATTGGTCTGCTTATATCGACGGTGATCAGGGTTATTTTGCATATATCGCCGATGAAGAGGGCCAAGAAAAGATCGCTCGTGCTTTGCGGCCGAGACGAGCAGCTGTTTGGCCCAAGGGATAAATTGTCTGCGCCCGATGCTTCTGTCGGGCGGACTAGACTTGCGCCTATGATTCCCAGGTAAACTTCCAATGGCGAGTCCTGGAACAAAGTTTTCAGAGATCACGGAGCCTAAGCTGAAAGGAATGAATAGGGAGTCCTTTCTCTTGCAACCTGACAGAGGGCTGAGAGAAGCGGAAGTGTTTGGAGGCGAATTTCTTCATAAAATTCCTTCCCCACTCTTTGCTACCCCAGGGTTTAGACTTGTGGTGATTGCTAGTGGGAATAGCGGGAAAAATGTCGACACTCGAACCGGGGTTGGCGAATACATGTGCTTTGCCGTGTCGTGGGGGTTTGGGAGCATACCAATGGTAATCCTATGAGAAGCCTTTTTAAGTCTATAACCAAAGACTTTAGAGGTGACATTATCTGAATAAGAATTAAAAAGATGATTGTGTTTATATCTCCATTTTTCATAGTAAAAGATTCTTTTAGGACAAATAGAAGGTGCATTCAATTGAGATGAAGGAGCATGCGGAGTACATAAAAATGGTGTAGTAAATCGAAGCGATGAAGCATGCGAGTATGGTAACGTGTGTATGTGCTTATATGTTGTAAAATCCAAAATACGTACCTTTGTGTGCTCTCCGGAGTCCTCAGAAGCCTCTTTGCTGTGAGTAGGTGTTCGCTGCCGTTTTGGAGTAGAACTCCCAGGTTGAAAAGTCGGTTCACTGTGCTGCCCAATACAGTTCAAATTGTCAAAAAAATCCGCGGTGGTTGGCGTATTTCAGCTGGAGCTTTCGGCTGATAAACTGTCATTCTCCACAGGTTCAGTATCTTCGTTGGTTGATGACGGATGGGTCTGGACAGAGGAGGGAGAGAGAGGTAAGGATCCCGGTGGGAAGGAAAAATGTGTGTTGGTGGGTCTGCGTCGGGGTCCTTGAATCCGAGTCGGGCTGGGCTTGAGAAAAGGTTTTGAAATCACAGTTTGTGGGCTTGAGAGAGTTGAGTGGGTCTCACTGAAATGGGTTGTGGAGGGGCTCCCTAGTAGGATGGGATTGAAGTCCAACAAACGGGGTAGCAGCTGCGAGCCCAAAGCAGAGGATAGCTCAACGTGTTTATGTTTTGTTGTAATCGAAGAAGGCCCATGGTCCAATGGAAACTTGTTGAAGTCAAGTTTGATATGTTGATGAGTGGGGTCACTTAGTGCAAACAAATATGACGAGTTGGTCTCCAAATCTTCTTCAAATTTTCTTTTGTTTTTGGATGGCGTGTGAGTTGGCTGATTAGGTGGGCCCAGCTGGGGAAAACCATAAATGTGATTTGAAGTGGTAGTCATCTCACACCCATTTAGTAGTTGTTTTGTAGCCGTTATAACTTCGATTGTTGCTCTTGGTTTCTTCTGTTTGTACATTAGGTTTTCCCAATGTCTGTGAACTGTCAGCTCTGAAGCCTCCTGAGGTAAGGTGTGTATGACGTCTGCCGGACCTTGTGGCAGTTGGTCAAAACGGAAATGGGGCTGTTGGTCCTTCTCCGGAGTTTTAGCCATCGTCCGAGGGTGAGACGACCACCGATTCAGATTAACAATGGCCATTTGAATAATGCGCCCAATCCCTTCTCTGTTAATGCCGTCCTGAGGTTCCTTCTTGCTACTCGAAGATGTGTCGGGTTGTCGATTAGTTTGTTGGTATTGGGCCTCCGAAGAATGCTTGGGTGGGTGTACCTGAATCTGTTTACCGAACGGGAATACAATGGGTTCGGTGATATTGTGCCTGAGTCGTTCGTGGCGGTGATGGGCGAAGTCCGGACAGGATTCAAGGGAGTGTGAAATGATTCCGCAAAAGGCACAAAAACCCTCTAAGCGTTTGTATTTGATCGTTAGTTTTGCCTCTCCGTAACGGCCGGGTTGGGGAACTTGGATCGAGAGAACTAACGGCTTATCCGTAAACAAGTTGACCTGGATTCTCATGAAACTTGTTCTGAGTGGTTTTGCTTCTCTTGTGCGGAAGTCGCTAGTGACGTACTCGCCAAGCTTGTTGCCAATGCAAACTAGGGTTTCCGGGTCGTGAAGGCAACATGGCAAGCCTGAGACTTGCACCCAACATAAGTATCTCAAGAACTGTAATTCAGTCTGGTGGAGCATCGGATCGTGGGGTTGTTGAAGGATGGAATATCCAAACACATTGGCCGGTGGAGCTGCGAGCACTATCTGAAAATCCCGCTGATTTGCAAAGTTTGCCGTAAAAATCTTCGTATCTCATTAGCAGGCAATGGGAGGGATTGTGGCAATCAGTTTTGACCATTCCCTTTTAACCCCCTCACAAATGGTAAGCTCGCATATGTTCGGTGATAATGATTTAAAGGCAATGGCATATTTCCACCGCGCTTGAAGTGTCGCCCAAGACGAGGGATCGAGTTTAAGGATCAGAGTGGGTTCATGGGTTGTACAAGATTTCATGAGTTCCACTATGTCATGGTTTGAAGATGATTCACCTCCTTCCGACATGCTGAAGAAGAGAGAGGCAAGGAGATACAGGCCAAACCCTAAGCAGCAAAAATGGGTACAAAAAGTGAAAGAAGTTTACGTATCTTGCATGGGAGGTGGATGTGGTAGGTGGGGTGTGGGGTATGAGGAGAAAAGAAGATGGAAGGAGAAGGGGAAGGAGGTAGGTGAAGTACGGAGTGGACCCGAGAAAGAGGAAGGAGGAAGGAGGAAGGAGGGAAAGGGGAGGGGTTAGGTGGGAGGGGCAACAAGGAGGGAGGGGAAACGCTCTAGTAAATTATCTAGCAATCACATGTATGTGCAAATATCGATATTTATATATCTGTAAATTAAAAACACATACTTTGATAAATATACCAAAAATTTAGTTTTTTTTGTTTCTTGAAAGTGATACTACGATCTAATGACTTCCCTATTTATATATTAATTTACTATTATGACTTAAACATCGGTGCGTAACACGGGTTCATAACCTAGTGATATAATAATTTATAGTAAACCATAAGTTAGTAATTAGACCTAGGTGATTGAGTAGTTGTTGTAGAGTGTGATCTTAAAAAAACTCATAGGATTTTATGGTATTTAAATCGGAGTTCGGGTGCGAGAGATAGCCGAGTGAAGTTCGGGGAAAACAGTAATTTTGGACAACTTATACATGATGTTTCGCGGGAAAAACATTGTCGTTGGGGTGCGATTATTGGCGCCACGTGCTAAAGTGATGGGCTGCCATCACCTAAGCAATGTGTCTTTATAAGAATAAAGCCATTCAACACCAAATACTTAGTTCGAAACCACCTCGTGCTTAAGAACTAATATAAAACCTTACACCAACATTAAACACCATTTTTGCTTAAGGAGAGAATGAAAATTCTGATATTGAAATGGAGAGCGAAGATCTGAAATTCTTCAACCTCATCACCTTCATATCATTATCCTTTGTCCAATCCATTATATATTCAACCTATCTTCCACAAGAAGAATACTTAGAAAAAGAAGAAGATTTGGATTAGAGGCATAAGAGCTGAAATTAAAGCCATATAAAAGGAGGATTGAAGACTAAACAAACATCCAACGTAAAATAAAAACAACGAAGAACCGGAGGTTTCGGGAAATCGAGGAAAGTATTTGAAATTGGGGAAAACACGGGTAAAGCAAAATTTTCCAAAGAGGCAAGTATTTTTATACCAAACAACATTAGTAGTAATTATTTAGATTCTAGTTGTGATAATCAATGTGATTGCATTACTTGATTGATTCTTGATTTCTATGTTCTTAAATGTTTGATATTTTAGAATGAATATTATGTTATATTGCTTGCTGGAATTATAACCCATGGAATTTTTAATTTTTGAAGCTAAAACTTTGGATATAGATTCACTAAGGTCTTAGGAAGTTGTGGTATGAATTTCATAAATTTTGATTAAGTTTTGAGTATAAAATTTATCCGATAATGGAGGAGTATATTAGCTGTTGTCGTTCAGAAATTTTCTGTAACTCTGAGTTTTGAGCAAGTTTTAATGCATTTACCTTTGCCTTTGCCTTCTAATATAGTAATTGGTCTTTCTTGATAAATCATAGTCCTAGTTTTTCTGGTTCTGTAGGATTTGACAATTGTTTGATCCGAGTTTTATATAACGAGAAATTCACGTTTTACATAAACTACTCAAAATTGAAATTTTACGCTATCGTGAGTCGTTTTATAACTTACCTTTGGTTTTATAAAGTGAATGAAATTTAACCTTGGGTATTTGGTGATCAATCCAATGTTGACAAACTAGTTTTTTTTTCTTGAATTTTAAAATAGGAATTTGATTTATAAAACAGGGATTTTTGGACAGGTAGATTAGGAAATATATTTTCTCTTTACATTGCATGAGGGGTGAGATACGACCTAGTTATATTGAGTGAAATAAGACTATTTTTCTCTCATTCTACTTGACTAGGGTTATTTTAGTTCGTCAATGGCGATGGATTAATTACCTTAGGGTTGGGCTCTGAAGTCCACCAATGTATGTAGAGTGGTGAGAAACATGTATTATCAACTTGTACTAGGATATATATAGTCAAGGGAAAGCGACAACCTGGAATAGAAATCCAGACGGTAATAATGGACACGACATTAAATGTTTGAGATATTACTTGACCAAGTGATAAAATGACTTGTCTTGTCATATTCTAAGCGGTCTACGTCAATCGTCGAGGGCACACTATACCAAATTTAAGAAATTACCATGGTTTATTTTTGAAATTGACACGAATTTGATCCATAGTATACTTGAAACAGACATATTCAGTGGTAAATTGGTGAATTATCCGTGGTAATTCTAATTTTATTGACTTCAACTTAACAGTTTGAGTTGACTCGTAAACATTAGCAGTTCCAGGTATCTCAAACAAAAGACCTACACAGTAAACTTGGGGTTTTCAATTTTACAATTTTGGGTTTCTTAATCGATTTTAGATTTTAGGTTTCTCAATCCATTTTGCAATTTATGAAGATTCGTTGCTTCCCCAATTGCATATTATTCTACTCGATCTGCAAGTAACTTTCAAAATCTCAAACCCGAAGTCTCTCTTGTGATCTCATTCTCAAGTGGAAATTTGATATGAAATTGAAGTTTCGAAGGATCTTGGAGGCTCTGTTATTGAATTGTAGTTGCATGAGACGATTTGGGACGAAATTTAGAACTTAGAGATCCAATTTGTTAGTTCTTCTGATCTTAAAAGATTTGATTTGATTTCATTGTTATTACTTGATATTAGTGATTTATCGATTTTTTAATTTAGCATTGCTTGAGTCATGATTGCACTATTTGATCCTTCTCTGATAATGTATGATGTACATTTAGGAAAGCTAGAGCTGAAGCAGTTAGAGTTTTAATTCTCTCATAACATTTTTGTTTCTTTAGGAAGTGAAAGCTTTTGGCGATGGTCTAACCTCTGGTGATCACCAATCTTATTCAGCCAAAGCATTTCAACCAAACAAGGAAAATAGAGAAGGAATCAGAGTTCTTGAGTCCCCTTATTAATTTCTCTCCCTCAGTTCAATTCTAATGTACGACTCATCTCTCTTGCAACAACAAGGTACACATTGTTCTTTCATTTAAGCTCTTTAGGTATCTTTGGTTTGATCAATCTGTTTTTAATTTTTGATATTTAGGGTGTTTTCTTTTAAATCCATGGGAGATCACATGTTCTTTGGTGTAGGGACTTATCCCTCGATCTCACCTAAATTCGAGCTGTCGCCAGTTTGAATTACCTCCATTTCAAACTCACGCATTTTTAACATAACTTCTCCAGTCAACATTCCAACCTACTCCACAAACTGTTAAAGAACGTGGGTCGAACTTCAAACTGAAAAATCTTATCTAGTCAAAGACACATGTCTCTCACGAATTCGTCAGTTACTCAGTCAACCGCCATTAACCACATTGTTTAGAAAACGTGCTCCAATACGATGAAAAGCTGCAGAGAAGGCCTATATAAAGAAAAAGTTCCTGAAGAGACAAAGACCAGAAAAATTACACAAGTGATCATCAAGAAACTATTTGTTCTAGATTTTCAGAAACATTCAAACTTCGTAGTTACAAGGTTCAAACATTTTTATATCTAGAGATCACTTGTAATAAGATATCCGCCTCAAACAATAAAAATACTTTTACAAAAATTCTTCACTCGAGGTCGTGTGTGTGTTTTTTTTAACCTATTTAGAGGTTTTCCATGCAAAAATCATCTGTGAAATTTCTTGCTTTCCATTAGAATATTGTCGCAGGTTCATGAGTGTGATAGCGACTTTCAAGCCATTTCGAGCTTACAGAATTTAGCCATTACATTTGGCACCGTCTGTGAGAAAGATTACATTTCCACAATATCCTAAGGTATTTTTTCACTACAACTTTCAATCATGGTTACTTCCAGACGACCGGCTACAGGTACCCAGCTCGATGTTTCAATGGTGCCAGGGCAACGTCGATACAGAGAAATGCGCTGAGCTCGAACTTCAGTTAACTAAGGATCGGGAGCTCCGTGAGAAAGTGCTCGGCGCAGAACGATAAGCTCGTTTGACAGCGCTTAAACGTTATGAAGACCAGATGACAATAATGCAGACTGCCCTAGAGGCTTTACAAAATACTTAGCAGGCTTCTCTAGCAAGAGGTCACGATCAGTTGCCCAAGACCTTCCGTGTTTCTGCAATGAAAAGATTGGAACCTCGAGGAGTCGTCAGTAAAGCTATTTCCAGGAATCTTCAGCGCGAACCACAACCCTCCATACATTTAGGGGGTGAGGTTCAGTCCGAAGCCAATCGAGGTCACCGAATTTCTATCCGTCAGGAAGAAGAACAGCGACCTCCACATCAAGTTCCAACACGAGATCATCTGAGTGAAGGTATGGGTACTCACCATCCATAACCTGCTCGTTCAACGATTCAACCAACATGTCATTACGTCACAAAAGAGCATATGGACCAACGAGTTAAGGAGTTGATCGAAACACAAGTTCTGGGTACTGTCGGCGACATCACAAAATTACAAGAAAGTTCGATTGCCAAAGAGCTATTCGATATGGAGATACCGAAAGGTTTCTATACTCTACAAATTTGTAAATACAAAGGTACTGACCCGAAGGAGTACATTCAACAGTACCGTGATTCATTGGGGTTGTACTCCAATCTTAACCACATCCTTTGCCGTTTGTTCGCCACAAAGTCTGCTGGAGGAACCATCGTAGTGGTTCCACTCTCTCCCTGAGGATTTCATATATACATTCGACTAGCTGCAGAAATAGTTCATCAAGACATGCTCACAACAGGGACAAATAGGAGAATTTGTATTCTCTTATTAGTCTCAAACAGTCACACGGAGAGAAGCTCAAAGCTTTTGCGAAGAAATTTTTAGAGCTCGTACGTAAAGTGGATAACCTTGATCAGAATACAGCGGTTACTACTTTCACCAACGCGCTCCAGCTTGACTACAAGGCCAATGAGCACTTCTTCCTCAACAAACCTGCAACCTTGCAGGATATGATCACAAAGGTTAATATTTACGTCGACCTGGAGAAGATGATGTCTGAGCGACAAAAATCTATTAAATCCGTCTTCTCTACCAAATGTTTATCTACAGATCAAAGTACTGAACCAAAGGAGGGACAGGGAGATCAGAAGTGCACCAAGGGCAACACTGGCTACCCTCAAAATGGCCGTCCTGCGAACAAACCCATCCTCCCCAAGATGAACATCCGAATCTTCACAATTTTTCCATTGCTTTTGAAGTCTAAGCTCTACCGCGTCTCTCAACCACTGAAACCCATCGATAGTCGACCATATTGCTTGCATCATAAGGTAAACCATCATTCTACTGACAATTGCTATGCTTTACAGAGGTTGCTCGAGTACATTTTTAAAGAGGGACGGATGCTCGAATACATTGTCGATCTGGAATCGTACAAAGACGGTAGCTATAAGAAGCAGCTTGAAGTTATTCAGGCTAATGATCAAGCTGAGGAGAAGCATCTTTACCATATGCACCACAAAAACATGATCAAAATTAATCAGATCACCAATTCTAACAGATCAAAATGCATGAGACTATCAGAATGCTACGATCTCACACCTCAAGACAAAGAAGCCAAGCTTCTTCCTGAGTCGAGCAATCGCCGGCTTGGGATTTCCTTGGACTAATTCGACCTGACATGCTAACTATATCCCCTTGGACTAAAAGAACTTTAACATCATTTATAATCCATCTCGAGCGTTCTTTAGCCTCGGCTTTCTTGACCCGCGCGCTGGCTTGCGCCAATTTGGTCTTCAATTGTGCCACCCTCTCATTTACATCGTCCACTTTTGTTGCATCCCCCAAAACTTCATATCCTTGGCGGGTATGGCTATATGCAAGTGTTTGGCTACAGCTTTCGAAGTCGATAGATTTTCTTGAGCTACCTTCAGCTCGTTATCTTTTTCAATCATTTTCTGTTTCAGTCGCTCCAGCTCACTTCTACAATTTTGAAGATCAGCTTGAGATTGTCCCTCCGATCTTTCTAGTGCCTGAATATGGTATTGAGCCATTTCAGCCTTCCTACTCTTAACCATCAACGTGTCAATCTGGCTTTGAAGTTTTCCAGAATGTTCTTTTATCTCCACAATCTCTTTTAGCCCCTTTTTAATTTCTGCATCTTTCACCTCGATCTTATGAGTGTGGTCAACAACAGTCTGGGTTGCCTCAACAAATTTGAAATGCACCTTTACACGTTGGTCTTCTCTGTCCTCATTCGCCTCCCTCACCCTTATCTTCGCGCGAGCAAACTGAATCCAATTTGACCTTTACAATATAGATACATTATATACAGTTCGATTCAAAACACCTATCAACGTGCATATATATATATATATATATATCTCATTTTTAAAAAGATATATGATTTTTCACATCTACCATGTGCAACTACTTTTAGACTTAAAGGTCGAAGTACAATCTCAGATAGATGCTCCATGACATATATTTCAAAGTTTAAGGTACATGTTTTCTATATGCTACTTTGTCTAAAAACTTGGAATATTCCTATGTATTATATTGGTGTCATTTTCCTAAAAATTGATAACAAGTTTTTGGTCTGCCTTTACATTATATTTTGTCTTATTTACTTGGTAGCTTTATGCCAATATAGCATACAAGTCAAAAGGCCTGTTCCGATCTAACCTGTAGCTTCGCTTACGAAGATAGCGAGGATGTGGAGATCTCTTTTTCCCTGGCAAACTCGGTCTCTAGATCTTTTATTCTGAGACTTATTTCTCTAAGTGCATACAAGAGGGTTAAAATAAGAGGGCTCAGCCTACATAAGTCTATTTAATAGACACAATCCAGCAATTTACAAGACACTTCCAAAATACTCATTCAAAGTCATGTCTCTACCCTATCTTCTCATTCTCGCCCTCTAGTAGTTCGGTGTCATCCCCTTGGTTGTCTCGCACCGTCTAGCGGGAGACACCGTCTAGCCCATCAACAACTCCCATCGCAACCTCTTCTACTTCTTCATCATCTCTCTCCTCAACATAGGTGTCTGCCTTAATGGCATCCACCTCATCCTCAGAATATCCCTTCAACATCAGGTGGCGCCCAGGCCTTTCGCGTTCCGCCGCCACCTCCTCAAGATTTACTTTTGCCTCCGCTTGTAGATGGCCAATTGCTACAGCTTGGGAAGTATTCAGGGCCTCCAACTTCTTTGCTTCCTTGAGAGCATCAGCCTTCGCTCGGGTTACCTTCTTTTTAAGCTCGATCTTCAGCTTCTGCTCAGATGTTTCCTCTTCCACTCCGAACCAAATCCCTTTTACCAAACGAACAACCTGCAAAACACAAATCGACCTCAACGTGAGCTCGAAACGCAATAAATAAATATATCACATGATCAAACATAAATACATACCATCTTGCTCATGTCCTCCTCTCCGTGAAGAACCGCCAGCCTGGCCATTTTCTTTACTTTTTTGAGATCATCCTCAGCAGCAGGTCACTCTTCAGCGACCTTTTTCCTTAAATTTTTCACAGGTTCGATCCTTCTCCTTTTCTCTTTTCCGATGACCTTATCACTTCTAGTGGTACCAGAGGCTGACGAACGCTTTAACATCTGTTTTTTCGGAAATGTTCGAGCTAATTTGCTTGATGTAATAGACTCTGGCTGAATCAAACTGTCTATTCTAGGGGTCTTGGCCAAATAGATTTGACCTTCCCCACCAGTTCCTCTCTTCTTTCCATCATCAACACCCTCCATCAGCCTGATCGATTAAAATTTTTAAACCTTTTTTGACTTACTTCCAACCTTTTTCTTTCTGCTAAGACCAAGTCCTTCCAACACAAATTCGAGCTCAACCTCTTCTTTAGCAACTTCGTCCAACAATGAATCTTTCCTTTCCACCTGGGAGTTCGGACATGCCATGCACAACATTTTTATTATCAACGAAAGATCATCAGTTCGAACATATTAATATTATACTCTATGCATTGTTATACTTACTTTATCTTACAGTTCTAAATAGAAGATCCAAAGGTTATTCATCATATCTCTAAAGGCAATTACCCTTCACCCATATTACATTGTCGTTCCAGGCTTGACCTGCTGAATTCAGATCAAAGAAGCGAGACCGAGTTGCGCTCGCACAAAAAATATGCCCCCGGCACTGGCGTGATAATTCTTTGCCCTGTAAAATTGCAATACATCCTCAGGGAATATCCTTCTCACTTTGCCCTCAGTCTTCCATTTTTCATTCAGATGGTCACAAACACTTATTACCTCTCACATGTTCCCGTTCAATTGAACAGGACATGCCCCAATGTTATTCATAATCCCCTTTGCCAAATTGGTTAGGGGAAGACTCAACCCGTACTCTAATTGAGATAGGTAACACAAAAAACCCTATGAAATGTCACTCCGAACACTCCCATCAAAATATTCCAATGAGATCAATTCATCTATACCCTTATCTTGTTTTTCCTCCAAATTGGCCAACAAATAAAAAATACTCCTCCTTCGTCGCTATAGTACACCCCCTAAACAACTTACCCCGCGCATTCTACGCAGTCACCCCATGTTTCTCCTACAACAGCCTTGGCTTTACAAAATTCTTTAAATGCATATGAACCGGGAGGATATGTCACCAATTGGCTAGGGAAACTTAGAAATTGTTCCAATCCTTCTTCAACCTCACTACCAGACTTTACCGTCCGACCAGAGGTCGACACCTCGTTAACAGGTGAACTATCCATCCTAACTACAATTCTACAGGCAAAGTTTTGATCCTACACAAATACCTCTCACGTTCGACCTACTTACTGGTTCAGGTATCTATCATTATTTCATACACATCGGTCATTCACATACAACATATCTTTCATATATTTTGTCTATATGTCAAATTTCATTAAATGCTATAAATAGTGATTTTTTAGAGATTTGCTTAAAATAGATTACGATTTGCAAAAAACATAAATATACATCACATATTTCTACTAACCTTCAGTGTCAGAATGAGAATCTGTAGTAGCGCCAAGTCCTTCCCTCACAACGCTGCTATATAGCCACCTACGCGATTCAGTACCTATAACTCTCTTTGACTGCTGATCACTCTCTGATAAATTCTTACCAAATTCTCTGTAATTTTTTTGAGCTTCTCTCTCTGTGCTCTCCAAATTTTTTGAAGTTGAAAAACGTTTGAATGCTGAAGAAGAAATACTAATTATTCTCTCTCTCTAACGGCTGGCAGTTATTGCGCCTCGCACGACCCGTCCTCGGTTTTGGAACCGAGATGTCCCTTCTACTATCCATGTCAGACGTCTTGTACCTTCTCAATAAAACCATCTTTCCATCATTACCCCTCCCCACATATTTTAATCTATTTTTCTCTCCTATTTCCATATCATTCTCTGACCTTCTCCCACTCATGATGACTCACACTCGCACGATATCTGATTTTTGCAGCTTTACATAAAAGACAAAACAAGAAGCTCCTGCATTTTTTATGTTATTGTTTCTTATACTTATAGTAGTAGTGACGTTATTTTCAAAGCTAGCAAAAATTCTAAAGTTATTCAAAATTTATTTATCAAAATAGTCTCAAACGACATTTGCAACTGAAGAGGATCAAATTGACTTCTATTTTTTTCTGTTAAATTCAACGACACTTACATTTATTTATGATAGCACTTTGCATATAATTACATCTAAAATAACCTTGATGATCTGGGCGACCACATCCGATTAGATTTCCTCTATCGATCATCACATCTTTAAATTTGATCTCCATCTCAACAATCAATCTAACCATCTCTTCTTGATCTGCAGGATCCCTTACCAATTCATGAAAACATACCTCATAGAAATAACGAGCATACTCAAGTTCTCTACCCCTTACATCTAATCTTTAAACTCACACTCCCTCACTAGTAACTCAGCATCATAACCAAACAATCCAAAAATTCTCTCCCGCACTTCAGCGATCTTTATGGCCAATCATCCTTTAGCGGCTTGACAAATTCTTTAAGATCGAGTCCGCACCATCCTAATCTCTTCTCCATATTTAAAAAATCATTTTACCCTTATTTATTCATTTTTACTACACTTTCCCCTCAAATCGTGATATTGACCTTTTATCTCGTAACAGAAAACCCAGAATCTTGTGAAAAACTATTTGGACTTATTCCTTCCCTCGAACTCATACGTTTCATTATTTTTCAAGTCGAGCTTATTCTTTCCAGATTTATTATTCTATTGACCTCTATTAGATCGAATTTTCACATTACAGATTTCCTATAATTTTTCTTTCCCACATTTTTAGCACGTAGAACAAAACATGCTTACATCACAACATAAAATTTTGCACATATTTATTTCAGTTCGAATGTTACAATAACAATACTATCGGTACACATACATTTTAATTCAATTCATATATTCTTCAAAACATTTTAAACTCGATTTCCATGAATTACTCTTTATCAACATCAATACAAGTAATTGAATGATAAATTTTATCCATATCAAAAAAAATTACACGTGTTTTTATAGATAACAAGACTTTCAGTAATCGATCTCAGGTACTTCACAAATACCTAATCTGGCTAACACCCAACTTCAGGTACTTTACAGATAATAAGTTTTTCAGCGCTTTTGCAAGTAACATATCATTTAGGCACTCCGACACATCAAATCCTTTTGTTCGTCCCGCTTCAGTGATCTTTTTCCCTGATGTAATGCAGAAATTGGAAACAACAAAAAGCTTCTCTCACATGAGTTTGGTCGAAGTCTAGCTGAACTTCAAATATAAACTATACAAGCAGTAGAATCAGTGCTGGCACCAACTCTTCAAACTGAAGGTCTTCTGAGCACAAAAATGTGATAAAAATGCAGAAGTAGACTTCCACTGCTCGTCTCCTTCCTCCACTACCATCACCTCCTCCTCTGAAATTACCACCTTCGAATAGTTGGTAGAGATGAAGAGGGAATCATGACCTTAGAATCGATGGTGATACAAAAAATCAGTGTAACTGCCCCGCAGTTATGCCTATTCCTGCATCTAGCCCCCTAACATTGTCCTCCCTCAGAGTACTGAGACATGCCCAACGTTCCTCGCCTGTCAAGGCGACAATGTGAAACCTCCACCTATAGTAGAAATCATCCCCAGCTTTAACCGCTTCGTCTTCCGACATACCTTGATAAGTCGGAGGAACAGGAGCGAGTATCGACATCTCCAAGGATCGGTCGCTAAAGTATTTTAACTTCAACCTCTGCATTTCAGACGCAATCCTCTCTTCAAGGACCATCCTACGAGTATTCACCATTTTCAATATTTAAGAGAATTTGACAAATTACAAGCATCCTTTGCTTCAAAGATTCGATAAAGGTATTATTAATATAACCCTACATTTATTGTGCATGTACGTTTTTCTAAACGTCATCATTCAATATAGACGCGACTCTTCTAATCATAGCTGTCACATACATCAGTATCCATATCCTCATTTAATGCACGTTATTTCCCCATAACACGCGTAACTTCAATACAGTCAAAGCCATCTTTACTCCCTTTCAATTATCAAGAACTTTAACCTAAATACGATCATTTCACACCAAAGCGACTCGTGACTTCAGTTGCGAGGGGGCGATTGTAGGGACCTATCTCTCTATTTTACCTAAAATCGAGCTGTCACCAGTTCGAATTACCTCCATCTCAATCTCGCATATTTTTAATGATCGATTATAAACTGATGTCTTAAAAGACCCGCTAGCGTACAGTGTACCGTTAAGTACAATGGTAAGCGGGGTCGTATCCCAAGAGACTTGAGGTGCGAACTATACTTCGAGCTACTAGTTTTATCCAATAATAACGAGTTTAAGTAGGTTTCGAACTAAAAAGAAGAAATAATCAAATGCTAGAAAATATGAGTTGTATAAGTTGGAGTGAGAACCAAGACTTAGATTCCATTCCACCCTTTTCAATCGTAAGATATCATAAATAATTAAAGGAAATTATGAGTTCCCGTATCGCATATCCTTGGTCGGGCATATGTAATACATCAAAAGACAAAAGAAATTTAGTGCTTGGGAACTACCCATAAACCAACTTACTCAACCATGGTCTGGTTGATAAATATGGATTATGTTCTCTTCTTCATGTTCCTAACCTATCTTATTATGGTCAAACAAGATGGTTACTTAGATTCATTACTCCTTCTAATCCTAGCTATGGTCAAGCATAGGACGAAGGAATACAAATATGCATTATTCCAGGAAAAAGAGAAAGTAATTACTCTAACTAAGCTACACAATCTACACTAAGGCTACATTGGGTGGAGCTTCCTCTAGCCTTGGCTAAGTAGATTAGCTACCCATCCCTTTGATCATTGCCATACTACTATTACTGCGATAAAAGTAAAAGACAAGAAAAAGAGAGAGAATAACCTTTATTGATTTAAACTTTGATATTATACTTTAATATGAGATGCCCAATTACAATGGGGGGAGGGTTCCTTTTATAGGAGAAGGAACCCAAATTTAGAAACTATACATTAAATTGTAAATAATATTGTCACAATAATATCTTCTAATTTTGCAACCAATCTCCTAAGATTCTTGTATATAATTCCCTTAAGTGATGTAACAATCTTTCTTCATGGATATTCTTGGATATATCTACAATATAAAATATCTTCAAGGATCTTGGATGAAATATATTTTTTGATCATATTCTCCAAGAATATTTGTGTATATATTTCTTCAATCTTGAAACCAAGTATATTGTTTCTTTGACTTTATGTGCTATGAACTGCTAGAGACAATTTTACTTGACTTTAAGAGCTTGGTTTCAAATATCTATCTCCAATAGCTACAATCAAACAAACGCACATAAGTACCTTAAATTAAATATAATGGACGACTAAAATACATGTTTGGGTATATTAAAAATGTCATAATTGCGCGCTCATCAAATACCCCCAAATTTGTCTTTTGCCCGTCCCGAGTAAAATAAAATAATAACCACTTTTGCAGGGAGCGCGATTGTATTTAACATATGCAACAAGCCGTTAAACCTCCAAGTTTAGCCTGGTGGACGAGTGTTGTCTCGTGAGTATTTGCAGTGACTATACCCATAAAAGTCAATAATGACATTTTAAACAATTCTAGAATACACGTGACTCATTTTCTGTAAACTTATCCTTAGTTGTGAATAAAATATACCAATAAAAAAAATCCTTAAACTTGCTATTCTCCCAAGTATACCAAAGAATATTTTAAGCTTATCCGAAACTAGAGGTACTACCTCAAGATTAGAAAGAGATTCAAGTATTTTTCTTTAGCAATATTTGTGTGTACAGTTAAAATAGTTTTATCGTCTAATACGTTTTCAAGAATAATTTACTTAATTTTTGGTAGTCTAGTTCTTACTGGAATAAATTTAACGGTCAGTTCGACAAGTGCCTTAGTCAATTCATCTTCCTAGAATTTTACTTTTCTTTTCTTTTAAGCCTTTTCTTTTGAGTAATTGTTTCTTAGTGAAGCCTCCATAACAAAGAGTTTTCGATCAACAATCCCTGCCAGTTGGCTAAGGTTGTCGGGGTGTGGTGCCTCATCATGTTCTAGACTCAAGATTCTCACAAGTAATATTTTCTTATGCTCCTTTCACATAGTTCATGGTCAAACTCGAGATTTGTGATAATTTTTCCTCTTTCAGTTCTTAATCATGCGAGTAGCCTTGCAGCGTGAAAGTTTTTAGAGCACATTTGGTTTTTTTTCTTCTTAGGAATAAACTTATTCTTAGGCAGTTGTCTCCCTTGCAGCAAACTATTCTTAACATAAATACTAAATTTCCCTTACACTGAACAAAAATCTATTGAAAGTATTAATTACAAAACTAAAGTGAAGTACACGTTTTCAAAATATGCCAAGTTAACTTGAATTAGTCGATAATAAAAAGATAGTACATCTAGCTTAAGATATTCCAAAATATTATAGTGTATATTGGTACAATTTCAAAATTTAGGTATTTCCATAATATTTATGTCAAGGTAAAATCAGTTTAAGTATTTTAAAATTCATCAAAAATATATCATAAATTGTTGAAGTGCCATTATTTTACTTTTCTTCAAAAAACATATAAAAAAATGGTTTTCTACCCTCAAGCTTAAATCAAGCATTGCTCTCAATATTTGAGAACAAGAAAATAAATGGAAGAGGAAAACTAGAATTTCTCACCTGAATGTGTGAAGGGTTGCCTCCCTAGAAGCGTTAAGTTTACCATCTTCAGCCAGACGAATGTACCCCCAAACTTCAATGTCATAATATAGGTCTAAATGAGTACAAAGTATAATAATTAATGAACTATCCAGGTTGCAAGATCTTATTAAATAACAGAGGAACACCAAAATTGTCCTTATCCTTGAATAACCAGATAATAGAAAAATTGCGCTTCTCCTTATCTGTACCTAATTGTGCTGATGCAATCATGATACATAAAAATAACTCAGAATCTAATCCCCCAGGATAAAGATTTTTCTTATTTAGTTTTTGAGGACTCTCACTTTGAGATATTTTACAAGGTATAATCCCATACACCAAAAATTTATCTTGATATTCATCATTTTCCAAAAAGTAACTTGAATCATTAAAGTGATGTCGATCGGGTGGTTGTAGGTCAGGCTCAAGTTTGTATGACTCAGTTGCAGGTGATATTTCTTGTACTATTTTAAGAATTATGGGGTCATCCCAGTACTTAAAATAATTCAGGTATTGATCAATAGAGTAAGTACAATTAGAGTTATCGCGTAACAAATTCACAAATTTATTAACAATTATGGTACCCCCAAGTGGCTTGTGAAATGGAGATGTAGGCATAGGCATAGGTGTGGTTGGTGAAGGAGTAACCAAAACAGAAATAACCCCCAATAATAGTGATATATCCTGTAAAGAAGGGTCGTCCACCCACTGGTTTTTAATGTTGCAATTTGTGTCAGGTGGACGCGGCTCAAGGCAAGGCTAAGGCGACTCATAAGGAGACTGAAAAGGAAATGACAAGTTGATAACATTTGCAACAGGTTTGGCAATTTTCAATTTCTTGACTTGGTACAAATATTATCACGTACAAATTCCTCGCGTTTTATCGTATAATGAGACGGTGATTCCATATGTTTATATTTTATCTCGTCATCATCATCGTCTGAAAAATCATTAGAGGAGAGGGAAAAATATTCAGTCTCGGTCATAGTTTTCTCGAAAGAATTTATTGGGTTGACAAATGAAATGATGGATGTTGACATCGATGGTTGAATGTTGAGGGCTAAATTTGAAGGTGATTGAGAAAGAATTATATTAGACATTGTAATAGCCTATTTTCATAGAGATCAAAAACAATGATTTACACCTTTGAAATATAGAACTTCGGTTGGGAACTAAAAGCAATAAACACGAGTTTTAGTGTGGAAAACCCTTGAATGGGTAAAAAACCAGGGCCTCTCCTGAGGACTTATGAAAGTATGGTCTTTATTTAAATGCTAGCTATTACATAGAAAGAAAGAGGTAGAATATCTGAGTTTTGGTAAGGATGACCTTCTCTTAGAGTTCTGTAGGTGATTATAGCCGTCCTGGATCCTGATCTCCAGGTATCTTTTTATAGGTCTTATAATACGACCGTTGGTTACATTGATGAGGGACGTTGCAATATCAGGTTTTGATGAGTCTTTATAATGGTCCTCTGAAGCGTCTTGATATTTGTTGATCTGTAACGGATATATTCTTTAGCTGTAACTTCAGACTGTTAGGAAGATACGACCTCTTATGAAGTTTGCGTGCATACGACCTTTTGATAAGTGAGGAGTATCTTTTGTAGCGCGAAGTCACAAGATGTTTTGTTATCTCCGAACTGTGATGAAGGTACGATCTCTAACAGTGTTCGCATTTATTCGATCTATTGATAGACATCTGAGTACTTTCTGTAGTGCAATGTTTATTGAATGCTTCGACCTTCCCGAACTGTAGATGATGAAGTCTGTATTGTGAACTGCTTGCCTTCAGCCCTTGGTTAGTTACCCATGTGTTAACTTCGACCTATATGATCTCGAATATCGGACTCAGTATGAGGATTAGAAATAAGCCCTCACAACTTCCCCCTCTCAGCCAATAGCAGGAGAAATATGTGTAGCGAGTGGTGTTGGTTGAGAAGTCCAGTCATTTTTAATGCTGGATTGATGGCTTCTTAGGTATTTAGAGGAATATATGTTTTGATTGTTTGGTCCTCAAAAATGCTGCTTGAGATGTGTGCTTGTGATAAAGACTGTATTAGAAGTGGTGGCATGGAATTAACTATTGTGACTATTAAAAATGGTGAATAGTTACTATCACTGTTCATCCTATTTGCACCTGTCAGTCGTCTGGATTTGTTTAAGTAGTAGCGATGGTGACTACTCATTATCAGGCTTACGAGGAGATAGTTCAAATGAAGATGATGATTCTGCAAACCCGCTACTTTGGGAACCATAGTCTTTCTCTGCTAACTCCAATCCCTGTCCCTCCAACTTTTTATGGGATGTCGTGGGAAGAAGTTGAGGAGGCAGAGGATGATTATCATCAAATATGGCGCTTCCATTATATGGTTTTGTTTGCTGCTCACTGTCGGTCCTGTCTTCGGATGCTTGCAGAGGATGCGGTGGCGGTAAAGGATGAGAAGGACGGGGTGTTCTTTGTTGAGTATTATCGATACCCTGCGAAAGATTGTGTGTTGTAATGGTGGAGGAGGTCCTTCGTCGGCAGTAGAGGTGGGGGTTATGGAGGAGGGGCGAGATTAACTTTGTCCTCTACCTCCCTCCAGTTCCTCTTCTTGGGATTTGAGTTTTTCTGCTGGGCCCGCCATTGTTTCTTCTCAAGTGTTGCACTATCATCTACAACTTAGGATATTCTTTGTAAAAGAAAAACTTGTCTGTAGAACTTGTAATCTTGATTTTTGAACTGTCTGAAGTATTCATCCTTGTAAATTGTTTTTCTGGAATAATAAATTCGAACTTTCTTATCTTGTCTTGTAAGTGTTTGAAAACTGCTTGAATGAACTGGTATCGAACTAGTCATGAATGACTTATGACGAAAATATGTAGATTGAAATATTACTGAGTTGAACTGTGTAGATCGTGCTATGTATTTGTGGCCTTGTTGCGAGAGTATCATCAAATGAACTTGAATACTTGTTACCATCGTTGGAACTTGGTCGAAGCCTCTGACTAGTTCCATAAATTATGCTGGAGAAATTTGCTAAAGAGGATGTGAGAGCTGCCGATAGAGAAATCATTCCGTGTGGTACAAAGAATTATCCGTTCTTGTCATTATATGTAAGGTCGGATGATTGAACATAATAAAATGATTTGTTTATGTTGAGGTCGTCTTGTCATTTCTTTCTGTATCTATGATAATTTTTGACTGGAATATAACTGAAGCAGGATTTGTTGCCGATTTACTGCTTCTGTCAGACCGAAATTGAGGTAAGTGATAGATGTAATAGCTGTTCTTAGGTTTTTGAACTGGAACCATGCTATAAAAATCATAGCAGGATCGTGCAGCCGTAGATGGTTGTTGCTGTAAGTAATCATGCTGCAAGATCTGTATAAATCTTCTTGGGCAGTGAGTCCTTAATAATGGCAGAGGAGATAGACAGACGTGATAGCAGAACACGTTTTTGTAAAAATCATTATGAGGGCAAACGAAAAGATGTGCCTGTTAGGAGAGATGATGAGGACACGTGTCCTGAGGAGCCGTCGTTTCAGAAACCGATGGATAATATAAAAGCTTTTCTTCCATCTTCTCTTAAACCACAATTAGTTGTAGAGAGAAGAAGAAGCATTTCTAGAGAGAAAATCTTTGAATTTTGAACGCAGTCCTCCAGTGTTGTGTGATCTTGATAAAAATAGCTAAGTTTTGTCGTCTGAGGTGCGAGCGGTGACCGGAGTTGACGACTGATGCTCTTCTAGTACAGATTAGTATCTTTGCTTCCATCTTTTCTGCTTCTTGGAACTGGTAGTTTGCATGTCTGAAACTTCTGGGTAGATTAATAACGTGTTGGGTACGGCTGAGGGATGAGACATGTTTGATTAAAAAAAAAAAATCTGAACAGATTTTTCCTGTATTTTATGGTAGATGTGTTCATAAAACCCGAAACCGAGTAGTAAATTTGTTGTATCTACCAGTAGTGAGGAATCATCATCGTCTGATAGGACTATGGATGATTCGGCGGTAATTGGTACTGTAACTGCTGATAATCCGGCTGTTTCTTCTGGGAGGGATGTGGGATTGCATGCAGGGAATGAAACTGAGCAATTTTTTAAGTATCCTGAGAACGTAAACGTAGCGAAGAAATTTTTACAGTATAAAAAAAGTTTAGACGGAGAATGGGGGCATTATGTGATGAATATAGGGTTATGGTTTAGAACTCCGGTGAGACCAGGTGGTAATTTATAGCATTATCAGGTGCCTTCTCTTGATCAGTGGAAGAGAAGTATGGATATAGGAAATGATATAGATATTGCTTATTATAATAGAACTGGCACAGAGGTTGTTGAAGAAGGATTCCTCTGTTATTTAAACAAGGTCGTATATGGGTTGAGTATTCCCCTAGCCTTTTTCCAAAAGGGGGCAATAAATGCTTTAAAGAGTTTCCCTGGTAAATTAAATGGTAATTTCATTGAGATGATGAGGGTCTGTAAAGCCCTTAATCAGAAGTAGAGAAATGGTGGTATTGTGAGGCAGTTCGTTGCAGAGAATGTCTTGAAATACTATAAGTTTAAATATGTGAATGCTCGAAAGAGAGGATATTTGTTTAGTGATTCGGCGAGGCCTAAATTCTTTGATTTTAAATCTTCTGGGAGACCCTGGTGCGACCATCTTGTGACGGTGCGGGGTAATTGTATGCAAGTGTCCGGGGAACCGGTGCTCGAGATGATATATAAGAATTTTAACGAGAGTAAGTGTCTTCATTTTGCTTGTAGTTTGTCTTTTAACTTATTGCGAGCTACTAACATAGTTGGTTGCTGTTTTGGCAGAGCCTAATCCAAAAGTTGTTGCTAATACGTCGAGTTTGTTCGACGTCGTTAGTCGAGAAGGAGACAAACTCAACAAAGTCCTTAGAGAACTAGGTATTCGTAGAGAGAAGAGGCTAAAATTTGTAGTTGAAAAAGTACAGCGAGCTCATTAAAATTGAGCTATGGCTACTTCTGGCTCTGTTTATGCTGATGTTATGGAGATTCTTGCTTGTGCTGTGGGTACTTCGAGCTCCTTAGTTCAGCGACCTAGAGTAAAAAAGATGGTGCCGCCTTCTGAACAAACAACTCATATGCATATACCTTCGATGGGGACTGAGGGGGTGGATGCTGATGTAAATATGGCTCATCCTCTGACGAAGCAGAAAAAAGAATCCGGTAAAGATATCCGAGCTTCTTCAAAGGGGGTCAACCTCAAAGCCGTGGAGTAGGAGACGTTGAATTTGGCTAAGCGCGATCCCATCCGCCTAGATACTCAAATTCGATCCAGTATCTCACAGGTATGTAAGATGTTTTATGATTAACATTTTTTTTCTTCCAGTAATGATCCAATTTTGTAATACTGTTTTACTGTACTTGTGGTGCAGCTTTCTGTTTCTTGAAAGTTGGCCGCGGAGGTGTTGAAGTTAGCTACTGCAGATCGTGACGAACTTGTTTGGCAACATGATGTAGAGAAAGCTGCTCTGCGAGAACAGTTCACGAAGTAGACGGTTCTGCAGATGGAGATGTTCGAGAAGGAGAAGGCTCTGCAGAAAGATCAGTTCGAGAAGGAAGCTTTCGCTGCAAACAAAGAGGTTAAAGATGAGGCCAAGAAAGCTGTTGGCACTGTGGTGGCTTCCTGAAATAAGCTGATTCAAGCCTTCTACTTCTGGGGTTTGAGCAGAGAGGATATCGATCTCGCTCTTGCAGGGAAGTATAGCAAAATCATCTTCCCAGAGGATGATGCCTCTCTTGTCGCTGAGCAGAGCCCGACTCCTCCAGTTGCTGATGATAAGACCGAGGAGGTAGCAGGAACTAATTCTTGATTCTGTAGTTGTATCATAGTTTAGAGACTTGGTCGAATTTTGTCCTTTGTACTTGTGATAGAACTGTTTTTGTCGAGACTTTGAATTTTTTTTGTAGCTGCTATTGATATATGTTTTGATGGTGAATGTATAATGTGTATGTAGGTGGTAGTTCGTTTGAGGGGGAAAGTGATCGAGATGGAGAAGGCCTTGAGTCGAGCGAGGGATTCCATTAATTGTACTCAACGGGTACACAATAAATTGGAATATGAGAGGCGTCTTCATAAGTCATATTTTGATAACACCTATAAGGAGTTATTCGAGTTTCAATGTAGATATGGAAAGATTAAAATTTGGAGGGATGAGGTTTTACTAAAAGAGGGCGATAGGTTCGCATTACTCCAAAAATCCCTTAAGGATAAGCGGTTCGCAGATGAGAGTGATAAGCTAGAGTGTCAAAGGTCATTATTGTCTTTGATGCTCTATTTTGAGGCCGAAGTTAATAGTGAGCAGGGCTTGAAGGAGGCCTATTTAGAATTGTTAACTGAGAGAGGCATAGTGCCGGACCCAGCTCGGGTGAAATTATTAGTGTAAGAAGCGCGTAATCGCCATAGTATAGAGGTGGAAAGATGCTTAGCTCGGGCTGGAGTATCCATCATATGGGGTGGTGTAGGTCCATTTCCTGATGAGCTTGACTTTTGTAGGGGCAAAGAGAAATGTGGATCCTTTTCTTCAACATAAAAAAGGAAGATAGAAAAATCCAGGCACAATTTAAAATCGATTTGAGGCAAGCTAGTGACGAACTGGAGTGATGCAACGATCATAATGCATGTCTGGAGAGGGAAAAGGGGGAGTGCAACAAGTTATTGCATAGTTCGGAGAAGAGAGTGACATTGTTAGAAATGCGTTTACTAGATACGCAGGAACGTCTGCAAGTGTCCCAATCGTGTTTGAAGAAGAAAATTACTCCAAAGCGGGGAAAACGTGCTATCAACATGGATCACGAACGTCAGATAGCCGATGTGATTGCGTTTTATGGGGGCGAACTCGAGAGAGTAGAAAATGAATTTAGACATTCTATCTCGAGCTGTGGTAAAGATGTGGAAGTAGAGAATGAAAAGGTCTAAATTATGTGGTTTGTGAGGGGGAATGAGGGTGGAGAAGCTTCAACCTCAAAAATGCGAGCTGAAGAGTCTGAGAAGGTGGAGGTCGAAGATCTGCTACCTCACACGCGACATAAGACCCGTTCGCAAGAGGTTGTAATTTTCAATGAACCTTTGCAAGTAGATGCGAGTAGTAGTAGGGTTCAATCATAAACCAACTAAATTGTGGCATATGATTGTGCTCAAAATAATATAGTTGATTCGTGTATCATAGCTTGTTGGTGTAATAGGTGTTGTTGATTGATATGTCTTGTTCGAATAAATATCTGTTGATAGATGTATTGTCGTTTGTAATCTTTTCTTCTAGGCTAAAGATAATGAACAGGACGAACTGGCTGTCTTATCCGTAACAAATAAGGAACTGTCTGCAAAGTTGCTGCAATGTTTGTTGGTAGTTGAAAATATGACTTTGTCGAATTTGAAGTTAGAATTTGATATGCTGGAACTGTAGAGTCGGCTAAATACGGTGACTGTAGAGTTGTCATGTCAGAGATATTGACTGCTAATAATGAAGCCGAACTGTAGAAAGATTCTCTGAAGAAGAAAAAGTTAGAGACCATGTCTGCGAATCAACAAGTTCTGGATCTATTAAGTACGACCGAAAAGCAGAAGAACGATCTATTGTCCCATCAGTCTGTGGTAACAAATAATATTGATTTCTTTAAGAAGCAAGATGCTGAAATTTGTCATATGTGAGGGCATGTGGCCCGAGACTCATGCCAGAGGAAAAGTGACCGTGCCAAAACTCACAAGGAAGCATGTTCCAAGAGAGATCAAAAGTTGAATGAAACCATCAATAAGTGTAACACACGTATCGCCGATCTTGACCGGGAAAAACAAGCTTTGATACTGGAGTGTATGCAAGGTAATAAAGTTTTCGAGGAACTCCATGTGAAGTATAAAGAGTCGTAGAGGATGGTGGACGCAGCTGAAGCTGAGATCAATTATTCGAGTGAGGTAGATAAGATGTTGTAACGTCTGAAGCAGGAGATAGAACGTAGTATGCAGATGACGAAGCAATATTGAGGCTCGTTGCTGCAGGAGAAAAAATCTCTGGAAGTTCGATGTAAAGATCTTGAAGACGAACTAAACAAGGTGAAGGCCGAATTTTGTGAAGCTACGTTGTTGACTACAGATAATATTATGTTGCGCACTATGGCTATGTTGCATGCTGATGTAGAGAAATTTTGAACAGAGCGTGAGTTGATCTTGGCTACTTCAACTGAATACGTTATGGAATATGATTTGCAGCTAGTGGGGTTATCTTATATAGATAATTTGATGCCGAGAGTTATGGAATTGTTGAATGCACCTTCTACTGTAGTTGATTCGGCTATTCCATTCCCTGTCTTACTTTTATCTGGGCCTGGGGAAAGTTCAAATGTTGTACGCCCAAAGCGCAAACAATATTTTATTGTTTATATTGTAATGAAACAGAGTATAAATATGTCTTTGCTGTAGAAAAATGTCAAAAGTTTAGTAAAAAGTGTTTTCGTTCTGCAATCTCTTTGTATGGTCGTATTGGTTGAATCGATGAACGACAATGTAGAGATATGATAGCAACGGAGTTGTATGGTCGAATTGATTTGAACAGTTATGATGTAGGTCTCAGTCATAGGTCGAATTGGGCTTACCAATAAGCGACCGTACCGGGACATCTTTGAATAGTAAAATAGCTGTATGGCGCATCTCTGCTAGATCGAATTGATTATCTCAATAAACGACCTTAGGAGAGCGAATTTATTTGACCAGTTATGATGTAGGTCTCAGTCACAGGTCGAATTGAACGTATCAATATACGACCGTACTGAGACATCTTTGAATATTGAACTAGCTGTATGGCGCATCTCTGTCAGATCAAATTGATTATCTCAATAAGCGACCTTAGGAGAGCGAATTTATTTGACCAGCCATGATGTAGGTCTCAGTCACAGGTCGAATTAAACGTATCAATAAGCGATCATACTGAGAATAGTTGTATGGCGTATCTCTGTCGGATCGAATTGATTATCTCAACAAGCGACCTTCGGAGGGCAAATTTATTTGAATATTTATGATGTAGGTCTCAGTCACAGGTCAAATTGAGCGTATCAATAAGCGACCGTACTAAGACATCTTTGGATATAGAATTGCTGTATGACGCATCTCTGTCAGATCGAATTGATTATCTCAACAAGCGACCTTAGGAGAGCGAATTTATTTGACCAACCATGATGTAGGTCTCAGTTACAGGTCGAATTGAGCGTATTAATAAGCGATCGTATTGAAACATCTTTGAATATTGAATAGCTGTATGGCGCATCTCTGTCAGATCAAATTGATTATCTCAACAAGCGACCTTCGGAGAGCGAATTTATTTGAACAACTATGATGTAGGTCTCAGTCACAGGTCGAATTGAGCGTATCGATAAGCGACCGTACTGAGACATCTTTGAATATTGAATAGCTGTATGGCGCATCTCTGTCAGATTGAATTGATTATTTCAACAAGCGACCTTCGGAGAACGAATTTATTTAAACGACTATGATGTATGTCATACTCCGGGATAACAGAAATGCTTAAATTGAGTAGACTTGCAAAATGATGCTGAAAAATACTTTATTGCATAATATTGGATGTTACAGCATATTTATCTTCGATACAACTTTAATCGGCGAGTATTCCACGGATTAGGTACAAGAACTCCATTATACGTACTGAGATCGTAGGATCCTAACCACTCATTCCAGCTACAATAAAAAGACCTTCCCAATTCTCTGCCAGCTTCCCAGCGCTAGGTGTTTTGCGATGTGGTGGGATTTCTCTGAGAACGAGGTCTTTCGTTTTAAATTTTTTGTGTCGGACACGTTTGTTATATGGCCGGGATAAAGCGAGATGATATCTTTCCAGATTAACGAGAGCTCTGTCACGTGTTTCTTCGATCAAATTCAGATTACATACAATCTGAAATTCGTTTTCTTCATTTGTCATCTCGTGATCATGTATCGGGTGATGATACTGAGTGGGAATGATGGCTTCAGTTCCGTATGCCAATAAGAACGGAGTACAGCCTGTTGCGGTTCTAGGAGTTGTTCGGTAGGCCCAAAGTATGTGTGGTAACTTGTTCACCCAGTTCCCCTTCTTGTCGTCTAAACGCTTCTTGATGCCATCCATAATAGTTCGATTAGTAATCTCAGCCTGCCTATTTCCTTGTGGGTAATAAGGGTTGGATGGGGAATGAATGATGTTATGCTCATTAAGGAATACGACGATCTTGGAGCCAACGAACTTTGGTCCGTTATCAATTCGGATGAGATGTGGTCTGCCGAATCGGATAATAATGTTCTCCCAGATAAATCTGATGACTTCGTCTTCTCGTGTTCGGCACAACGGAATTGCTTTTACCCATTTAGTAAAGTAATCTGTTGTGACCAATAAATGTTTGCGTTTCCCTGGTGCTGTAGGAAACTCTCCTACAAGGTCGAGAGCCCATCGTCTAAATGGCCAAGTGACTTGGCTCGAGTGTAGTTCAAGGGCTGGAGCTCAAATTTTAGGTCCGTGCCGCTTACAAGCGTCACACTTACGGGCATATTCGATTGCCTATGCTTTCATCTTAGGCTAAAACATTCCTTGAATTAAAGCTCAGTTTGTAAGGGATCGTCCTGCTGCATAGGATCCGCACGTGATTTCGTATAGATCGTGCAAGAATAACTGTGTTTCTTTGTCAGACAGACAAAGGAGGTAGGGGCCAGTGACTGAAATTTTGTATAGGAGATTGTCCTAAATAGTGTATCTTTGGGCGTTGTCAATTAATCTCCGCCGCTCCGTAGGATCCTCAGGATGTGGCCCGTCAAATTTATTGTGAGATTCGATGTAAGTAATGAAAAGTTTTCTTCAATCATCTTCGATCTCTTCGTTACCCCCAATATTAATGGCGTTGGCTTCGATGGTATTGATACTGGGGGTTAGAAATGACGTCGATCTTTAAGTAACGAGCTTCTGATCCGAAGACACCAGCAAGGTAAGCGAGCGGATCTGAATGTCTATTTTCTCCCCTTGGAAAATGCTCCATATAAATTGTCTGGAATTTGTTCATTCGTTCGACCACTGCAGCAGCATAGTCAACCATTCTCCCATTGGTTTGATAAATGCCTGTGTAATGGTTGACTTTTAGTAATGAATCTGTGTAGGCAGAGAGTTCTGTTACTCCCAGTGTGATTGCCAGGTCCAAGCCATGAATTAAAGCCTCATATTCTGCTTTGTTATTAGTTGCTTCAAAACTGAGGTGAGCAGATTTATCGAGCCGATCATTGGAGGGAGTGATAAGAATGATTCCAATCCCTGATCCGGATGGACCGACGGAACCGTCTGTCAAAAGTCGCCAACCCTTCCTTTTTACCCAATCTGACTTATCTTCGGATTGATATGTGAGTGGCTCATCTTTCTGATCAACAAATTTTTCTTCCCAATCAGGATCTTCTACTGGAAAGTCTACTAGGAAATCTACTACAGCTTGACCCTTTTCAGAGTGACGTGGCTCAAAACGTATATCGTGCTCCCCAAGTGTTACTGACCATTGTTGAATACGTTGAGATTTTTCGCGCTTGGATAAGATTTCACGAAGTGGATAGTTTATCAAAACGTGAATAGTATGAGCTTAGAAATACTGCTTTAATTTCTTGGATGTATAGACGAGAGCAAGAAGAAGCTTCCCGATCTTGGTATATCTCGTTTCTGCAGGAGTCAGGGTCTTGCTGATAAAATAGACTGGTTTCTCGGTCTTTTCTTCGAGCCGGATAGGAACAGAGCTGAGAGATGTATTAGTGATGGCTAGGTATACTGTTAGTTCTTCTCCTTCTGCCGGTGTGCTCATAACTGGTAGTTTACCCAAATAACGCTTGAGTTCAAAGAAGGCTACCTCGCATTCATCTATCCATTCGATCTCAGGGTATTTCTTAGATTTTCCTCGAGATGTACCCTGTCTTAACAGATTGAATAGAGGTCGGCATCTGTCTTATGATTTGGATGCAAATCTGTTAAGCGCTGCAATCTTCCCGGCTAGTTTCTGGACATCCTTCCTTGTTTTTGGCGAAGGCATAGCCAAGAGAGCTTGTATGCTGGATGGATCAGCTTCAATGCCTCTTCTGCTTATTAGGTGGCCTAAAAACTTCCCGAATTGTACTCCAAATTGGCATTTCTCAGGATTTAAATGCATCTTATAGGATCGCAAGATTTCGAAAGTTGCTCACAAATCTGTAAGATGGTCATCTTTCTTGAGACTTTTGCAGAGCATATCATCAATGTAGACCTCCATTGTTTTACCGAGATGGTCTTTGAACATCTCTGTCATCAATTTCTCATAGGTGGCGCTGACATTTTTCAGGCCGAAAGGCATGACTCTATAGCAATATAGACCTTATTCAGTAATGAACGTAGTCTTATCCTGATCTTCAGGAAGAAGTGGTATCTGATTATATCTTGATGCAGCGTCCATCATTAAGAGGAGTTTGTGCCCTGCTGTAGAGTCGAGCAGGTGATTGATGATTGGAAGTGGAAAGCTATCCTTCGGAGTGTGTTTGCTGAGATCCGTGAAATCAACACAGATTCTAATTTTACCATTCTTTTTAGGAACTGCAATAATGATCGAGATCCAGTCTGGGTAGATATCTTTGCGAATGAAGCCGACCTCGATCAATTTGTCGATCTCTTTATGCACTTCGTCTCGCAGTTTTGGTGCTAGAGTTCGTTGCCTTTGTTTGACCGGTTCTGCTTTATCTTTTAACCCTAACTTGTGGCATGCTAAAGCTGGATCGATCCCTGGCATTTCATGAAACATCCATGCAAAGACGTCGTTGTTCTCTGTGAGGAATTGTATGAGACTTGAGCGCTCCCCCGTTCTTAAGAGAGTTCCAATGTGAGTTCCTCTGTGAGTGCCACTGATCTTTACGTACTTTGTCGGTTCGACGTCTTGCAACTGGGTATCTGTTAGAATTGACTGCTATAATTGCTATACAGTTTTTGTAGCTGGTTTAGTTTCTATAGTATTATCACAGGCTCGGGCTAATTTTTGGCTTCCCTTGATTTCATAGATCCCTCCTTTCTAATTGAATCGCAATTCCTGATGATATGTGGAGGGGATAGCTTTCATGTCGTGTAACTATGGTCGCCCTATGATGCCCAAGTAACGGGATTTGGCTTTGACGGCGTATAAGACTATGTCAAGTGTGACTGGTCCGGCTGTGATGGGAAGCGTGATTTTTCCCACGCGCTATTCCATAGAGCCGTTGAATCCAGATATATTGATATCACTTGGTTCAACCTTGTCTGCTAAACTCATTTTGTCGATTGTGCTCTAAAAAATTATTTCGATGCTGCTGCCGGTATCGATCATCATCGTATGTAGAACTATGTTCCTCATCTTTAACATAATGACAAGAGAATCGTGGTGCGCAAAGTTGACATGACGAACGTTACAATCTTCAAAAGAAATCTTGGCTCGCCGATTGCTGGATTCTAGCAACAAACGAGCTTCTTTGTCTCTCATTATCAAATCATGACATTGTCTGAAGCGCTTACGCCTGGACCTGTTAGAGTTGCTGACTGTCTGAGTCTCAATGAAATACAAATGCTTTTCTTCATTTGTTTCCTCAACTTGGACGATCTTGGCTTCAATCTTGTAGCTGCCATTCTTATAACTTTTAATGTCGACAATGTACTCCAGCATTCGTCCTTGTGTAAATATATTATGGAGAAAATATATCAGCGTAAAACACTGCTCTGTGTCATGATGTTGTATCTGGTGGTGAATGCAGTAAGGCTTTCCTGGTATAGGCCTAAGAGTATTGGAAGTTCTGAAGCATTCATCTTTTTGTATCAGCGGGTAAAAGTCTGCAAGAGTAGTTGTTAACTGTGGTATGCACGGAATTAGCTTCCTCCGCCTTTGGCATCCTTGATTGTCATTGGATTTGAAATGCTTCTTATCACCCCCATAGTCTTTATTGTTGTTATGGGCTCGTTCGTCGGGATGGCCTTTTGTTGGTGGGGTAGTGTGTTGAGGTCTTGACTTCTTAGTCGTCAGCCGTTCAATGTCGATAAAGTTGTTGACCTTCTCGATCATGTCCTCTAACGTCAGTGGTTTGTTGAGAACCAGGTGCTCCTTGACTCGTCCATCCTTGAGTAGAGAGTTGGTGAAAGCGGAGATTGTAATTTTCTTGTCGAGGTTGTCAATATTTTGAGCTAGCCCAAAAAATTTCCTGGTGAACGTTTCCAATTTTTCATCTGGTGCCTACTTGAGGTTGAACAAGGAGTATAGACTATCCTCCTTGTCTTTATTGTGCAAATATTTTTTGACAAACAGTTCGCGAAGTTGTTCGAAAGTGATGATAGATCCTTCATTGAGTGTGTGGATCCATCGTAGAGGTTCTCCATTCAAACTGGTTGGAAAAAGGCGGCAGAGGATGTGGTTAGATGTCGAATGTAGTCCCAAAGAATCCTGAAATTCTTGGACGTGTTCCACAAGATCTCCCTCCTCGTATTTATGGATTTTTGGAGTATGAAAACTGGCGGGCACCTCCTCATCTAGCAACTCTTGTACGAGTGGGCTTTTCTACAGTTTAGGATAACTATTTTTTGTAGTGTGCATTTGAGGGTCTAACAGCTCCTTAATGCGCCTGCCCACCTGTTCCAGAGTGAGATGTAGGCGAGATGTGACAACTCATCTTGTTGCTGGTCCTTCTACAAGATTATGCTCTCTTGTTGCTTCTCCTATGTGGTCATAGACCGAAACTCAAGGTTTTTCTCTTTTTTGTTCTTATTCTTGTGGCAGATCAATTATCGCTCTAGTAGGTAACGGTGGATTGACGTTACTCTGTGGTAAGACTGGTTCCTGCTAAATTTGAGGAAGTGATGGATTCTTGCCTCAAACTCCCAAACGATCATGGACCGATATCCTCGAGGTTACTGGCAGAGCGATCCGTGGTCTCAGATTTGCTGTTATTTGATCTTGAAGTGCTCTGAGTGCGTCTTGCATGCTGGCGAGCTATTTTTCTAGTCCCATTTGTCGTTCGGCTTTTGCTATCACAGTTGATCGCAAATCTGTCACTCCTTCAGCAGCATCAGGCAGGGCGCAGTGTGATTTATCTTGATTTTCCATCTTTCAAAAGTGAATGCGGTAAAAACTGGATTGGAGAACGCTGAGTGTATGCTTCGATTCCCACAGACGGTGCCTAATGTAAAAGCCTATTTTTGGTAGAGACCGAAAATAGTGCTTTACACCTTTGAAATGTAGAACTTCGGTTGGGAACTAAAAGTAATAGACACGAGTTTTTGCGTGGAAAACCCTTGAATGGGTTAAAAAACCATGACCTCTCCTGAGGATTTCTGAAAGTATGGTCTTTATTTAAATGCTAGCTATTACAAAGAGAGAAAGAGGTAGAATATCTAAGTTTTAGTAAGGATGACCTTCTCTCAGAGTTCTGCAGGTGATAATAGATGTCCTGGATTCTGATCTCCAGGTATCCTTTTATAGGTCTTATAATACGACCGTTGGCTGTATTGATGAGGAACGTTACAATATCAGGCTTTGATGAGTCTTTATAATGGTCCTCTGTAACGTCTTGATATATGTTGATCTATAACCAATATATTAATTAGCTGTAACTTCAGACCGTTGGGAAGATACGGCCTCTTATGATATTCACGTGCATAGGACTGTTGATAAGTGAGGAGTATCTTTTGTAGCACGAAGTCACAAGATGTTTTGATATCTCTGAACTGTGATGAAGGTACAATCTCCAACAATGTTTGTATTTATTCAAACTATTGATTGACATCTGAGTACTTTCTATAGTGCGATGTTTATTGGATGCTTTAACCTTCCCGAACTGTAGATGTGGAATTCTGTATTGTGAACTGCTTGCCTTCAGCCCTTGGTTAGCTACCCGTGTGTTAACTTCGACCTATATGAGCTCGAATATCAGACTCAATATGAGGATTAGAAATAAGCCCTCACAGACATCATAACTACTTCTTCAAGATCTCCTTGTGAAATAGGATCGTCGACCTTAAAATATTCATCTTCTAAATCTGTCTCGCAATATGGTATCCATTCGCCACACGGAAAATACATTCCTTGATTACGCTTGAATTCATCCATTTCTAAATCATTAGGTGATTTAACTTCGAATTATTCTTCTTCATTGCTTAGAAGTTTTTCATGCTCTATTTTACTCTACGTAGTTGACAACTGAGTTATCTGAGTTTCTAATCTAGAGATAGATTGGGTCGTAGAAGTTTGATTCACCAATATCTGTTGTTGAAATTGCATTATTTGTTGCTGAAATTACAACGCGTGTTTATAACTTTCCATTGACTATTTTATAAAGATAGCAAGGGTATATTCCAAAGATGGTTTGGGTGGAGCGGGCGGGAGCTGATTGGATGACTGAACGGACTGATGGGCGTAGATATATGAATGAGATTTGAAAGGTTCCATGTATTGAGAATTTTGGCGATCCCAGGATTGAAAATGATTTTGAGGTTGTTGCGGGATGTCGAATTGTGAACTGCATGGATTCCAATGTTCTTGCATGCATGATATTTTAAAATAAAAGCAGCACCCAATGCAATAAATAACTAATCAAGCCTAAAATCTAGCACATTAATATTTTTTAGAAGTTATAATTAGGTCTCTCCTATATTCTTCTATGTTCAAAATGTGTAGAATGGCAAAAGGCTTTGGTTCCTATACTCCCATGCGTCACTATGCTAGTACTAACTTAAAGTAGATGTTCAGTCCTCACGCCCGAGCGGGTCGCCTTATCGTATGTCAGCACTCAGAACGGTGACGTCGCAAACCTATAACCAGTATTTTGCGGTGCTAGGCTAGGGCCGTATCCTATGAACCCGTGTTTGTATCCCGGTCCGGTACACATATCTGTTGGGTGATGAAATCCCGCGGGAATCTTGCTACTCTTTTTTATTAATAGTTATTTTGAGGTCCGGGACGTTCAATTTTCGTGTGATACAAATTTCTTCGTATCCCTAATGGGTGGTCCCACTTGTTGGAGAGCTTTTTGGGTGATAAAATCTTGCAAGTCTCTAACAGTTTTTACTTTTACTAATGTTGGAATGAAAAATAATATTAAACACAATAATAGGTCAATCCAACCACGACAATTTTTTTTATTAGAGCAGCGTGTATTTGCACAGTCTGCACGACTTTATATGTCCTAGTGCCGGGGCAGAGCCGATATGTACCCCTTCTAGATATCAATATTTGAGAAGTACCAACCTACAAGAAGTGTTTCCCGGTATAGCTGTGGCCGCCCCTTCACTCAGGGGGCGAAATAAGGAAGTGACCCTTAACTTGGGGGAGTACAAGAAAGATTTTTTAAGAAATTTCCCACTCTTTACGTTTTTCGTATTTCCGCCTTCAACACTTTCCCACTTTCCATTCTTTTGTATCCCTTATTAGTGCCCTATGTTGTCAAAGTGTATTCGGCTTTTGTTTAATCGACAATGGAGAATAATAATCAAGATTAACAAAAATGGTCTTTTATTATATCCCAATTCAAGCAAAACTTGCAAAAGCAACTCGTGCTCAAGCGCATTAAACCTTTTGGGGTCGGTAAGTGGCTTCCAAAAATTACCAAAGGTCGTACTCAAGTTCGTACTCGTATCAAAAGCAACTCGTGCTCAAGTTCTAAATAAGGCCCACAAAGCAACATTTAGTTCTCAAGTTCGAAAACAGTTCGTGTTCAAGTAGGACCACTCGTAACAAAAACACGAGCTCAAGTTATAAAATAGTTCGAGTTCAAGCTCTTTGGAACCACACCAATTTTTATTGTCAAGCACCTCAAAGTTCAAGATAAACAAAGCTTGTGCTTAAGTTATAAAAACAGTTTGTGCTCAAGTTGAAAAAAATAGTTAAGTTCGAATTGAGTTCCACAAAATAGTTCTTTAAAAACCTAAGCTCGTACTCAAGTTATAACAACCAAAGTGGGCACATGCAAAATAATAGATTAAACACGTCAAATTTCAATACTAGTTGGTGAGTTCGAATAAATCTAGCCCAAAACCAAAAATAATGGATATAAAAAAAAATCAAGTTTCAGACGTAAGAAAACATAAAATCACTCACACCTCATGCATTAAGTATCAAATAATTGTTACTGTTTGTACTCGTGTGCTCGTACATCCAAAGCCAAGAAAAGTAAGGATAACGAAGTTGAGAGAGAAGAAATAAAAAAAAAATTGTCTTAATAATAACAACTCAAAAAAATAAAACGCACCTTCGTCCCCGGCAACGGCGCCAAGAAATTGATCGATTATAAACCGACGTCTTAAAAGACCCGCAAGCGCACAGTGTACCGTTAAGTACAAGGGTAAGCGGGGTCGTATCCCAAGAGACTTGTGGTACAAACTATATTTCGAGCTACTAGTTTTATCCAATAACAATGAGTTTGAGTAGGTTTCAAACTAAAAAGAAGAAATAAACAAATGCTAGAAAATATGAGTTCTATAAGTTGGAGTGAGAACCAAGACTTAGATTCCACTCCACCCTTTGTAACCGTGAGATAACATAAATAATTAGAGTAAATTACGAGTTCCCGTATCGCATATCCTTAGTCGGGCATATGCAGTATATCAAAAGATAAAAGAAATTTAGTGCTTGAGAACTACCCATAAACCAACTTACTCAACCATGGTCTGGTTGATAAATATGGATTATGTTCTCTTCTCCATGTTCCTAACCTATCTTATTATGGTCAAACAATATGGTTACTTAGATTCATTACTCCTTTTAATCTTAGCAATGGTCAAGCATAGGACAAAGGAATACAAATATGCATTATTTTGGGATAAAGAGAAAGTAATTACTCTAACTAAGCTACATAATCTATACTAAGGCTACATTGGGTGGAGCTTCCTCGAGCCTTGGCTAAGAAGATTAGCTACTCATCCCTTTAATCATTGCCATACTTTTATTACTAAGATAAAAGTAAAAGACAAGAAAAACTGAGAAAGAATAACCTTTATTGATTTAATCCTTGATATTACACTCTATTATGAGATGCCCAATTACAATAGGAGGAGGGTTCCTTTAATAGGAGAAGGAACCCAAATTTAAAAACTATACATTAAATTGTAAATAATATTTTCACAATAATATCTTCTAATTTTATAACCAATCTCCTAAGATCCTTGCATATAATTCCCTTAAGTGATGTAAAGATCTTTCTTCATGGAAACTCTTACATATATCTTCAATATAAAATATCTTCAAGGATTTTGGATGCAATATAATCTTTGATCTTATTCTCCAAGAATATTTATGTATATATTTCTTCAATCTTAAGACCAAATATATTGTGTCTTTGACTTTGAGTGCTATGAACTGCTAGAGACACTTTTACTTGACTTTAAGAGCTTGCTTTCAAATATCCAACTCCAATAGCTACAATCAAACAAACGCACATAAGTACCTTAAATTAAATATAATAAGCGACTAAAATACATGTTCGGGTATATTAAAAATGTCATAATTACGTGCTCATCATTTAACATAACTTCTCGAGTCAATATTTTAACCTACTCCACGAACTGGTAAAGAACGTGGGTCGAACTTCAAACTGAAAAACCTTATCCAGTCAAAGAAACCTGTCTCTTACGAACTCCTCGGTTACTCAGTCAACTGCCACTAACCATATTGTTCGAAAAACGTGCTCCAGCACGATGAAGAGTTACGGAGAAAGTCTATATAAAGAAAAAGTTTCAGAAAAGACAAGGACCAGAAAAATTCCACAAGAGATCATCAATAAACTATTTGTTTTCAATTTTTAGAAATATTTAAACTTCTTAGTTACAAGGTTCAAGCATTTCTATATCTAGAGATCACTTGCAATAAGATATCCGCCTCAAGCAATAAATATATTTTTACAATAATCCTCCACTCGAGGTTGTGGTTTTTTTACCTATTAAGAGGTTTTCCATGCTAAAATCACCTGTGTCATTTCTTGCTTTCCATTAGAATATTGTCGCAGATTCAGTGGCACTCTCAAGTAACTATTGTTATTTTTCTTTATCTTTTAGTGAATCTGAGGTGTGGGGTGATTCAGGTTTGTTGATTGATTGGTTTCTGTACAATGTAGAACTTAAAGAAAAATAATGATTATTAGAGCATCTCCTAAAGTACCTCACTCACTTACTTTCCAAGGTGCCAAGTAGGATTTTCGTCTTCTAATAACACCTTACTCACTTGGTTTTTTAACTCAAAAAACAAGCTTAAGTCTTGCTTTCCAAGGCTCAAATTTGGTTTCTTACGTCGCAATTGGGTACCCAAGTGTTGGGACATGTTATTTTTATAAGCAGGCGCCTAATCTTTTGGTGCTTATTTTAAATTAATTTTTTTATTAGGCACCTAACAGTTAGGCGCCTGTTTAACCTAGTTTCCTGACTAAATTTGTTTCCCCCCCTTAGTTTAAAAAAAAATCTTTTTCCCTCTTTTCACCACTTAAAAAAACAAAAATTATAGCACAACTACTCTTCTTCACTCTATCTCCATCAAATTAGGTTTGACATTGTTGAAGCTTGATCCACAAGGTAAGTTCATGTTTAATCTTACCATATCACATAATTTTTTTGATTATATTAACAATATTCAAGGGTTTTAATTTTTTTCAATTATTTAATTTTTTCTTGATTATTAATAATACTATCTATATCGAAATTATTAGATGAGTTTTATGAAAACATTAACGCAAGAGAAAGATTTCACTACCGAGAGTAGTTTGAACCAACCCAATAGTTGGGGATAATAACAATAACAATTTATCCTACCTAATTGGTTACAACCCTTGCAATTCACTCATCCCCATTAACCTCAATCATTTCAATCACAACCCTTTCAATCATTTAACCCGCCCTATAATTGGATACAAACCTCTCAACTGTTCATAACACCCAAAAATTGGGAATAACCCTCTCAATTTACCAATCTTGCTCAATTCTAACATCCTTCTCCATTTACCAATCCCTCACAATCTCAATCACAAGTATCTTAACCGGTTGACTTATCTCAATCCGAAGACATCAGGGTTGTTGATGGACAAAAAGGCAAAGGTAAATATCGCTTGATCATGAAAAATACTAATGGAGGGGCGGGGTATCAATTGAAATGGACGAGCAATCAAAACAAAAATCTATCAAAAGCTTGAATTCATGTCTGAGAAGATAGGATAAAAAATAACAACCAATAACTTGACGTTTTTTGGGACTCAATTTTGGATGCATTTTATAATTTTTGTGAACAGGTAGACGTACAGTGCCATCTTTGAACAATCATTGGTCAACTATAAATCGTGCTTTCAAGGTTTATGGTACTTGTTTGAAAATTATAATGCAAGGTCTCATAAGTGGTATGCAATAAAGAAATTATGTAAGTAATTCAACATTCATCATTACTTAATAAATTATTATATTTTTAATACCAAAATTGCGTATTTATTTATTATCTTAATCTATTTTATAAGACGATGTCGCCAAAATGATTTATGAAGCACATGGTGAAGGCAGATAGTTAAATAAAGAAGCTCATAATGTTTTAAGTCGTCATCAATGTTAAAAAATCTTGTAAGACCAACACCCGGACACTTTAGCTCGCAATGTGAAAATAAAAGAAATATCAAATCCGGCAATACGCGATACTCCCGTTAGCTCCAACTCCAGCTCTTCGGTACTTAATGAGTATGTGGAGACGGATTGTCCCGGTGGTATCAAAAGTGTTAAAGTAAATGAAAAAAATAGAAAATAAAAAAACCCTCTTGCATTAATCGCCAAAATATGCTTATTGATCACCTTAACCGAATGGAGAAGAAGAAATAGTAGAATATATTACCGAGCGAAATAAGATGAAAGAAGAGTATATATTCGAGAGGGATAAGAAGAAGGAAGAGAGAGATGCCCACATAATAGAGTTAATAAAAAAGAAGACAAAGGCTGTGGTAAATTTAAAAGCTCAATTTCAAGCTCAAAATGACTGGGAGATGAAAAAATGGATCGAGAGGTGATGTCGATGGACTTCTCTACTTTGGATGACACTCAAATAGTTTATTGGGAGGCACAACGTAAAACAGTTATGGCAAAAATATTTAAGGCTAATAATAATGTCTAAGACGTATGGTGCTTAAGAATCTTATTTTGGAAGTTTGGTTGTATTTTGTTTAAGGTTTTTGTTTGAGAAGTTTACTAATATTTTGCTCAAAAATCTTGTTTTGGAAGTTTTGATGTATTTTTTGGTTGTATTTTGTTTAAGAACATTCTTTAAAAAGTTTGGTGTATTTTAATTAATAGAATCTTGTTGAGAAAGTTTAGTATTTTTAATTAGTTTTTATTCGAATTTATATTGAAATTGAAATAAATTTCTTAAATAAATTTCATAAAATTACTTTGTTGAAAATTATAGAATTGAAATAAAGTTGCTTAAACATTAAAATGACATAAAATTGAAAATACTAGTTGTTTCTCTGATGCTTCCATAAATAGTTAATAAAATCATTTTGAAGTGTCATATACTTATCCAAACTTGTCATCTTATCGTACTTTACAATGTATTCTTGTAAAGAGACCTCTTCCCGATTTAAGTCAATCGGTTGAGGGTCTGGAACAAAATGCTCGGTCAATATGCTTATTTCGTACCTATCCCGTTCTTCCTCGATGATCATGTTGCGCATAATTATACACATTTTTATTATTTGATCGAGGTTTTTGGGTAATTAACTTCTTGTCGGAGCTTTCACAATTGCAAATTAAGATTGAAGTACACCAAAAGTTCATTCCATGTACGTTATACTCTTGTTGCTTGGTAAAATATTTATCTGCATTACCTCGAGGAAATAATAAGGTTTGAACAAGCGTTGCCCATTTCAGATATATACTATTCGCCAAGTAATATTCTATATCGTGCAGTTTACCATCGACTTCAAAGTTGCAAGGTAGAGAACGACCAAGACAAGAATCTCAAAAGAGATGTGATTGATCAAGAACATTTACGTCATTGTTAGAACCAGGCATTCCAAAAAAACATGACGTATCCATAAATTATGAGATGCAACCACTTCTAAAATGATTGTTGGTATTTTCTTATACCCCGTGTATTGACCTGCCCAAGCCGTGGTGCAATTTTTCCACTCCCAATGCATGAGTAACTTATGATAGGCAACATCATGTGAGTGATTTATGGTTTTATGACGTCATCATCACTATAATCGGTTGAAGATTCATCAATATTATTTTCCTCTTTCTCTTCGGATAAAGAAACGATGAAAAAAAAGCAAGAACCACCTTGAAATTCATCAGATATGGGAATAAAAACTAAAACTCAAGTAAGAGAATATTGGGATTGATTATGGGATAGTATAGGGCTGGTTATTTGGTGTATATATTCCCTTAACCAAATATAGTCGTTATGAATAAATTATAGCCGTTAGGAACAAAATATAGCCATTTAAACTAAAAAATTGACTCAGCAAAACAGACGCCTAAGGCAGAGGCGCCTGATTGATTTTTTATCAATCAGGGGTCTCTCTCTTAGTCGCCTGTTTCGCTGAGTAAATTTTTTCTTGGGATATTTTGAGTTTAGTCCCACCTACAAACTGGGTATTTTTTTAGTCCCCAAGTTTTTGAAAACTGCACTTTTGGTCCCCAAATGGCCGGTCAACCCTAGTTTAAGTCTATTTTTACCGTAAAGTACCTAATTTACCCTCATGTGAATTTAGATAGCAGGTAACAAGTTGTCTGCATGTGTAACCCTTGTGAGGGTAGATTAGGTACTTCATGGCAAAAATAGACTTTCAACTAGGGTTGACCTGTGGTTAGAGGCTATTTAGGGACCAAAAATGTATTTTTCAACAACTTGGGGACTAAAGGAAAATATTTAGTTTGTAGGTTGGACTAAACTCAAAATATCTCTTTTATCTTCTATAAAAAACTACGTGACTTCAAATATGGATACATTAATGACCAAACAACAAAAACTGTCCATGCACCACTAGCGAATAATAAGTATCCATATACCAATATCTATACACCACATATGAGCGAAAATATTTAAATTAACCAGAAAAAAATATCCAAACATCTAAGTTAAACAAAAATTATACACCACAATTGAAATATTCAAGCTAACTAAATAACTAAAAAGGTCCCCGCGTCCATCTTGATCGTCGGAGAGGAGCGGCCCCCCCTTGAGATGTCCTTACCCGTGAATCCCTCCCCTTAGAAGTCCCCCCTTAAGAAGTTCCTACTTCACCTTCGTCATCTTCCCAATAGACTACAACCCACTGAAAGACGGTACTCTGCATGAATCAAGCTCGTGGTCAAATATGTAATATGACTTTCGTCATGAAGGAGTCAAGCTTCCAAATCTAAGGTCCTATTAAGTGTATGCTTCTGCATACCCTCAGCCATATCGAAAAGTCATATTCTATTGGTACATCTACAGTAGAGGTCATACCAATAGAGGGAATGGTAGCCACATGGCCCCATGTGGTACCCCAAACTCTATAATCCATTTAGAGTAATCACCAAGCTATGGAGGAGGGGGAGGGATTTATGTCTCTTGATTATACAAATTTGTAGTGGGAAACTCAATATGTTGAAAGGTATCTTCGTCAGTTAAAGTACCATGGCTTGGGATGTCAATGTTGCCACACCTCGCAATATCCGACATGAGTGCACCATGTGAAACATGCCTCCAGTAGGCATCATAGTCGACATGGTGACCCACAGTATAATGTTGTATTTCGATCCAGCCCGCTGCTCGGAGGTAATGAACTACATCGGGACACGGGAAGCAATGGAGTCTCTCTGGATGATCATAAGGTACTATATGAGGCTCTAGCTGAACCCAACAATGGTCCCCAATATACCACTCATATCCATCGAATGGGCTTTGCAGGAGTACTCTTTTACGATTGATATTACTGGCAATGATTACCTTCCGCTTTAGTACATCCTTAATATTTCTAAAGGGGTCCCATTACATGTTATGGATTATACAAAAAAAAATTTGTTGCCTCATCAATGCTAGATGATGATTTACCTAATTTCCCGTAAGTTTTCATTTTTTAGTATGCCCGGCGGACATCCTTAGCCAAAAATCATCTAACCTATTATCTATCAAAATATGATAGCCTATTTGATAATACTCGTAGCACTAATATTGCAGAAGATAAAAGAAATATATTAATTTTCCAAATAATCTTGAATAAACAATAAATAAATAACAAGAGCTATTAATTTAAAATATTATACCTCGATCAATTGTAATAGGTCACCATTGAATTTTACCTCCTATTTGGATGCTTGGTCAAGGCAATAGTGGAGATGTTCTAATATAGCCAAGCCAAATTCGATCATAGATCCCATCATCTCTATGAGGAGAATTGGACCCAACAACTCTAGTTGAGCCCAGCTCATTGGGTTCCCAAATAAGACACCTCCAAAGTACAATAGCTTAAATTATCGAATGATTGTATCAATATTAACGGGATCTTTGATGTATACTCTAGTATGGTCAAGGTAAGTCTGGAGGTAAGAAAACCAAATACATCTTTTTCCATAATCTTTACGGATCATATTGGGGAAAATTCTTATAGCGTTACCGTATTCTGTGCATGAATTATCCAATACCACCAACTCTCCTATCCCAATACCTATCTCGGTATGCACTATAAAATCTCTAGGAGTGATCCCTAACTCTCCACAAGGTAGGTAAAATGTATAAGTGGGTGCCCACCAACGCTCAACCATTGACACTATTACTTGATTGTCTCCATTCCTAACTTAATTTATAATTTAATAAACTCATAAAATTGGTGGCCTTTAATCCCTGCTTCAAGTGAGGTACCTCAATAAGTATTAAGTATACTTATGGAGCTTGACTAACACCAATCGACATTTAAATCCTACCCGAGCCTGTAACGACATTAATAAACATAAATAAGAATATCTAAACTAAATTCTACCGAAAGTAAATACTTTGCAAAAATAATAATTATACAACCAATCATTACTAAATTGCGTTGTTTCAACTTACCAATGTTGTAGCAACTGATGTGGACAAAATGACGACCCTTCCATTCAATTGTATGGGTCGCCAAAAGTCACACGGTTTATAATTTTGCGGGAGAGGTGGAGGAGGTTTGGTGTAGAAATTGACTTCTTCGTAAATAATTTTTTGCTTCTTGTCCGATAAAAAGCTCATTTGAGTTGGTTGACCTTCACTTTCATCGGACTCGAATTCCTCCTCATCGCCGGTTCCATCACATTCTTCCTCCTCTAACGGCATCGTCAAATCATGCATGAAAGTTAAAAGAAATAATTAATAGTGATTCACAAATATAATTCTTCATAATCATAAGATAGTCCAATGGTTACAAACAACTCATCATAATTTTGCTATTCCATTCCAAAATAACTTCACTAAAACAATCCCCACCATTCCCAATCAACAACAACAACACAAGAAATTCATATTATATATTTAACAACTATAACACATTTTCAATCAAGCATATAACCTCATATTTATACCTTCTTAACAACAACAACAATTTAAGCAAGGTTAAGGTATTTTCAATTTAGCATATATACCTTATATTTATTTGTAATCATGTATATATACTAAGATTCACACAAATAACAACAACATTTAATTTTATCTAATAACTTGGAATAACATTGAGTACAAACCCATTTCATCCAAGGCATTGAATAACTTGGAATTGGTTGAATGATTGATGATCAAACTAAAACCCAATTTCATCTAAACTATTAAATAAACTTAATCAAAGATGGCCTTATTGCTAATTGCCACAATTATTAAGGGGATGAAGATAGTGAGAGTACCCATGATGAATCTCAGTTGGTATATCTCAAATCATGTTTATTACAAAGATTGTGATAAAAAATCTATGATTTAGGGTTATAATAGCACACAATTAATAATTTTACAATTAGAGCTTCTAACCTGTATGAGAGAGAGAGAGATTTTATCTCTAAATTTGTAACTCTTCTTTGGGTGTCAATGAGTATAATGGATTTAGATAGAGAATGAAAGATAGGTAGAAAGAGGAGTGAAGTTTTGTGTTTTTTGTTTTGGTGAAGTGTTGAGAAGAAATGAAGTCAGATTCAAGTTAGGAGCTTCAGCCCATCGGGCGCCTAATTTTAAAAAAAGAAATATGGGCGCCTGTATATTTATACAAACGGGCGCCCAAATGTTATGCTCATATTTAAAAACTGCGAAAATCTAACTAGGGTACTGCTGGAAGAAATAAAACCTCACTCACTTGGATTTGCTTTTTTTTTTAACCAAGTGAGTAAGGTACTTTAGGAGATGCTCTAACATACCACGGATGGTACACCTGTGGGGCAAATTTGGTGCTTACTTGTCCCTTTTACTCTTACTTTTACTTATGGTGAAAACTCTTGTATTGGTAGTATTTAGATTTTTTGTTTTGATTAGGTTATTGGGCATGTGTTCGATTACTCGAGTTGTGGATAAGGTACACAATTTTTAGTTTGTTTGATATAGGATGTTGTGGGGCTTTAAAATTTGGAACGTGGAATGTGCGTCAGGGTACCTCCTGAATTTTCATACAGATCAAGTATGGGGTTCCCCGGATGCATGATTTGGTTGAGGATATATTGAGCTGTAAGTGTTTTTATTTGAGCAGTCCCTTGTTGAAACCATGTATTTCTCTTTTCTTCTACTAAATATCTATGTTTAGGGTTGTATGCATATATGCCTTATGTCGAAGCATAAACAGGAAAATCACATCTTTGTCTTGATTTTCATGTTACAAAGCCTTGGTGGCATTAAATGTGTCACATTGGGATTATTTCTCGTTATTATTTTTATTTTGTCACGTGGCAATATCAATTGCAAAATGTGAAGTATCCTTAGATTTATGAACATACCCCAGGCGGAAAAGATAAATGTATCTTTTCTCTTAGCCATGTGCCTTGGAAATGAAATTTACCAGCTATTTCATGATTGACGAGCCTAAGAAAGGTTTTTTAGTACTAGATCCCGGCAACAAAAAATGAGAAGGCTTGTTAAAGTACCAAGATATATGAGAGACAACAATTAGACAAAGTGAGCAGCGAAAAGGAGTCAAAACCATAATGTGGGAAATTGTTAACATGGCTCCGACATTCTCGAATTATTAAGCTTTGGCTGCTTCCTTTTCTATGTTTAGTTCTCACTTCTCAGCCTTAGGCTCTAGTAGGTGTATATTGCTTCCTTGATAGGTCTTTAGTGATTTTAGAGAGGTGGAGCAGTTGTGATTGCATTAAAATTCAAGGCCCAATAAGTTTCATGTCGCTGTAAGACTTTTACATCTTGAAGATGTCCTTGAAGAGCTCCAGCCCTTGGAGGTTGGTCTTTATATTGTTAAATTAATATATGCAAAACTGTTGGAAGATGATAAATCTAGAATAATCTTATGTAATAGCTTATGAACAAGAGAAAGAGAAAGAGAGAGAAAAAGAGAGATTTATTGATTAATCATAAACGTGTTTTCTATACATAGTACAGTGATATATATAGACAACTCAAAGAGTTACCTAATCTACTCAAACTCTCCCCATAACCTTATCGGGCCTATGGGTTTGTTAGGAGTCCGTATAGGACACCCCAACCTGTTGGGTTCCTAGCTTGGGCTTGGACCCAACTGCTAATACTCCCCCTTGGGGTGTTCCATACTAGGACGACTTACCTCATCAAAACATCTGCCTAGCCAAACCCCCTTGAGCAAAAAGCTGTGCAGGGAAAGAGTACAATCATATGCCTTGTATGGGTTGTGGACGCGTATACGTTGCCTCATCAAAACCTCCAGCCAGTAAAACCTCCTTGGATAAAAAATGCGTTATCAGGAAAAAGAGTACAACACACATGTGTCAATGTCAGGCTGGGACTACTCTCCCTGACGTCGATCTCCCTGACGTCGATCTCCCTGATATAATAAATCTTATAAACTTTGCATGTCGATTCCATGAACTAATCTCCTAAATGTAGGATATGCAAGAACCTTCGTGAATAGATCAGCCACATTATCTTCTGAATGGACTTGAATAACGTTGATCTCATTCGTCTTCTACAACTCGTGTATGTGAAAGAATTTTGGTTAATATACTTTGTTTTGCTACCTTGAATAAATTTGCCTTTGACTTGAACAATACAAGCTGCGTTGTCTTCATAAAGTGTCGTCGGTTTATCTTGGATAGAATTCAGACCGCAACTCCCATTGATGTGGTTGATCATAGACCGCAAACAAAAATATTTTATGCCGGTTTCATGTAGTGTAAGAATCTCTGCGTGGTTCGAGGATGTAAAAACCATCGTCTGCTTCACTGATCTCCATGAAATTGTAGTATCTCCATACAAGTATACATAACCCAATTGTGATCGGCCTTTATGTGGATCTAACAAATATTCTGCATCGCTGTATCCTATAATTTCCCGTTTGCCAAGTTATGGATAGAACAGACCCCAGTCTTTTGTGCCGATGAGATATCTCAGAATGTGCCTGATCTCAATTCAATGCCTTTGGGTAAGAATATAACTATGACACTATGAATGAATCATTGGGTATAGTATACCCAGCTAACTATAACAAAATATCTTCTAGCTATGGCACCATGGCCCTAGAAGTTTCTCCCCCCATTAAGATGGTAAAAGATGTCGTTGTCCACACCCAAGTGATGGACGCGCAATAAACGACTAAGCACCGTGTGCTACATCCATATCGAAGTGTTAGATAACTCTTTTGATATATATTGCTTGGTGTACGAGTGCTACTATCAAGATGACCGATCTACAAATCATGATACTTTTGATTTCCCAAGGTCTTATATTTTGAATTCCTTCCCAAGGTATTCGGCGGCTCTCGCGATCTCCCCCGGAGGTCTAATGATATCCAAATCATTTAGTACACTGTTATGATGATACTGAAGCTAATTTATGTATAAGAACGCATGGACAGATAAGGATATTTGCAAAGTCCCCAACCTTTAAATACTCAGTCAACTTACTATATCTCATGTGCCTATTACTTCAAGGCAACAATAACTTTTCCAGTTTTATTACGTACACACCTCGTGTGTCGGGCATAATTTCTTCCAGAAGCTTATGCCTTTCCAGGTTGCTTCATGTAGATATCCGTATCTAGTTTCCCATATAGATACACGGTATTTACATCAGTCACATGTCTCGCTTATCCTGGACAAATTGACAGACTGATAAGTACAGAAATATTATAGCATCCATAACTGGGTAATAGGTCACAGTGTAATCGATGCCAGATCTCTTAAAGATTTCTTAGGCAACTAATCTTGTATTGACCTAATCTCTTTGAGTTAATCATGTTTTTGTAGCATTCCTATTTATAACTGATAAGCGCTATGGTATCATTTTGCATTATACATAAGCTGAGTTTCGCTTGAATTCCAGATACTTACTTTTGTTAATGTACAAAAACACACAGTCGTTTACAATAAGTAGTTCTGAATCCTCATCCTTGATGGCGAGCACATCAACGAATATGAATACCTTGTCAATGGGTGGTTCCATCCTCGATGAACCAACAACACCATTAGTCTTATTTGTCCCTTATTCTGCAGCTCCCCGACTCATAATACTTTCTTCCAACTGTGCTTCGCACTAAGTGCAAGCCTCAGATTTAATTGCGGTACTAATTCCCTTAGAACGTTCTGCTGTAGTACTAGTTCCTCCGAAATGTTCTGTTGTGTAGGTGTATTACTTGTAGGTACATACACTTAAGGTACTTCAATAGTGCCTATGAATGCGTCTAGTAATTCATTTGCGATCTATTGGAGGTTTGAAATCCGTTAAGCCTTATTGTCACCTAACTTATATATAGGGATCTAGATGTGACAACGATGGTGTTTTCCAAGACCTCTTGGAAACATCTGTAACATTGACTATTATATCTCCCCCCCAATGCTGGGAATATCGTCTCATCAAAGTGACAATTATCTGCCCTGCTGTATATATGTCGCCGGTGGGTCCAAATATCCAGTGATAAATGCGAATCATAACCCAGATAATACCATGCCGACGTTGAGGGTCCCATCTTAATACATTGTGGTGTGATTCGCACCTGTACGGAACATCCAAATTTTCGTCGATAGGCGACACTGGGCACCGACCCAGTTACTAGACACTTTTGGGATAACTTATTTTGATGATTTACTAAGGGATGAACCCTAATAAGTGTCGTGGGAGCAATAATGCATATCCCATACATTAGATGGAAGCTGTGATCGTAATAACAGTGGCCTAGCAATTATTCGAAATTGCTTGATTAGGTTCTCCGCCAATCCCGAGTTGGGTATGGTATGGGGTACTCACGATGCTTAATCATCCATCCTATTTAGCGAAAAAATAATCATTAAAAGCCTGTGAGACCAACTCCCAAGCCCCCATCAAGTCACATCGATCGACTTTGATGGGTTAATCCAGGAACTGAGCCTGCGATCGAATGATCTAAGTGAGAAGTTGTGTGAACGCTGCATTCTTAGAACCATCTCCTAGATGCGTCCTTAATGACCATAAATATTCAAGTGGGCCACTATGTGGATGGAAAGGTCTACTTGTGTCTCCATGGATGCGTTTGGAGCAAAGGCTGGAGATCCCTCTCCACCTTGGTCATATTAGGATGAAATAATAGACTTTCCTTAAAAACAATCATTACATGTACACTCTCTGGATCTTCTCTCCGTTCAAGGAAAGTTGAGACGTAATGTAATCCTGATAATCCTCCTCGTTATCCAAGCCCTGAGGAGTGTATTAAAAATCATCCTAATAACGTATTCTAACCTTTAGACATGGAGTGAATGCACAAAACCCTGTCTATCATTTTCCTCGATAGTCATTAAGTGATAAGTATTATCATGTATCTCCCTAAACTCAGTAAAATCCGGCTGGATTTACTAGTTTTTAAAATGGACTAGATACCCCGTATCGTACCGTTAGAGAGTAATAGTATAACGTACTTAGTGCGTTCTATCATGTTGGTCGTGCCAATGATATTTGTGCCATCCCCGATGCTCAAGGCTATACAAGAAATATAGTCATATTTTAAAAGGATCGAGTGCGTGGTACTAATGTCTTTGAGACATATGCCGCCACTCATCTGATTATCGGTCATGCTTAATGAGCAGATAGATCTATAGGCTGGTTGTATGTAGGAGATTAACTATCATACAAATAATTTAATTACTTCCCAAACAATAAAGTCGAGTAAGAAAATCTCATGTATGTTATGAGCACGTTATTGAAATATAAATGACATGCTCCCAACAAAATAAAAAATACTAACAAAAAGTAAATCAAGTCTATCTAGAAAAGAAAGTACTAGTACTCTCTCTAATGTGACATCACATGTCTACTGAGATATCATTACGGATTACTCCGTATGATGACCCATGACTGCATTCGTGTCGTCGAAGAAGTCTGACATTGCGAACTTCGAAGGGGTGGAGTTAGTATCAATAACTACCTGGTGGGTACGGACTCTATCACCTGTAGCCACCCGTGGTACATGGCAGTCCCGTACCCAGTGTCCTGTATCACCGCAGTTAAAGCAAGTAGATCCCTAATCAGTCTTCTTGTCCTTCTTCACATTGCTTTGTGTATAGGATTTCTTAAATCCTTTACCTTTCCTAGGGCTAAAGGGTTTCTGGTTCCCACACTTCCTGTATCCCTGGTATCCTCCCCTGCCCCTTCCATATCTTTGTTCCGGACGTGCAAAGTTGTTTCCCTGAAACTGAACATTGTTTGACGCAGGCAACGACACACTCCCAGAAGATCGTATAACATTATTCTTCATCAGAAGTTCATCATTCTGCTCAGAGAAGAGCGGTACCTGAATCAAGATTGCATGAGTCTTCAAGTTCTCTTGCGGATATTACCTCTAAATTGCAATAGTGCTAGTATGGAAGGTTAATAGAGTCTTCTCTATCATGTCAGCATCAGTGACTTTCTTCTCACATAGCTCAAGTATAGAAGTGATTACATGGACTGCTGAGTATTAATCAGCGACCATCCTAAAATCTTGGAATCTAAGGGTGTTACATTGGTGCATCACTTTTGAGAGAATAATGGTTTAACAATGACCATAACGCCCCTGCAAGCTTGCCCATAAGTCAGTTGGCTCAACCTTGTTGAGGTATTCAGTCTTCAGGTCATCCTGAATATAATGACAGAGGATAAACAAGCCCTTGCTTTGTCTATGGGATCTTCCTTGTTGCCAATGACGATGGTCTTCTATAGACCAAGTGACCTCATGAATAAGTCAGCGTCAATACACCAAGTGAGGTAATTGGTTCCAGTGAGCAGCAATGGTGGAAATTTAATATTTTTGAGTGTCACAGACATCTGTAATACAAGATATAGATTGTAATAAGAGACAATTCTTGATAAATATATCAATTGCATTAAAAATAGATCATAGTACTTAGAATAAAGATAAATAAATGATTCTTAATCATCTTATAGTTAAACCCTGTTTATATTCTAAAACTTATGAAATTTTTTTCTAATAATTAAATCCTAAATTTGACCTGTAAAATGGCAATCTTAATCTTAGATGTGCATTTTAATAAAATCTAAGCCAAGATTGATATTCAAAACCACCAGATGTGTGTGTTCCTTATGAAATTCTTTTGAAGTACATGATCTCTAATTATTACCAAAGACAATTTATAGTATAGAAGTCAGTGATTCTCAATCATTATTTATAGGTAAACCATGTTCATATCTAATGAGGCGTTAAATCATAAATTTACCCCGTAAAATGGTGATCTTAGCCTTTAAAGTGCATTTTAATAGAGTCTTGGCCAAGATAACTATTCAAAACCACTAAATGTGTAATTTCTTTTTTATGAGAACTAGGGTGTTCTAAGCCCTCAAGATCTATAAAGGTATGCATATTCTAGCTAAATGACCCTATTTACTACGAATATGAGGGGTATTAGATGTTTAGCTGACAAGTGGTCACAAGATAGGTTGATTATGCATATCTTTAAGCTAATATTCTAGGGTACTATAGAATGCTATTAATGCTTATATACCTCTAAATGTTATTATATAACATCTAATTGTGCCTAGATATAAAAAATTGGTTCCTCAGAGACCAAGTTTTTAGAAATAAGACTAAGTCAATTCCCAATTGAGCTCTAGTTATTTGTCCTTGACAATTAACTGTGATTTTGATATGACTCACAGTCGTATGCTAAATTAGTCTTGGTTTCGTATTATCTATGATCCCCGATCATGATAATTAGTATCCTAGGGGTATACCAGTAATGTCCTATTAGCTATCGTAAGATACTTAAATAGGTATTACACCATGTACTTATATCACATATAAGTGAGCCAATATTTCTATACGAGGCACCTCTTCCCAAAATTTTTATAAAAATATTTTACATAAAAAAATCTACAATGGGTCCCCCATGGGGTAGGTCCAGTCAATAGGAAATTTTCAAAACAAATTAGGATATTTATAACCATTTTAGTGTCTGGGCCGGTTCTAAACTGGTCTAACTCTGTCTGGGTCAAGGCCTGGACCGGGTTCACTGGTCTGAGCCGGTCTGACCCGGTCTGCCACATATCACGCATGCACGGTCACACGTGCTACACACACAGGGCGCACACGTACCATACACGCAAGCCACACGTACCATACACACGTGTCACACAAGCACATGTGCTTCGCGTGTGTCTGCCACGTGCCACACGTGCCACACGTGCCGGGCATGCCACATGTGCCATGCACGTGCCAGTCATGCCACACGTGCCATGCCATGTTAGCATGCTACGTGTCAAGTGCTGACGTCATAGTGGATAAGGATGACATCATAAAGGATAAATATAATTAAAAAATATTTTGCTGACGTCATCGACCATAAAACTCGATTTTTGGCCGTAAAAATGCCTAGTTTTAACGTGCTATTCCTAGCGATTGGAACATTGCTAAAAGACGTGCCACCATATATCGTTGGAAAGCTCTTGGAGTAGGCTATCTAATCGAACTGGTTTCACCTCTATCCGATCTCCACAGAGAAAATTATACGAGTTTGAAAATAACCCTTTATCAAGGGTAAAAAACACCAAAAACCCTAATTTTTAATCTGAAAAAATAGGGAAAAATTGGTTTTTGAAACATGATGATCTATCATATAGAATATATCTATAAATAGGTATTCACAAAATTGTAAAATACCCCTTCTCATGATCGCTTGGTTTCTGTAAAAATTCTGATCAGAGGGTTATTCCCGCTCTCCTCATTTTTAGAGCGTGTGTGCTGATAACGTGTTGGAAGATGATAAATCTAGAACAATCTTATGTAATAGCTTATGAATAAGAGAGGGAGAAAGAGAGATTTATTGATTTATCATAAACGTGTTCTCTGTACATAGTACAGTGATATATATATATATATAACCCAAAAAGTTACCTAATCTACTCAAACTCTCCCCATAACTCTATCGAGCCTATGGGTTTGTTAGGAGTCCGGATAGGGCACCCCAACCCTGTTGGGTTCCTAGCTTTGTCTTGAACCCAACTCCTAAAAATATCATCTTAACTAGCTAATATCCTTGAAGAGCTACGACCCTTGGATAATACACCGCTTGCATGATACATTTCATCTAATTAGGTTATTGTACTTCTACACTCTAATAAATTTTCCAAAATATTTCTTGTCATACATTATGTAGCAAGCTAATATTGCGAAAGGTTTAATCTTTATAGTTGATTTTTTATGTTACTTTTTCTTATAGGAACTACGCTTGGATCCATAACTTTGTTTGACCTTATTATGGTTCGACTGTTTGACCTTATTATGGTTCAATCTCCGGCTACCTTTCGCTTTCAAGTCGCCATCCTTTTTTTTTCTTTTTTTCTTTTTTTCTTTTTATTATAATGCTTTTTTATTTTATTTTATCAAAATTTATGCAGAATAGTTGTACTTGGATGCTTTATAGTTTATTCTGGAATGAAATATGCCACATTTTTTGTTTATATAGCTGTAATGGCATGTTTTCTAGGAGAAAAACCTTCGCCAATACTATTCGTGAGGATTGCGTAATAAAGAGCTAAACAACCAGGATTTTAAGTAGAAAACTCAATAAAAGCTAAGAAAATTCACGACCACGAGGAGGATTTGATGTAAAATCTAGTAGTTCCTAGTTATTACAAGTTTTCAAAGTGTTGCTATTGTTAAAGATTGATGATCGTAAGACTTGTGGTCCTTTAGAACCTATTCTCTGCCTGTATTTATAGTAGATACAAGCAATTTACAAAAAGAAAGAAATAGTTTCATATTCCAGGGGTAGTGGGCGAACTTTGTAGATCTCTAACAGTTCCTTCTTGACCGGCTTCAACGGCTACTTTTGGTAATTCAAGGACCCATAGAATCTTCTAGAATGTTGAGTTGTCTTCAACTATAGGATGTTGAGTTACCTTCAACTATAAGATGTTGAGCTATCTTCGACTATAGGATGCTAGCTTATTTTTGTCAAATCTGGGGAATATGATACTACAATCGCCCCATTCTCGATAAAAGTACTTATTGTTGTGTCGAGGAGAAAATAGAAATGGAAGAGGTTATCGAATATTCTCAGAAGTCAGCATATGTCATTACTGAGGTCAAGGTGAACTGTATCTGGTCAGGTTAGATTTGAGGCACAATTAATGTTGTTCATTGAATGTAGGGGGAGGAAGTCGGGTATAAATTGGAGGTTATGAAAGGTGGGATGGTGGTACTTTGTGGAGTGATACCGCCCCAAGTATGGTGGATGATACGGTCTGGGGCTGAAGACGGTGAGCGTTCTGACGAAATCTGGCACAGACCGAGAGATGATAAATTAATATGTGATCGGATCAGAGCATTGGGGTGGGAAAAAAGATCAAACAGAGATGATATGTGTCTGTCGGAAACAGTGGTATCATCATGCGGTTGTGAAGGTAATGTATGATATTAGTTGGGGGGTGATGGGGTAACTGTCGGTGTTGGTAATGAAGATTTGAAGCTTGGATGGGCGTCCAGAGATCTTGCCAAACGTGTGAATGTTCTTATAATTTTTTGTTGTCTTATTCCTGCTGAAGCATCTCTTAGAAGTTCAGTAACTTGTGAGTCATTGGGCTTTGAGGACTAGAAAGAGGCTTTAATGTCAAATTTTGAGTCATTGAGCTTCGAGGACCAGAAAGAAGCTTTAATGTCAGATTCTGGTAAATAGCAAACATTGAGATTAGTGATATGTCGAAGCAAGTTATGAACTATCAGATAAATTGTAAGTGAAGAAATATCAAGTATTAGAATTGAATGTACTCAAAAGAGATAGATATCGAATATAAGAAATGAGAATGTAATCGAATGAGAGAGATATCGAATGTAAGAAACAAGTTATGAAATAAATAAAAATATGTATTTAATTTATTTGTGTCTGTGTGTTGCATTGAGTACTGAATATTATGAGACCATGTTGATATAATTTTGTCGAATACATGCCATGTGTGTTATGTCGAAGGAAGTTGAATATGTGGGGCCAATGGCTGATTTCAAGGTTGATTGATTTGACTTTGGCTATGTAGAGTTCAAAAGTAAAATCACTGCAGATAAGTTGTGTTGTAATTATAAATAGAGGTTGTTGTTGCAGAGGTGATGCATTCATGCAAGATGGTGAAGACGGGAGCTCAGGCCCGGGATGGGGTGTACAGATGGGTACAGGCGATGTACTGGGTGTTGTTCAGCTGATATTTTGGTTCACGGAGCATGGAATAACATTTTGATGATCCTGAGGAACCAGATTATGAAGGGATGAGCGAGGCAGAGCAAAGGAGGCTGTAGAGGAGTTTGAGTTTTGTATAAAACTTTAGTTTTGGCGTCCTCTTGAATATTGTGGTGGAATGTGGACTCGAGCAAAGTTGTTGGTGAAAAGGGAAGATGAAGCGGCAGCTAGGGGTTTATGAGGAGTAAATGTTTGAGATGTAGGCATTATTTACTGGTTAAATGTTTTTAAAAAATGTAATGTAAGGAAATTTTGTATTAGGTGTTGTTGGTTGAAGGAATTTTTATTGTTTTGTCGAATGTGATATGCACTTGTCAACTGTAGGGAAATAAAGATTGTATTTAAATGAATTTTTGCCGGATAAAATGATAGGCAAGTTATGTCGAATATAATCCCATAAGTATAAGAATTGGTAGGATAGTAGGAATAGGGGAACGTACATGCAAAATGAATATGGCAAGATATGTTCCATTAGGTGATGGTATGAAATATAAGAAAAATAATGTAAATCAGTTATTGGATAAGATAGATCGCGCGCTGATGGAGATTAATGTGTCTACATAAATTCTTTGAGAATTTGAAGGATTGAAGTACAAATGTAGAGGTTTATTAATGGGGAGAAGATTAAGAGTCAAAGAAGTCGAGAAAAAAATGTATGAAACGTTATATTCGAGGAACTGGACGGTCGCAATGTGGTGTGATGAGCAGTCACGTGGGGTTTATAAATATGTCAGAGGTAGGCGACTGCTCATATCTTTTGCAAGCTAATTTTTTTTAAAGGATTGAATTGCTGTTGCTCGTCGCTGAAGTGGTTAGATACGATTGCTAAGGAGAATATTAGTCTGTTGATCAAAAGGGCTAAGCGAGCAAAGGAGAGGGATACAAAAGCGACACATAAACAAGGTTAGTAATTCTCCCAAATTGTTTCTCAATTTGATGGATTGGTTATAGATTAATGAATAATGTGTATGTGAGTTGGAAATGAATGAGTTATGTCCATGGATAAGAAATTAAATCTGATTGTCAGTGACTCTGAGTTACAAAATTCCTGTTGGAAATACTTGTTGTTAAAAGGAAAAAAATTGGATAGGAGGAGAAGTAAAAGGGATTGGTGAAGGGCACTGTAATTACAGCGCAGTGGGAGGAGATGGTGGTGAGGTAGCGAGATATGCAGAGATAGTTAGGATTTTTCCGGTTCGTGTGCCGAAGAAGGGGAATTCGTAATGTTTTGAAAGATTGTGCTTTGGAGGGAAAAGTTGAAACGTCTTCGAGAAACTATTGAAATATGTTAAATTCGAGTTAAAATGGCAAATAGAACAAAACATGTTAGCGAATATATATGTGATAAAATATAAATCATCAAGCAATAAGTAATGTGTTGTAATCGATGGTATAATATGGAAGAATATATTGCATCGAGAATTGAATAATATAAAATTATAGTAACAGATAGTAAAGTGAATATGTGATTTAGAGAAGAATATTGTGAATGTTATGATTATGAATTTATGAACTTATGAATGCATATATGTATCACATATGATAGATACTAACTGTAGTAAAAAATAGAATCTGATTGACAGGTTCATTAAAATGGCTGAACCAAATATAAACGTTGATAAAGATATATTTGCGAGTCTCGAAGATGTAAAGACCTTAATGATTGGTGTGAGAACTTGTGTGTAACAATTGGAGGGGGGGGGAGATACAGAGTAGGTTCGAGCAGTGTAGATATAGGGGGGGGGTGGAACATTTGAGGGTAGTACCTAGTACTATCAAAGTATATGAGGAGGGAGTGATAGTGACTGAGGTGGATCATGAGCCTGATGCGAGTGATCGAGAAGGGGGTGGGGATGGGGAAGAAGATGTGGGAGAAGGCGAAAAAGCATGTTATGGCGAGGGTCTAAAGACCAAAGAAATTATAAGTTTTAAGAAGAAATATGGTATTCCTGGGGATGTGATACTGGAGGAGTATCAATACGAAATGATCAACCAGGAAATACCCCTAGACGCTATTCTTGTACATCGAGAAGAAATAAATAAAGGGTTGAAGCTGCCCCTTAGGGCGGACCAGAAAAAATTAATGAATTTCTTTGATGTAGCACCGGGTCAATTCAATTCGAATGTATATGACCTGTTTAGGGTATGTGGTGCAATAAATGGTAGACTTAAGGCCAGAGCGGAGGAGGTAATAACTGTAGATGATTTGTGTGTGTATTACACATTGAAAATGAACCCGAAGCTAAAAGGGTATCATTACTTGGTGAGAATTTTGAAAAGGCCGTTGTTTTATGATATGGTACAACTGGAGGTCGATATACCGACGAACGATTACTAGTGTCCGGAAACTATGAGTTTGATCAAAAAAATCCTGAGGAGCCGCTAAAAAGAAAAGCGTTTCATCTAGGTCTGTGGTTAGGTAACTAAAATGATTAAGTTTGATGTAATTTTAGGTTAGATTTATGTTTGTAAATTTGTGTTTGGCTTTTTGTTTTGCAGCTTTGAAGGAAAGTGGGAAGAAAGCGGAAGTGGAGGAGGAATTATATAAGATAAGGAAAGGATTTTTTGGCAGGATCGGTAACTTAGCGATTGATCAAGATCGTCTAAGTACTATCTTCCAAGAAGCAGGGCTGAAAAGGTTGAGAACGAAAGGTTCTGATGTTCCTGTAATTGGGGGAAATATGTCGGTGAAGAATAAAAGAGTTGTAGATGTGAGTTTTCCATTGAACAGTCTTCGTTGACAGGGTACAACACAGATACGGAGATCGATGCTATTCTGGGGGAGTCTTTTGTGAAAAATAAGAAGAAAAGGAAGGTAAACGCTGAAGTACCTCCATTACTGAATCCAAAGAGGAAAACTTGATAATCGTCAACCGAGGGGGTCAAAGTGACTGCCAAACCTGCTGTCGTGGCTAGTGGGTTACCCCCACGAGGTTCGAGCAGTGTACTTCCCAAGAAGGTGACTGGTGGGACATTGAAGAAAAAATTTGAGGAGTCTGACTCGGAGGTGCAGAAGATTATGGAGTCTTATACAACTGGGACAGATGTATTGAAGAAAGATATGACGGATTGTATGGTGGGTATTGATAGCTTAGATACCTTTTTAAGTGAGAGATAAATGAATTTGGCGAAGGTGTGAAATTTTACTGCTTATGCTAGAATGAAAAGTTTGGTAGGTCAATCGAATACTCATTATATGACTTTCATGAAGATTAAGAAGTTGATGGGTAAAGTAATGGGTCGTGTTGAGGGTAGTGGTAAGCTGGCAAACTAGTTGGTTGCCTACAAAAATATAGAGAAGGACTTGACCGCGGAAAATGCGGATTTGAATGAGACTCTAAATAGGTAAAAGGTCGAAGCAAAGAAGGCAAAGGAGGCTGCGCTGGCGGAAGCGAAAACAGTGCTAGAGAAAGAAAAGAAAGAAGCTTTGGCATTGCAGAAATCCGCTTATGAGAAAGATATGAGAGAATAAGTTGCCGATGCTTGCAGAGCAATGGAACTGGAGTAGAACAAACTTCTTGATGAGGTGAAAGCTCGGATGAATGAAGAAAAGTTGCAAAAGTGCAAGGAAGTGAGGGTGCATTATTTAGAACAATTCAAGGAGGCAGAAGAAAAGAAAAAAAATACTATGAGGGTCTTGTAAAAGTTGGTGGTCTTCCATGTGACGATAGTTCAGATGATGATGTACCCCAGACGCCTAATGTTCGTGGAGTAATTGATGTGGTCGAAGATGAAGCGATGGTGGAGGTGAATGATCCTCGTCCTATGGAGGTAGCGAAGGTACAGGTGCCTGAAGGTGCCTTTAATGAAGAGATATCTCCTTCTGAAATGTTAAATCTTGTTTAAAGAGTGTTAGTTAAATGAAAGTATGTAACAAATGGTCAGTGAGACCGAAACTATTTTAATTTGGTATGTGCGATGGATTTTGGTGTTTGCGTTTTAATATTTGGAGAAATAACTCTTTTGCATGTTTAAATAAATTTAAGTAGTAGATGTGATAAAGTGATAGTTGATGTGAGCAGATAAGTTAAGAATGCTTGTATGCGCAAAATGTGAAAGATGGCCAATAAATGGCAAGTAAGGAGTACCAGATGTATATCCGGAGATAGGTATCTGGATTTAGATTTGGAGAAGAACAAGAGCTCATAAGAGTCTGTTCGACAAGTAAAGAGCGCGAAGTAAACTATCCTGTAATTAGATAGTGGTCGCGTGAAGTTGATTGACAGGTTTTAGGATACTTGTGCTAGCAAGAACCTAAAAAAATATCAAGATAGCAAGCAATTAGTTTATCTCAGGCATACTTGGTAAGTATTTATTGAGGTCAAATCAAAGTAGTAAAGATATCGTTGGTCTGATACATACTTGAGAAGTATAGATCGAGATCAAATCGAAGTAGAAAGAGATCGGTTGTCAGATCTATACGTGATAAGTATAGATTGAGAACAAATCGAAGTAGTAAAGAAGATAATGATAAAACAAATTGTTTATTTGATTCGAAGGAAATGATTATAGGGTATCATCTGTAAAATAATTTAAGATGGGCAGTGTTCCATGGGTACTCAAGCTGAACTTCATCTTCAGTCATGAGCCAATAAGTTCCGCTATTTGTTTTGTTGTTGACAATGTAGGGCCCCTCCCAGTTTTCTGATAATTTTTCAGAATTCTTAGGTTGAGTATGATCTTGTATCTGTTGTAGGACAAGGTTTCCAATACTGAACTTCCATTCTCAAACTTTTTTGTTGTATGCTTTTTTCAATATATCATGGTATCGTACCAAATTCGTAATGGCCTTATCTCTTGTTTCCTCGATCCAATTGAGGTTGCAAAGGAGATTGAGTTCATTGTCTTCATCTGGAATTTTGTGCCGAGTACTTGGTAGATTGAAGTCTGAGGGTATGACTACCTCAGTACCGAAGGCCATCATGAATAAAGTTCACTCTGTTGATACTCGAGGAGTTGTATGGAAAGCCCATAATATACTGAGTAGTTCATCTACCCATCTGCCTTTCTTGTCGTCAAGGCGCTGTTGTAAGCCAGATTTGATGCCTTTGTTCATGGCTTCTGCTTTTCCGTTGCCTTGAGGATAATATGGTGTAGAAGTTGTCAACTGAATCTTATATTTGTGAAGGAAAGCAAGGACTTTAGAGAAGATGAACTGTTTGCCATTATCAGAGCGTATCATTTGCGGATGACCAAACCGGGTAATGATGAATTCTCAAAGAAACTTGATGACCTCATTCTCATCAGTATGGCATAAAGGAACAACTTCAACCCTGGGTAAAGTAATCGGTGGTAACTAAGACGAACCTTTTGTTTCTCGATGTTGGATGGAAGGGGCCAATGATATCGATTCCCAATTGTTTAAATGGCCAAAGGACATTGCTAACATGTAAGTTGGGGCCAGGCTCTTGATGTTCTGAGCGTGGATTTGGCATTTGCAGCATTTATGAATAATGTCTTCGCAGCCTTGTCTCATCTCAGGCCAAAAGAGTCCTTGTGTGAATGCACATTGGGCTAGCGATCATCCAGAAACATGTACACCACAGATACCTTTGTGAAGCTCTCTAATTTTGATCTGAGCTTGCTTCTGTGAGATACATTCGATATGTGGTCAGCCTCTAGTGAGTCGATATAATATTCCATTTTGGATGGTGAATCGAGGGTACTTGACTAATAGGGATCGAGCTTCTTCTTTGTCACTGGGAAGGATGTTGGTGTTGAGGTAAGCATAAAATGGTCTTCTCCAGTCGTCAGGGTCGTCATCTTTAGTAATGGTTATCTGGAGTGTTGACAAGATATCGAAACTAGAATGTTTAATGATCTTAATTTCTAAAGATCGTTTTTCACTGTCTCCCAGCATTACAACGATGTAAGCTAATGCATCAGTATGACGATTTTCTTGCTGAGGTAAATACGAAATGGTTGCATGCTTAAATTTTTTTATCTTTTCTTCGACTAGGGCTGCATAATCAATCATTTTTCCTGTTGTCTTGAAAGTTTTATTGTAATGATTGGCGACGAGTAAGGAGTCGACATATACTGCTAGTTCCTCAGCTTCGAGAGTAAGTGCAAGATCGAGACCGTGCAAGATTCCTTCATAGTCTGTTTTATTATTGGTAGCATAGAATCTGAGTTTGATAGCATTTTCTATGCGATGATTGGAAGGCATGACGAGGACTATGCCAATTCCGGATCCTTGTAGTCCTGCCGATCTGTCCGTAAAAAGTTGCCAACTGGAATTCTTGGACCATGCGTCTGGTTCTGCAATTGAGTCGTCGGTGAGGATTTCTTTGAGTTCTTACCAATCAGTGCCTTCAACGGGAAAATCTACCAAAAAGTCGGCCACTGCTTGTCCCTTGATGGATATTTGAGGTTTAAACCCTAAGGAAAACATACCATTGTTGAACTTGTCAAGATTTTTCCTTTTTGGAGAGTACGAGTTTAAGGTGGTATTTTGTAATGAATTTGATGGGGTGTGCTTGGAAGTATGGACAGAGTTTTTGAGAGCTATAAACCAAAGCGAGAAGTTGCTTCTCAGTGGTAGTTTATCATTTTTCAGCAGGCATAAGAGTTTTACTGATAAAGTAAATAAGTTTCTCGATGCCTGCATCTTTTCGAATAAGGCTAGAGCTGATGGAGTCATCAGTGGTGAATAAGTACATGGTGAGTGTTTCGCCATCAACTGAAGTACTCATTATAGGAGGACGCCCCAAGTATCGTTTAAGATCTTTGAATACCATTTCATAGTCCAGAGTCCAAATAACTTCATTTTTCTATTTTTTTTTAAAGAGGAGTGAGGTTTCCACGAAGAAGAAGGTAAAGAAGTTTGCATCGATCAGATAAATTTGAGATGAATCTGTGAAGAGCGGCTATTTTGCCAGTAAATTTTTGAACATCTTTTTTTGTTCGAGGAGAGGGAATTGCCATGAGTGCTTTGATTTGAGTGGGATCAATTTTGATTCCTCTTTTACTGACTAGATGACCCATGAATTTTCTAGATGCGATGCCAAATTGGCATTTCTCTGGGTTTAGTTTTATCTGGTATTTGCGAAGGATATCAAAGATAGTTTGGAGGTTGTGGAGATGATCTTCTCTTTTTAGGCTTTTGCATATCATATCATCGATATAATCCTCTATGATTTTTCTGAGCTGATCTTTGAACATTTGGGTGACCAGTCGTTGGTAAGTAGCTCCAGCATTCTTTAAACCAAAAAGCATTACTGTGTAATAGAAGAGTCCTCTTTCAGTTATGAAGGTGGTTTTCTCTTAATCCTTTTTGGCGAGTGGAATTTGGTTGTATCCCGAGGCGGCATCCATCATAGAAAAAAGTTTGTGTCCTGCGACTGAGTCGAGAAGTTGTGGAATTAGTGATAGCGAGAAACTGTCTTTGGGTGTGAATTTGTTGGGTTCTTTGAAGTCGACACAAACTCTTATTTTCCATTTTTCTTTGGCACGACGACGATATTAAAAACCCACTTCAGATATTTAACTTCCCAAATAAAGCCGACACGAAGAAGTTTATCAATTTCTTCGTTGACTGAATCTCAAAGTCGGGGAGCTAAATTCCATCATTTTTGGATGACAGCTTTTGTGTCTGGAAGGAGGTTGAGGTGGTGGCAAGCGATTGAAGGGTTGTTTCCAGGCATTTCATGAAAAGTCCAGGAGAAGACGTTAATGTTTTTTCTGAAGTAGATGTACCGTGGCCTCTTTTTCGTTGATTGACAGCTTGGATCCAATAAAAGTTGTGTGCTCGGGGCCATTGAGTTCAACAGTTTCGGCCATTTCAATATCATGTTGCTCAAGTGTGGGTGGTGTTCCAAGCTGTAGTTGCTATGCTTTGAGAAGTTTAGTTATATGGGGGTTAACTGTGGTATTTTTGCACATTCGTGTGACTGCTTGGCTGCCTTGATTTTATAGACTCCGTGATCCGTAGGAAAACATAGTGCTAAATGATAAGTCGAGGGTACTGCTTTGGTAGAATGTAACCAACTGCATCCCAAAATGCCCAAATATTTGGACTCTGCATTAATGATAAGAAATTTGACGAATGTGGTTTCGAAACCTGCTTGAATTGCCAGAGTGATTTCTCTTGTGGGTGATTCTTTTAAACCATTGAAGCCTGTAATTGTTGTTGTCGATGCCTTTACTGAATCTGTAAGGCCTAAGACTTCGATTGCTCTTCAGAATAAGATATCCGTGACACTTCCGGTGTCAATGAGAAGCGTATATAAGTAATCCTGTCTGACTTTGAGCATAATAACAAGAGGGTCATCATGAGGGTATTTATCATGACTGGTGTCGCAGTCCTCGGATGTTATTTGGTAAGGACATTTGGATTTGCTTGTACTTGGACGAAGTTTTGCCGATTTGTCTGAGGAGGTCATTTTGCAGCAAGACGTAATACGATCGTCTTGATTTCTTTTCTTCCCTTTTTCAATCTCGATCATATACAAATGGAAAGCTTGTCCCTGGACCTGATATTTCTTAACTTCTGTTGTTTTTGCTTGTTCTTCAAGAAATTTCTGAATGTCGATGACATAATTGTGGAGTCTTCCAGCTAACAGGATACGATGAAAGATACGTATGAGGGAGTAACAGCTATCAGTTTCATGACTATGTACATTATGATACTGGCATAAGGGTCTGTTCGGAAGATCTGTAATTGCTTGTGGCGCCCGGTAACACTCATCTCCCTTTATCGTCGGTAAGATAGCGGAGAGGGTTGTTGTCATTAGTGATAAAATTAGGACAGGTCTGTTGGGCTTGCCCTCTTTTCTTCTAATGTTATAAGTGCTTTTGACGTGTTAATTCAGTGCTTCAGTAGTGACTGCTCGTTGGGACGGGGTCGAAGATGCTTCTTGAGAATGTATAACAGAGGAGCTTTTCATCTTATCTATCTTTAATCGTTCTAGCTCAATGTAATTATTAACCACGTCAATCATTTCAGTGACCGTACATGGTTTATGTAGAGTAAGCTCTTCGCGAACTTTTGAGTCGATGTGCAAGGCGGAGGTGAATGTTGGAACCACAATTTTGGGGTCTGAATTTCCAATCTTCCATGTTTCCTGCAGAAAATGTTTATAAAAGTTTGCCAAGGTTTCTTTCACGCCTTGCTTGAAGTAAAACAAAGAGTCAACGGTGATTTCGCGCTCCCTAGAATGAGCGTAGTTGGATTCAAAAAGATTTTGCAATTGGCTGAAGGTGGTGATGGAGGCTTCTTGGATAGTATGAAACCATCTGAGTAGTTCTTTTAGGCTCATGTTGAATAACCTATACAACATATGGTCAAACTTGGAGTATAACCTAACTGCTGCTTTTAAATGTCGAACATGTGTCAACAGATCAGTTTGGCCTGCATATTGGATAAACTTAAGTATATAGAATTTTTTTGGGATGGGCATATTTTTGAGATATGGAGAGATGGGGTTTGTTTCGATTCGATCTAGCGTAGATCGTCGGCCTGGGATGTTAGAGTTGATAGCTTGGATTATGTTGTTAAGGTCATCTAAAGTGATGAATTGCTGCGGGGGACGAGGCAGGGCTGCAACCTGGGGAACGAAATCGCCCTGTCCCTCTGTCCCAATCGATCTCTGATGGGCCTCCTTACTAGCGGAGAAATTTGATGACGTATGCGTCGACTTCCTTGGGTTGTCGAAGCTGAAGAAGTTAAGCCAAAATGTCGAGAGGCTTTATTTGGATTTCCCGATCTGGATTGAGACATTCGCTGATCGTCCTCTTTCGGTTGATCATCGCATTGAATTGCTCTTGATCGATGTTCACTTCGAGCCAGTGGAGGTGACGTTTGGTGAGCAGTGATTCAATCTTGTGTCCTTCGTAATCTTTCCATATCTTTTTGATATGTTTGGCTTTGCTGATCCAAGGCTTTTCTCCACATGCCTCTTTCCGTTTGTAGCGCTTGAGCTTGGATACGCTGATCTTCCAGTCTCTGAGTTTATTTTGCGGCCATTTTTTTTAAAGTTCAAGAACCGCACTGTGCAACTTAAGAGCTCCTGGTATGTCATGATCTCTTACGGTACGGGAATGGCTCCTCAAGTTCATGTTTGTCATCGGATGGTGTTTAGATTGGAAATGGTAGAAAAAATGCAGATTTCCCACAGACGGTGCCAATTCTAATGGCGTGTTTTCCGGGAGGAAAACCTTCACCAATACTGTTCGTAAGGATTACGCAATAAAGAGCTAAACATCCAGGATTTTGCGTGGAAAACTTGGTAAAGGCCGAGAAAAACCACGATCTCGAGGAGGATTTGATGTAAAATCTAGTAGATGCTAGTTATTACAAGTTTTCAGAGTGTCGTTAGTGTTAAGGATTGATGATCGTAAGATTTACGGTCCTTTAGAACTTATTCTCTACCTGTATTTATAGTAGATACAGGCAGGTTACAAAAAAAAAATTAGTCTCTTATTTCGGGGGTAGTGGGCGAACTTTCCGGATCTCTAACAGTTCCTTCTTGACCGGGCATCAATGGAAACTTTTGGTAATTCGAGGACTCACAGAATCTTCCAAAATGTTGAGTTGTCTTCGACTATAGGATGTTAAGCTGTCTTCGACTATAGAATGCTGGCTTATTCTTGTCGAATCTGGGGAATATGATACTATAATAGCATTATACTATTTTCATATAAAAGCTAATATGAAAGTAAGGGTGCAAAAGTGCATCATTGAAGTTTTTTCATGCAGGCTTTGTAGATGTAGATTAACCATATCGATTGAATATTTTTTTTTCTAAAAAAAACAAAAGAAAATGCCCCAGACTTTATCTGTGGCAAAAATAAAAAAACCACGGCATAAATCTATGGCAGCACGTTAAAATTTATCATGGACAAGGTCCGTGGCAAAATAATAGCCACACCCTTTTACTGCGGACCTCGACTACGGGTTATATCTGTGATATTTTTCTAATTTCCATATACAAAGACTATGGTAAATTTACTAAATTGGTATAGTGGAATCAAGGAATGTTGATAGGACATGAATGGGTTTAGAGCACAAGCTGAGTATCGTGTTAAACATGAGATGTCACTGTAAGGTTTGAAAAACCTGTACCGACTAGGAATGCACTTTGTATGCCCAGTTTGTTGAGTAATAAATTCGAATTTGGTGCTCATAGAAGTTCATTATGTTCACGGGACGAATGACAATCAAATACGAAGGTAAGAAAGTTATTATGGTGATTTTTAGTATTTCTGTTATAACAGAGCTTTAGTCTGTTCACCCAAGGATAGGCAGTGACCTTTATGTTCGAATAAAAAATGATTATGATTGAATAGATGTCTCTAAAATGGTTTTATTCAAATATTACTTTTCTCTGCTCGAGTAGACCTTGTATTTCATATTTTTCAAGTTAAGTTGTGTTCATTTTCTTGCCTCGTGATTCATACTTTTTAGCCCTAACTTTTGTAAAGTCTTCCCAATTATATAAGGGATACTTATAGTATTTCTTATGATGTATGAGAGTTCAAATTCTAGAAAGATAATTTTAGGGTTTGTAAGAACTTCATTGAAAGCTTTGGGAAAGCTTGAGAGTGAGATCGATTGTAACCTTTGATATCATTAGTGTATTGTTCGCGGGGAGTGGCTTTCATCCAAAAGAGTTTTCCACTTCCCTCATCTAGGTAAACCTTATGTTTATGTTTGTTATTAGTTTTGTTTATTTTCTTATTTTGGCAATTCTGCATATTGTTCTTGGCATAGAATTAGGATTAACTACCTCGATTATCAGCAATTGGTATTGAAGTGCTTGGTTTAGGGCTTGTGTGGCTAAGAACGATGGCCGAAGAAGAGAAATTGAAGACCGAAAAGTTTAATTGATCAAATTTTGGAGTGTGGAAGATACAAATAGAAGATTATCTCAATCAAAAGGATTTTGGCTTACCACTGGGTGAGATTGAGATGAAGCTGACAGATCATGAGGTTGAAAAGTTGGTGTGCTTGGATTGCAAGGCACTTAGAACCATTAGGTTCGTGCTATCATCTCAGATTCTACATATGATTTCCAAAGTTGTGACAACGAATTAGTTGATGGAGACGTTATCCTCCATGTACTCAGAACCGTCTGGGGCAAATAAGGTACATCTATTACGTCGTTTGCTTACTTTAAAGATGAAAGAAAATGGTACTATGAAAGCTCACATTAGTAAGTTCAATACAATTCATGATCAATTAAAATCTTTAACAATTACTTTCGCGGAAGAGGTGAGAGCGTGGGTTATTTTGAGGGAGATGCATAAAAGCTGGGCAGGGTTTATTACTGCAATAAACAATTTATCAGGGAAGGAAGTAATTAAATTTAATACCATAATATCGTTGATTATGAGTGAAGATAATAGGCGTAAAACTCTAAAACCCTCTTCAAGTTCAAGTGGCAGTGAGTTGAACGTCGAGGAAAGAGGAAAGTCCTTTTGAAAGAGGCTAAAGAATGAAAGAGGTCATTCGTAATCGAGGGGAAAGTCCAAGCCACCTAGTGCATGTTGGAGTTATGGAAATAAGGGTCACTTAAGGAGTGATTGTAATTCTCCTAAGAAAGATCATGATTAGGAGAAAAATATAATGAATGTCACTGAGGAGGATAGTTCTGATGAGGCATTGCTTCTTTTGTGTGACGATGCTAATAACTCATGGATAGTTTATTCGAGTGCCTCATTTTATGCTATTGCAAATGTAGGTTTCCTAACCAATATTGTTAAAGGCGACTTCGGTACGGTTTTCCATACAGGCAAGAGTACTCATAATATTATTAGAAAGGGAAATTCTAAGTTGAAGTTGTCTTCGAGGGTGATATTGATTTTGAAGAATGTGCGACTTGTACCCAAATTGGGACGTTACCTTATCTCGGTTAGCCAATTGGCTGATGATGGTGGATATGTAAGTACCTTTGGTGATAATTTTTGGAAGGTCACAAAGGGAGCTGTAGTAGTGGCTTGGGGATTAAGGCAATAAATATTGTATACAGCGCAAGACACAATTTCCACTATTTGCATAACCACTCTTGGGATTGATACAAGTACATGGCTGAAATGGTTCGGTTACATGAGTGAGAATGGAATGTAAGATGATGGTTACTAAGGGAAAACTTGTGGGTTTTGACGAGGTTGATCTTAAGTTTTGAAAATAGAAGAAGGTTAGTTTCTCTAAAGCTAACAGGTTAAGGAAATTTGAAAAAGCTAGATCCTATTCGTACAGATGTATGAGGGCCAACCAAGGTGTTTTCTCTTAATGGTTCTCATTATTATGTTACTTTCATCGATGACGCTACCCGTACACCATGTGTCTACTTTGTGAAGAGAAAATCAGATGTATTTGTTAGGTTCAAGAAGTGGAAGGCTTTAGTTGAAACTGAAGCCAGCTTGATGAAGTATCTTCGGTCGGATAATGGGGGCAAGTACTGTAGTGACGATTTTGAAGACTTTTGCGCATCAAATAGCATTAGGCGATAAATGACTAATTTCGAAACACCACAACAAAATAGAGTTGCAAAATGTATAAACCAAATCGTAAATGAAAGAGCAAAGAGTATGAGAAACTCAATGCCAAATTGTTGAAATATCTTTGGGCGGATGTGGTTAGTACGGTAGCATACTTGATAAATGGAGCGCCTTCGACAACTTTGGGCTTTGGATTGCTTGAAGAAGCATGAACCAGGAAAGAGGTAAACCTTTCACACTTGCATATTTCCTGTTGTGCCTCATATGTGCTTGATACTTCAGATACAAGGACCAAGTTGGATGCAAAGTCAACGAAGTACATATTCATTGAATATGGTGGTGATGACTTTGGGTACCGATTTTGGGATGCGAAGAATTGGAAAGTTATCTAGAGCTGAAATGTTACATTCAATGAGAATGTTTTATATATAGACTTTATAGTACCTGTGGAAAGGAATCGAAGTGAAGCAACGAAAGTTTTGATATTGAATTTGAACCCTCTTGAGATGTTGAAGAAGAAGTCATGATTCTGTCCGATCCACCAGATCAAAATAAGGAACCTGATGATCTAGACATTTCAATAGCACTTTGAAAGGAACTGAGAAATACAAAAACTCCTGCTCGGTACGTTAACTTTATACATCACTTGTTACTTACGGATGGTTGTGAGCCGAAAAGTAACAGGGAGGCTTTAGATGTGGAAGCCAAGAACAAGTGGGAACTTGTTATTAATGATGAGATGCAATCATTGTCAGTAAATCAAACTTGGGGCTTAGTTCAGTTATTGAATGGGAAGAGAGCATTGCACAACAAGTGGGTATATAGACTAAAGCAAGAATTTGATGCTTCGAAGAGATTCAAGGCTAGACTTGTGGTGAAGGACTTTTAACAGAAAGAAAGCTGTAATTTTGGTGAGATTTTTGCTCATGTTGTGAAGATGTCTACTATTTAGGTTGTAATGAATATGGTTGTAGTTGAAGATTTACATCTTGAGCAGCTTCATGTTAATAAAGCATTTCTTCATGGTAATCTTGATGAAGAAATCTATATAAAGTAGCCAGAAGGGTTTGTAGTAAAAGGTAAAGAAGATCTAGTATATAGGCTCATGAAGAGCTTATATGGTTTGAAGCAAGCATCGAGGCAGTAGAATTTAATATTCTATCAGTTCATATCCAGAAAAGGCTTTTCGAAATGCAATACGGATCACTATAATTTAATTAAGAATACGGGAAACACATATATCATTCTACTTATGTATACAGATGATACGTTGGTAGCAAGTGCCAACATGGGAGAGATTTTTAAGTTGAAGGAACAGTTGCCTATGAAGGACATCTGCAAAGTACTCAAGCAGCTTAATATTGATGGTAATAAGGTCATTAGTATACCATCGGGAGGTCACTTTAATTTGCCAAAGCCGTATTATCTGAAGACGCAGAAGGATCTTGATGAGATGTGGAAGGTTCCCTATTCATCAATAGTTAGTAACCTTATGTACGTTATAATTTGAATGAAATCAGATATTGCCCAAGAAATGGGAGTTGTTAGTAGGTATATGAATAATCCAGGCAAGGAGCATTAAAGAGTTATGAAATGGATACTTAGGTATCTAAAAGGAACTCAAGATATGGCATTATGTTATGGGGGTTCTCAGATATGCTTACAGGGTTTCGTTGAGTCTGATATAGCGAGTGACATTGATAGGCAGAAGATCACTAGTAGCTTCGCATTTATATTGGGAAGCGATACGGTTACTTGGGTTTTGAGGCTATAAAAAATAGTAGTTTTGTCTACGATGAAGGCGGAATATGTTGTGGCCACAGAAGCTTATAAGGATATGGTTTGGCTTAAAGGGTTGATGAAAGAGCTAAGCAAGGAACAAGATCTTCCTAAGTTGTATTGCAATAGTCAAAGCGCGATACACTTACTGAAGAATGCAACTTTTCACTCTTGGACCAAGTATATTGATATTCGATATTATTATATTCGCTTTCTCCTTGAGGACGGTGTGTTGAAGTTTGAGAAAAATCATACTAATGCGAATCTCCCCGATATGTTTATGAAGGTGGTGACATTCCAGAAGTTGATGACATGTACAACTTTTAAGATAATGGTGTACTCTGCCTCGATAACATGAGTTGTCAAAGAGACAGTCTGTATGGATAACGGGGTATGCTGCCTCATCAGCTTAGGCTGTCAAAAAAGCTGGCCTGAAAAGGCAATGAGGCACATTGCCTCATCAGCGTGGGTTATCAAAAGAGTTGGCCATCTATAACTCAGGTGCTTTATGTCTCTCCAACGAGAGAATAAGGGAAAGGGTCGTGTCATCTTGGTGAGCTTTGGTCGGCGTTTCAGGGCGTGATACTAATAGCTCACTAAAATTCTAAGGGGGTGAATATGGAGGTAGTTCGACGCGGATTGTTGGACTAGACAAGCCCATACACCTAACATTCATTACTTGATTGCCATATTATCATTCTAGTATATTTTCATGTTCTATTGATTGTTTACTCTACATGCTTTACAGTTTACACTGTCTATTAATAAGCTATTTGAATCTATAAGTGATCATTACAGCTGTTAGTTGGTACTGAGATTACTTGCAAGGAGTTAGGGCGTCTGCTCACCTAGTCCAATACATTTCAGATACAGGTGTCGAGGATAATGGACCTACTGTGTATTATGAGATTATAAATGATTAGACAGACGATTATAGGCAGGTTGGATATGGAGGCGACGGATAACATCAGAGTTTCAGGACATCGAAAGATCCTTAGTCATATATTAGTTGTACATTAGAGCAAAGTAAGACTATTAGTATTTTGATGTATATATTAGCTGGTGATTATTAGCTTGTATATATTTAGGCTTTTCCTTATGTATCATACACACTCTTATATATAAATATCATGGTTTTGGTTTTGTGACATGCTTTATTATTATAATACATATATAGTTAAACTATACAGGGTTGTTGTTAAGAAAGTTTTTGTAAGTTCAGATTTTCCTCTACTTTGAGTAGCAGGGAACCTAGCCAACTGCTTTGGCGAGGTCTTTCAGTGCTTACTGCGGCGGGGTATCACAACTGTCCTGCAGGTAAGTCGGGTGATACGTCTATAACTAGATATCACAGCTGATACGGTTACACGAGTTTACCATCTAGATTTGGGGTACTAATTACAGCATACCATTATCTCGTAATATACATTTCTCAGTTTTTGCCTTACTATTCACCTACATTCCATGTTTCTATGGTGGTATGAAGTTCAAATATATCACCACATTTCCTCTCATTTGGCTTATTTCCCTACCTAAGGGCTACATGCTTTCTTTTGGTTAGGCGAGCAGACGATAAAGGCTCTTTTAGCCAGTCTATAATACAATAGTCTTTCGCATAGTTAGTAAGTTCGTGATTAATTCACGAATTATACGTGGCCCGAACGATTAATTAACGTATTGTATTCTTCCGCCGACTTTTAAAAAGAATGATTAAAAAGTCGCAATCTTTTGGACCCCTAAGATTGTTTTGTGTATAATTCCCGAATGCACCGAATGACCGGATTTTTTTTTAAAAAATTTAATGAATAGAAATGTGTGTATATTTTTCCAATGAGTTCTATATTTATTCAAAAATAAAGTTTCTAACCATATTTCTCTCCGGCTCTCTCATTAAACTTTCTCACACTTTCTTTTTGGTAAAATATTTTGCTCACTCAATGTCAAGTCTGATTAAACTGCCCAAGGGGTACTTGATATGATGAGTTAATACTAAGCCTAAAGCCCTAAACAATCAGTGTACTTAATGCCTCGTCGTCTTCGCAATAACATATATCAACATAGACACATATTAACCACAAGGCTCGATGTTCAAAGGCTTCTAGAGCAATGATATCACTCTATAAGAAAAAACTTATCTAGATCATAATGCAAAAATAAAATAAAGTAAAAGCATAATATGCATTTTTCTAAATAATTTGCCAAAATTTTCATATTGAACATTACATAAAAATTTGAATTTTTTTCTCCCCGACTGCATCCGAATAATTTCGGAATTCCGAATTGCTAACTGTGGCTTCTCCTCATACTAGGTCACTTCACCTTGACAATAGAAGGTGCAATAGTTCATTGTCATTTGCACAAAGTTAGAAAGATTAAAGATGTATATCCACTTTTTTATTGGGGAAAGAGTACCTCTATGTCACATATGAAGTCCTATTTTTCTTATGCATCCGCGTTATTTGGACAGCTAAAAAATGACGAGTTTAAACTTACACAGTTACACATCAACTGTAATGGATAAGTATAAGAAATTGCTTAAGTAAACTAAATATAAAGTTATAAAGAAGGCTAATTTTAGCACCAATCTTCTTGGCCTTGATAGTTTTCAAGGCATCTTGTTGTCTAAAACGTGTAATGCCTTGGCTCGTCAACCGAATATTTTGGTTTCTCTTTGTAAATAGAATCTTTAGGATATTATAAAGCCTTGTAAAAAGTTTCATTAATTTCTGCAGAGTTTAGTTTAGCCTTTAGGGGGAGTACGTTTCATCTTTAAAATGATGTTTCCTTTTGGTTGTAAGCTGTTTACATAGTAGTTATATTGTAGAGGAAGTGTCTCCTTACATCCAAGTTGAAACTAAAGCTTTGTAATCTTGTTGATAGCTAATAAAAGAAAGTTTTACATCTCTGTACTGATGTATGTTGCTTTGCTATTATTTGATGTTATTATAAAAGATTGCTAAAAGAGACGGATAAGAAGGCTTACTTGAGGCACAATCCTCGAGTGCCGCACGTACCAAGCATGTAATCTTAGCTGGTCTATGATAGTTGGTATTAGAGCTATGTTCTAGTAGGCGAACAATCTTGTTAGCTATGATGGAAGGTCCTGATGCTAATGCCCATATCCTACGTTAGGAAGGACAACCAAGTAATCTCAAACCAAACACCTGAACGCAGTTAGACCAACTAGAGTCTTAAATGAAAGCTCTAGGTGGGATTATTGATGAAGTAACAAATTTGGGAGAATGATTGGACAGGTTCTCAGATGACCAAACTCATATGGGTGAACGTTTTTTGTTACGCTAGAAGGGGTAGTCGAAGGAAATATGGCTACACTTCTAGATCAAGTGGCTAAACTATCATCGGAGGTAAATCTCCTCGTTATGGTTGTTAGAACTGGTGAGCCAGCACCTTTGGGCAGTGGTGTAGAGTAGCCCAAAATTAAGGTCCCCGAACCCAAAGTATACGAGATGACCTCCCTTGTTACCTTATGGATGAAGCCAGATGATTAGGATCACAGCGCCATGTTGAATGAAGTCTCGCGGGTACTTACTAAGTTATAGGATGTAATGCCGAAGGAACTGCTAAAAGTATTACCTCCACAAAAGCCTATTGATCATCAGATCGAATTAGTACCTAGAGCCAAGCCTCTTGCCAAAGGACCGTATAGAATGAGTCCGCCTGACCTAGAAGAGCTTCGCAAACAACTTGATGAATTGCTGGAATCGGGCTTTATTCTCCCCTCAATGGTGCCATATGGTGCCCCAATCTTATTTCAAAAGAAACATGACGGAAGTCTGCAATTATGAGTCGACTATCGAGCCTTGAATAAGGTTATGGTGAAGAACAAATATCTAATACCGCTCATTACTGACTTGTTTGACCAACTTATATCTGCGAAGTACTTTTCTAAACTTGGTTTAAGATCGGGTTACTATCAAGTTCGGATTGCTGCTAGTGATGAACTGAAGATAACGTGTTCTACTGGATATGTGGCATACAAATTTATTGTTGTGTCATTCGGCTTGACCAACGCTTCAGCAACATTCTGCACTCCTATGAATGAGCTCTTCTGGAAATATATTAACAAGTTTGTAGTGGTCGACCTTCATGATATTTTTATCTACAGCCGCACTATGGAAGAACACCTTGAATATCTTCGCCAGGTATTCCAAGATCTATGTCAAGTTAGTGAAATGCTCATTTGCCCAGGAGCAGGTTTTCTTTCTTGGACACATTATTAGTGGAGGAAAAATCTGCATGGATATGGAAAAGGTGCGCGCTATTGCGGAGTGGAAGACTTCTACGAAGGTTACATAAGTTCACTCTTTTTTGGGCCTCCTGAACTACTACCGCAGGTACATCGAAGGATATTCGAAGCATGCGATACTTCTTACCGATCTTCTCCAGAAGGACCTATCTTGGTTATGGACTGATGAAATGTCAAACAACATTTGACAATTTGAAGTAGGCAATAATTAGTGACCCAGTCTTAGCCTTACCAAATATTTCCAAGCTGTTTTAAGTATATACCAATGCGTCTAATTATGCTATTGGTAGAATATTGTTACAACATGAACATCTAGTTTACCTATAAGAGTAGGAAGCTGAATAATACAAAGAGGCAGTATTCAGCACAAGGGAAGGAACTCCTAGCTATTGCGCATTTTCTGCAAGTATGTCGACATTATTTATTTGGAATAAAGATTATGGTGAAGATCGATAACAATGCGGCAAGCCATTTCCTTACCAATAAGAAGCTGACATCGAAGTAGGCTTGTTGGCAAGAATTTCTAGCAGAGTTTGATTTAGATCTCGAGCACAAGCTTGGGAGGATGAACAATGTACCTGATGCATTGAGCCGTAAAGCTGAACTAGTAGCCATTTCTAAAGCAGCCAAAGTAGTCTCAATTTCATATCACTAATACACTTCAAGATAGATCCACGAAGGATTTGCAGTAGATCCTTAAACCCATCATTAAGCTACTCAAATAGGGGAAAACCAAACAGTTCTAGGTAGAAGATAATATTCTGTATATGAAGGGGCATAGGATTTATGTTCCTCGGTTCGCCGGACTAAGACGGGAGCTGATAAAGGAGTGCCATAACAATTTTTAGGCAAGCCATCCAGGTTGGCGGAGAACATTATCCTTATTGCATAGAGGTTACTATTGGCCAAAGGATCACGACAAAGTGATGGATTATATGCGGGCTTGTCAAATTTGCAAGTAGGACAAAGTTGAATGGGACTTTCCACTTGGATTGCTTGAACCACTTCCCTTGTCGATACAACCTTGGGAAAGCATTTTTCTGGACTTCATCTTAGGGTTACCTAAAACTAAAGGATATGGTCCCATCCTAGTGATCCTTTACAGATTCTCTAAGTTTACAACGTTTGTTCCAACTCCTATTATTTGCCCACCAGATAAAATAGTGAGTCTCTTTGTGAAGCACATTGTCAAGTATTGGGGTGTGCCATAGAACATCATTAACAATAAAGATCTAAGCTTCATAGGGAAGTTTTGGAAGGAAGTGTTTAGATTACTAGGATCCACTCTCAACATCACAACTAGTAACCACCTGCAGTCTGATGGCTAGGCTGAACACTTTAACATAATGTTGGAGGAGTATCTTTGGCACTTTATTAGTGTGAATAAAAAGAACTGGGCGGAACTCCTAGATGTAGCACAGTTTTGCTTTAATCTTCAGAAGAGTTTATCATTAAACAAGAATCCCTATGAGATACTCTTAGGATAATAAACCCTCACATTGCACACTGTAATCTCGGGTTACAAAGGAATAATTCCTTGAGTATACCAGTTTGCAAAGGAATGGCAGAGAAATACTGATATTGCTCGTGCATACTTGGAGAAAGTGTCTGCTAGAATGAAGAAATAGGCTGACCAGAAGAGGCGACCAAATCCTTTTTAAGTTAGAGACCTTGTTCTTATCAAGACCTAACACCTTCAGCATAAAAGCAATAGAGTTCACAAAGGCTTGGCACCCAGATATGTAGGTCTGATGTCGATCATTGCACGAGTTTGAAAGGTTTCTTATAAGCTTCAACTGCCACCCCATCTTTACTTCACCCATCTATTGTTCCATGCCAGTGCCCTCAAGCCTTACCACAAAGACAAGAAAGATTTGAGCTGATGTACCATCAGACCACAGATTCCTAACAAGCCAATCAACCCATACCAAGTTCTAGTGAGTGTTTTTGCACACAGAGTGACCTATGTTGATCCAGACACCAAAGATGAAATCTATGAGTACCTTATGAAGTGGAAGGACCTGCCAGAAGTAGAAGCTAGCTGGGAGCACAAAAATTCTCATCCCCTGCTGATCCGACTTAAGAAGATTGAAGCAAGCAGGGGAGGAAAGAGAGGAGAAAGATGAAGAAGAAGAAGAAGAAGTTGACGATGATATCTCCAAGCTGAGTAGGGGTAAGTGTAACGCCTTGGCTCGTCAGCCAAATATTTTGGTTTCTCTTTGTAAATAGAATATTTGGGGTGTTATAAAGCCTTGTAAAAAGTTTTTTTAATTTTCGTATAGTTTAGGTTAGTCTTTAGGGAGACTATGTTTCGTTTCCAAAAATAATGTTTCCTTTTGGTTGTAAGCTGTTTACTTAGTACCTATATTGTAGAGGAAGTGTCTCATTTACATCCAAGTTGGAACTAAAGCTTTGTAATCTCTTTGATAGCTAATAAAAACTAGTTTTACATTCCATCTTGGTATTGTTATATGTTGCTTTGCTATTATTTGATGTTACTATAAATGACTGTTAGAAGAGGCGGATAAATATGTTTTTTTAAGGGCTAGCTAGGGGACATACCCCCATGAAATAAAAGGAGAAGAGAACTATACAAGGTGGGGATAACTCTTAACCAAACTAAACTACTCTGTACAATTAAGGAAGAGAGACCCTGGACACCAACTGAAATAAAGATAATACAAAGAGAACAGGAGAGAAAAACTACACAACAAAGAAACTATTGAACTCGAAAGCACCAACTCTACATTGCTATCTACAAGTGCCTATAATGGCAGAACATGGTACAAAAGCAATTTCCATTACCAGTAGGATCAAAATTGACCAACATAGTGTTACAGTGGAGGTCATAGTATAAGTGAGGCATCAGTAGTAGCAACTTCATCCAAGGGGCCTCACAAATGTTCATCAAGCATACACTTAACAAGCTCTACCACATTATCATAACCAGCCATAAACACATCAACAATAGCTTCATCCAAGGGGTCTCACAAAGGATCATCAAAAACACACTCAAAAAGCTCTAAAACATAGTCATAAACTGCCACAAACACATTAACAAGTAGAGACACCTTAAAGTCTTGTGTAAATTGTACCTTCAACATCTTCTTTCATTATTTAGTTAAGCTTACTTGGTAAATCATCAGGCATGATCTCAAGAAACTTACTATCAGGGTTAATTCTGGCAATAAGATCAGCAACTCTGTTTGACTCTCTATACATATGCTTAATATCAAAGAAATCCAACTAAGAGGTCAAAATCCTAATTCTCTCCATAATGTAGTTAGTAGTCTAGGGGTGAGAACCAGGCACCTTAAAGTAGCCCACAACAATTTTAGAGTCACAATACATACTTTTTCTTCCTTTATTTAATTGTAAACATAAGCCTAGACTGATCCACAATAGATAACTCAAGAAGAGGGACATAAATAGTAGTAGCAGATCCAATGACATCACTTAAATGCTCCCCTAAGTAGTCTCTGATAATTGCTCTCACTACACCAAAAACAGGAAAAAATGACTATGACAAACGACTTAAATTACCGTCGTTAATACACTACATTCTTTGACGTTTTATTTGGCATTTGTCATTTGTAACTTAAACATGTCGAGACTAATTTGACTTTCCCTCCATCCCAATTCCCTTTCTCTCCTTTCTACAACTCTCCCAAAAAGTTTGGAGACTAATTCGACTTTCCCTCCATCCCAATTCCCTTTCCCTCCTTTCTACAACTCTCCCCTCCCACGATTCTCTTCGCTATCATGATTCTCCCGCGAAAATTTGAATTGCAAAATTGGCTTCCCTCTTCCGCACGATTCTCTTCCCCACTCCCCATGATTTTCTCCCAATATTTTAGGAGTTTAATCAATTATTCATTAGGTTTTGAATTGGATATTTACAGGATTCTAACCTTTTTCGTGGAGAGTAGAAGGTATGACCTCTCTCCCTCTCCTTATTCTCTTTGTTAATTTGGGTAAAATCAATTGTTGGGTATGCTATGTTTTTTTTCACTGGACTTTTCTTAGGGTTTCTTACAACTTCAATTAGTCTTTGTATTTTGTTTTTGTTTTTGTTTTGTTTTACAAAGTTATATGAATATTGGGAATTTGGGTCTTCGAAATTAAATTAGGCTTCATACTGAGGTGAGCTTTCACTAATTTGCTATATTGTTGTTTTAGAGGTGTTCCATATGTATTGGTAATAGTTATTTTTACTTACTTTGATGTCATGCATAATTCTGCAAGATCTATACAATGTGTTGATTATCTATTACCCATTTAAGTAAAGAGCTTTTTGCCAATGATGTTAATTTAGTGTCACTTTATTCTTCTAAATATATGGTATCTTGAAGGTGAGCATTTTCTGAAAATCAAGGAGATGTAAATAGAGTTTGACCATGTACTTAATATTCAACTCCGACCTACTTAAATTATGTATGCTATTGTTTACGGATACCATTTTTGTAAAGAGAAGCTAGGGTTAGGCAGACCCCAACCAGAATTTATTCATATTAAACAAGGTTACTACCTAGGGTACATTTGTTCTTCTAGCTTGTCTAACCTCTACCAAACTTTCCCAAGGGGAATCATACTTCTTCTGGGTAACTTGAATTACATATGCTTTATCAGAGATGATACAAAATTTTGAATCCAAATATTTGAGCAATAATGCAATATACAAACTTCTTTCTGTATAATAATGTACATATGCATTATATTGAGGTAATGTTGCAAAATTAGTTCTTTAGTTTAGAATGCCTCATATGGATAACCTAGCAACTTTGTAGCTTAGAATATAGTACTAAGCAGCTGGCCACAGTCCAGCCTATACTAAAAATGACAATGACTTGCATTAGGACCAATGGTATGCAACACTCTCAGAGCTATACTCAGACCTAGTCAAACCATCGTCCAACTCATTATCTGGATGTATTAATTTGATATATTTCTCATGGATTGTAAACCGCCAACAATCTCTACAAAACTTTTCAATCTCTTGGCCTTTTATTCGTATCTCATGGATAACTGTAAATGGCTATCCATCTCTACTATTGTATAAAATTGTTCCATGCTTCTACAGTAAAGTACGTGATGTAATGCACACTTTTCACTTTATCACTATTCTGAATCATTGTGATTGAACTATGCTTAGTTTCCTTTCTTTTTGTCCCTTAAAAGTAAATTGAGTTCCTTTTGTTTGTGAAGCTCAAAGGGCCCCTACAAAGACATGGTGTAAGGCTTGAACATTATCGTTCTACCCTGTTGTACTCTTCTTATTCCTGTTGTTTGTAACTTTCTATTCATATCCTCTCACAACCCCCATTAATGACAAATCCCTCTTAAGCTCTCTCACCCAATTAATGGGATGCATGCGTCGAAGCAAACAGTTTCTATTACCCCTGCTCTTGATCATCATTCCGGGGCATTTCGGGACAATTTGTCGGGGATTTTAGTTTCTTCGGCGTGAAGCTGAGCTGCATTACATGATTTAGAGACAACTACGATATTGAAGAATAATAATAAGAATAAGAAGAATAAGCAGAAGGCGTATTCGAGTTATGGAGGAAGCAACGAATTGGGAGAGTCTAGGAAGGAGAGGAATAGTAATATTAATTGTGGGGATGCATTGAGTTTGAGATTAGGGAATTTGAATAAATATGTTGAAGGGGAACAGGTGGCCGCTGTAGGCCTCAGTGGTTAAGTGTCGTGGCGGGGGAAGCTATTCTGGGGTGGGTGCCACTAAGAGCAGACTCTTTTGAGAAATTGGAAAAGATAGGACAAGGTACATATAACAATGTATTCCAAGCACAAGAGCTTGAGACTGGAAAGATAGTTGCTTTGAAGAAGGTCCGGTTTGATAATTTTGAGCCTGAGAGTGTGAGGTTTATGGCTCGAGAAATAATGATTCTTCGCAGACTAGACCATCCGAACATTGTGAAACTGGAATGATTAATTACCTCTAAATTATCATGTAGTATATACCTTGTATTTGAGTACATGGAACATGATCTTGCCGGTTTGTCATCGTCCCCTGACATAAAGTTCAGTGAATCGCAGGTTAAGTGTTATATGCAACAGTTATTATCTGGACTTGAGCACTGCCATTCGAGGGGGGTAATGCATCGAGACATTAAGGGATCAAACCTTCTCATCAATAATGACGGAATTTTTAAAATGGCTGATTTTGGTTTGGCAAATTTTGTTAGTACCGGCAGACAACAGCTAACCAGTCGAGTTGTTACTTTATGGTACCGCCCTCCTGAGTTATTGCTGGGATCAACAGATTATGGAGCAGCTATGGATTTGTGGAGTGTTGGATGTGTCTTTGCAGAACTCTTTCTTGGAAAGCCTCTTCTTCAGGGAAGAACTGTGGTTGAACAATTACACAAAATCTTCAAGCTTTGTGGCTCCCCGCCCGAGGAGTACTGGAAGAAATCCAAACTTTCTCATGCAACTATGTTTAAGTCCCAACATGCTTACAAAAGTTGTCTGCATGAGACCTGTAAAAGACTTACTAACAACGGCCCTCCATTTGATACAAGAATTTCTATCAATCGAGCCTTATAAACGTGGGAACGCCGCCTCTGGTCTTGCATATGAGTATTTTACAACCAAGCCCTATGCATGTGACCCATCAACCTTGCCGAAATACGCTCCTAACAAAGAGATTGATGCAAAAAATCGTGAAGATGCATGGAGGGAAAAGGCTGGTGGGAGGGTACGTGGTTTCGACGCAGTACGAAGACCTGCAAAAGCATTTAAAACTTCCAGAGAACAAAATGGATTAGATAAATCTGTTGCTCCAGAAGAGAAGGTGCAAACTAATAGTCAACGTATCCGTAAAATCAATGGTGGTAATGTACATGTACCTGATGAGAACAACGATCCTAGATTAAGTGAGAAGCCTCCTAAGCTATTAGTTGATGCACTTCAAGGGACTTCCCACTCAAGGAATGCATCTCAAGGCGACATTCCTTTCTCAGGCCCATTACATGTCATGGCTTCAAGTGGCTTTTCATGGGCCAAAAGGCGTAAAGAAGATATAGAATCCATGAGATTCCATAGTAGATCTAGCTCAAGAGGTCATATTTCAACTGCATTAGATCCCCCGAGTGTTAGGTATTCGAGAAACTCGTCTGAAACGAAATGTCAAGAAAATGGAGAACTTTCAAGAGAAACCAGAACTGAATCATAAGACAATGACTTGCACGAGATTGCCAAGCATGCAACTCGAAGATAACGGAATCAGTGTGAGCGCCCAGATTCTTTCGATGCATCTAACGTATACCATTCCCAATAATTGTCCAGTGCAATGTATCAAAAAGAGGAAATGGCAGCTAAAAGATACAATATGGATTACGATGATGATGGACAGAGAGTTGACTTTTCTGGGCCAATATTGACTCAGTCACATAAACTTGATGAACTCCAGAAGAGACATGAACGCCAAATTCGTCAGGCAGTCCGCAAATCTTTTCTCCAAAGAGGTAACAAGAAAATATATTCACTATCCCGCGAAGAAGCCGGTACTTTAGTTGCTGAAAGGAGTTGATTAGCTGTAATAAGAGCTTTACAGCTCTTGTAAACCCTACCAACTTTAAGCACATCATCAACTAGAGTGCTCCAACAACTGCATGGAAAAGATATGGATGAGTCAACTAACACGAAGAGAAATCTGAAATCACCTTAATGCTTCCTTATCGTAGAACATAATGCATAACTAATCCTTTCTCACAGGCATACGTAAATATTTGAGGTTTCCTTAAAACCAGAGCTAGCGCATCTATTTAGGTACTGGACATTAGAAGAATGATTGCTCTCCTAATATATATTTGAAGGAAAGCTTAGTGTATGCACCTTTATAGGTAATGTATAAAAGAGCGTATTTGCTCATCATCATATTCAATGGCTTAAGTATTTGTTGTTTCTAGCTCTATAGTATCTCATCATCATAACTAATTCATATCCTCTCATATGAGCATGTAGAAGCTCTTAAGTTCACTTTCATAGTTTTTCTAAAATACTAAAGTTATTTACGCATTTGTATCATTTATACAGAGTTCGACTGGTATTAAAGGATTATCTGAGTCAAAAGTTGATAAGATCTGCGAAGCTGCCTAGTGGTTAGAACTCTTATCATTGAAATATAATCTATAATATACAATTCTACTTAATTATTTTTTAAACATGTGCTCTTATTTCTGTAATTCTTTCTAACTAGATGTTTGGTTTTTCTCTTATCAGAACTATGGTTACATAAATTAAAGTAATATTCTACCCAAGGTAAAATTGAAACTTAGGCCCTGGATGAACTTTGGGGAGGGGGATTTTTTCTAAAGATTTAACTCTTTGGATGATATGAAATAGAAAATTATAGTGTTTATATTTAGTAACTAATGTTTTGGTCATGTGCTTGAATTTGTAAAGCTGGGATTGGAAGATTGAAACTCTGCAGATCACAAAAGCTTTTGGAAAGTTCAGGTAAAAGGTATACTCCACTTTTTAATTTTATATAATGCGATTTTGTTACACACACATTAAATGGCAATACTCTAGGGCATGTTATTGCAATGAAATTTGCAAGATCAGTAGAATCTTGGTTGATCCCTTATTTTTACGATGTTCTTAATGTAGCAATAAGTAAGATTTGGTTTTATTGAAGTCATCAAGACCAATTTCATTATGGAATTATTTTTATTAGACTCTGCCACTGCTCCTGGACCTGTCATCAAGTTATGAGTTTCAATCCTATCTATGCATTAACAGACATAAGCAATAAAATTCTTATGCTAACTGACTTCTTGATAAACTGTATCCATATGGCCTGAATTCCTGATATGTGACTGAGATCTAATGATCTAACTTTGTCTTGTGCTTCTTTGAGATTTCTATTTAGCAGAGTAAAACATATTTATGGTTATGAAGTTGTCCCCTACCCATCACGAATGCTTGTAGAATGCAGAGAAAAATGCAATCATAACACACCATTCTTCCAACAGAGCTTAACAAATTCATTGCCAGCTTTGGCGATATGCTTCCTAAACCTGATATAGTCATTTCAGGTTAGTTCTGGCTTTTTTCTTGGTCCTTTATTTGGTCATTTATTTATAGTTCACTAACATTGTCTACTTCATATGCATCATGCATACATTTTCTTTAGACAAATGTTTATATATTATTTATGCAGGTTGATCAAAGTGGTACAAAATGATGTGTTCAAGCAATTAACATGTTCCGTCCTACCCCTCACATGATGTTTGATTGTTGGAGCATAAAAAGATTTCTCACTGCGCTTATTTTTTTATAACAAGAACCAAGAAATGTGGAACAATCTTGTTCGTAGCTATGGAGTATGTCTGGACTGAAGCTTTGGAGATCCAATGGAAAAAACATGTTGCTACCTTTATATGAGAATGTTACAAAGTATTCTAGTAAATCCCTTTTTGTAACTGATCCTTACAATGTGCATAATTAAGTGAATGTAATGTTGGCTTTTATAATAAATTAATTAATATTTTTGTGCTTGCTTAGTCTTGTGCACTTTTTTTTGCATTTAAATTATTTTTTAATGCAAATTTTGTTAAATAATGCTTTTCCTAAAATACGACAACTTAAGTGGTCGTAATTGTATTGTGGTTTTTGGAATGTCATAAATAGTGGATATTGTCTGTTGTTGTGAACTACAATCCCAAGCCAAATTTAAGAATTAACGACAATAAATTAAGTTGCATTTTTGGGACTCTAGGGGTTGTCGTTTTTTCCAAAAGAAAATGACTAACGTGATTGACGTTAAGAGAAACGACAATGTCAAAAACGACAGCACAAATGATAACAATTGCCATCGTATTTACTCGAAAATGACTAGAATTGCCGTCGTATTTTTCAGTTTTTAGTGTAGTGTCTAATGTTTCCAACACTAACCCCATTATTTGTCCTGTAAGAACCATCAATATTAATGATGTAACTACCTTGTGAGGCAAGCTCCCATTTACAGTACTTAGGGACTCTCATGATAAACTGAGCATTTAAATTCCATCTACCAATGAATTCCTTACTATGGGGTTATCAAGTAACTCAACATCATGATAGGAGAATTTAATTTTAATTTCCTTAATAATAAGTTTAAATATACTATCAGGTTGAATCTGCGAATTCTAAAAAATTTAGTGGTTTCTCTCAATCCAAATATGGTAAATAAAGCTATTATAGACTAGTTTTTTTAAGAGTAGCCACATGGTCAAACTCTGCAAAATGCTGAGTAGCCCACTCAATTTTATTGCTCCAATTTCCCACATTTCTATTATAGCCCATAAATAACAAAAGCTTGGTCCAAATATAAGAAGAAAAAGAGCAACTATAAAATAAATGCTCTTCATTTTCTTGCTCACTTCCACACAATACACACTTTATCTCTTGGATGGTGCCCCATTGTAAGAGTTTGTTTTGGGTCTTAAGAGCCCCTTTTAGAGTATCCATAGCAGCCTCCCTAAACTTATTTTAGGGAGGGAATAAAGCTAAAAAATGTTTTTATAGACTCCTTAAATTTCTTTTCCTCCCTATTTTTACACTCTCTCTCCTCAGCAATAAGGAGGGAGAAAGAAGATTTGGGTAGCCACGTGAATGTTTCTTCTTACGTGGAAAGTGAAAAGTGATTTCTTCTTTATTTTGTACATGCATGGTTACTTGGCTCCCGATTTAAAGGAGTTTGAAAATGAAAAAAACAAAAATAAAGTTCCACGTCACAACGACTCCCTATTTTTCAAGGGAGGCTGCTGTGGAGGCTCTTAGGGCTATCCAAGCAATAAAACTATGCCTAGGTATAAAGCTATTAAACTAAATCAGTTTATTGCAACTCACCTTATCCTGTGAATGTCTCAGCTTATCATAAGTTATCTTAAGGCTATACTCACCTTTTGGGTTAGTAGTCTACACAATTTTGTCTTCTTGACCTTCAGGAATCTTAGCAGTAGGAAGAAGGTTAGCAATATTAACAAGAGCAGTGCTATATTGATTAGGGATAATCCACTAGTTATTAGAGAGGACACTAGTAAAGGTTCTCAAACTGAAAGTAGAATTATATTGGAGATGGGAGGGAAATTTTGACCTAAGAAAACCAAGTAGGTGCCAAGGGTCACTCCACAAAGTGGTTTTCTCCCCATTACCAATAAAATGCAAACAAAACTTGCTAGCCTCATCTCTATACTTAAGAATTTTTCTCCAATAGTAAGAAGCCTCAAAAGGAACTTTTAAATGCTAGAAGCTTTTATCTTTCATAATTTTTTTCTTAACCCAGTCCACCTATATAGTATCTCTAGATGAAATAATAGCCTAGATATGTCTCACAATAGATGCCTTATTGCAGACTTTAAGATTCCTAACAGCAAGCCCACCCTCAGAAAAGGGATGGCAAAGATTGGTCCACCCAACAACAGAAGAGTTCTTATCCAAGTCAACCCCAGACCAAAGAAACTTCCTACACAAGGAGTTGATCTCAACAATAACTCTCTAAGGAAGAATAAAGCAAGCAGTTCCGTAAGTATGCATACTACTAAGAACTATTTAAGCAGTTGAAGTCTCCCAACATATAAGAGATACTTACTTTTCCAAGACTTAATCCTAGTGGTGAGATTGTCAATTTAGGGCAAGCAATCAACATAATTAAGTTTAGTTGAGATAAGGGGAAGACCAAGATACCTTACAGGCAAAGACCCCAAAGAAAAGCCAAAAGTATGTTTAACCTGATTTACCATCTGCAACTCCATTCTCGATGTAAAGAATTGGCTCTTCTGGATATTAACCCCTAGGCCTGCAAAATACTTAAGTTGAAAGAGAGAGTTAGGGAAGGATTCGGTTGAGAGTACATTCCTACCCATAAAAGTAAAGAGGCCATCTACAAAGCACAAGTGAGTGATGTAAGGGTCTATACAGTAAGGGTAGAGAGTAAACCACTTCTTATTAATTTTATCCAGCATTATTATATTGAAAGCCACCATGACTAAGACAAAGAGATAAGGGGACACAGGGTCCCCTTGTCTTAGCCCTATTTTCCTATCAAAATAACCAAAAGGAACCCCATTAACATTGATGGAATACTTGGGAGTGCTCATACCAATCCTAATCTAAGAGATATACTTTTCAGGGAAGTTAAACCTTTATAGCACACCTACTAGGACCATTGTCTCTATGGTAGCTCCTAAGAAGTTTATGAGTGATCATAATGTTATCTTGAATAGCTCTCCCGGAGACAAAGGCAGACTGATTGTTACTCACAATACTACCTATAAGCTTCTTTATTCTATTAGTAAGGACTTTAAATATGCACCTGTACACCACATTGCTGCAGGCTATAGGTCTATAATCTCCCAGATTAGAGGGGTTATTGATCTTAGGGATGAGAGTGACCAAGGCAGAATAAACTTCCCCTAACATCTGTCCAGACCTAAAAAAAATTCTTTATAGCCTTGATATAAAGTCCTTGTTAATAATAGCCCAGGTTTTCTTAAAAACAAAGATGCAAACCCAGCAGGGCCAGGGGCCTTATTATCACCTATATCAAAGAGAACTTCAATAATCTCATTAGAAGTGGCATCCATGTCAAGAGAGGTCTTTTCTTCATCAAAAAAGACCTTTCCCATGATAAGGTCATCAAGCACTTGTATTTGATAGGGGTAGTCATGGGGAGCCCCAAGAATCCTTTTGTAATAGCTGACACATTCGGCTCCAATAAGAGCAGGATCCTCCACCTTATTACCAAACTCATCAAGAAGGCAAATAATCTATTTTCTAGGTTTTCTTTCTTTGATGGACTTATGAAAATAGGAAGTATTTCTACCACCAAGCTGAACCAAAGAGCCCTAGACTTCTATCTTATGGAAACTTCTTTAATCTTGGCTTTGCATGCATAAAACTTAACTTGACTCCTTTCCATAGTGGTAAGATTAATGTCTTGGGGATCATGTTGTAGTAAGATTTGGGTTTGGTCCATATGTTGTTTAGTTGCCACAACAACTTTAGAAATAGAGGACCCCTTATCTTTATTCTACTCCATAGGGGCTTTTTTAATTATCTTCAGTTTTTAGTGAGAACATACACAGGGTTGCCTTCCACCCTATCAGCCCAAATAACTCCAATAGTCTCAAGAAAGTCAGGCTCCTCCACCCAATGGTTAAAAAATTTGAAAGGTCAGGGGCCAATATAAGAGTCTAATTTTGTATCTCAAACTTAATATCTCACGCAAAATATTACCAGAATGCTAGAAGTAACAAACAATTACGAACTCGTAAGAATTAGCATGAAAACTTCTAAATAGGTAAAACCATAACCTCTCTTGAGGATTTAGAAAAAATGTTCTTATTGATTGAGTGATTATCTATTACAACTAGTACTCTAGATAGTTGAATATAGACTTTTTAGATAGCAAAATCTGTCCATAATCTGTAATTTTCTGGACCTCTTTTTAGGTCTCATATTATGACTGTTCTATAACTATTATCTTATTTAATGACAAGCATTACAACAAAGTTTTGATGGACCTTTATAATGGTTGTGTAATGGTCTGACTCTTTTGTCTTGTAACGGCTTCTTTTAATAGCATCGTGTGGTTATGGATTCAAGCTATTTGTACTAAGATCGATATCCAAACTTCACTGAGATCGAGAGTGGGAATAAGTCCTTATAATCGCTTCCTCTCAACCAAGAGCATGAGCGGTGTTGGTTAAGAAGCTTACCTCTGATGCACTAACTCTTGCAAAATAATTTCTAATGCATATTCTCAAATACTTGTCTTGACTTGACTAGACTTTCAGAGTTCCAAGGTGTATTAATGACATTCACTTTGATTGTTGGGATCTGCGACATAAACTTGGGAGGCTATAAATATCATCTTCTCATAAAATGTTTTACTTACTAATTCATCCTCTTTGCATCAGGGTGAAGACAAGATCTTACTCCCGTTGTGAGGCATGTCTTCATGATTGTCGGAAGGCGAGTGTAGGGACTGTCTTCATGATTAAGCTGAAGAGACTTTAGAGTGTGAAGATATGGTTATTGCTATGGATGCGGAAGAGGCCTATCCTTGAAGCTTATTAGTTGTAGATTGGTTTTCTTTGATAAAACTTATTTGTAACCATTACTTTTTGGAATAAATGCATCCTTTCCTTTGTTGTATATTGTGTAATTTGCCATATGTATTTTCCTTTTGTAATATGTCAAACTCATATGCATAATTGTTGTTGAATGTTATATCTGAACTGTAAAGGAATTGCTTTGAACTGGTTAAACTTAAACTGTATAAGATTGCTTCAAGCAGTTATATGTAAACTGTATCGGATTGCTTTAGCTTGTTATATTTGAACTGTATAGGATTGCTTCGAACTGTTATATATGAACTGTATCGGATTACTTCGACCTATTATATTTGAACTGTATAGGAGCGTTTCAAACTGTTATATTTGAACACAAAAATATTTTTGCAGTTGAGATCGCACTATGTGAGGAATATGAGCGAGAAATTGGGCCAAATATTCTCCTTTATGGTGATTATTCGTTGATCTGGTCAATTTTTCTTCTAATTTTTGTACTAATTTGGTACATATTCATCCTTTTTTACGTTGGTATCCATGCATATCTATTTCCAAAATGGTTGATTCTTAGAATATATATTCCCAAAAAATCTGCTGCGTAGAAGATGTTGATGGGTCAATAAACATTTTCTTCTTGGCTATATAAGTGACTTGATCTTTTGGATACATTTCATCCTATTCTTCTTCGCATAAGTTTCTTCTTTGCTGCTTTAAGATTTCATGGCAAGGATACATTCTCAACGTGTGCAACATACAGTAGAAGGTAGGTTAGCCATTAAGGTAGCTGAGCTGCGTGAGCGCCATTTCCATTTGCTATCCTATGATGTTGTTACACCGAAGTGGTCGTTGCAGTTAGAGCGATTGAACAATGAAGAGACATGTATAGAAATGGATCGCTACTTCTGCTGCGATATTTTTTGTACTCTTATCCTTGATGGCGTATTTTGAGAAGCTGTTGTTTGTGATATCGTACTGGATAAACATGTCGAAGAAGACGAAAGAGCAGTATGTGGAGAGATAATTTCATATGGTGAACCGAATCACAAGGCTGTTTTAAATAAAATTATTTTTAAATATATGCACCAATGTTGTTAGCTCAATTTGAATAAATAAAGAACTTACTACAGAATACTGCAATTGTCAACTGTTACACTATGATAAGTACATATTTATCTTCGAACTGGATGGTAGAAGGAAGGGTATGTCACCGTAAGAATTGTGTGTGGAAAAAAATAGTGAGTAGTCGTACAAGTTTTCTTGGGATGGAGGAGTGAAATTAATTAATGGCTGACGTGGAAACAGTCGTAATAATAGAACTCGTTTACCAAAAAGTAATGATGAAACTATACGGTGAAAAGACGCGTCTGTACAAAAAATATGGGTGACCAACATGTGTCCAAGGGAACCATCATTTCAAAAACTGAGGAAGTGTATAAAAACTTTTTTCTCTCTCTCTCTCTCACTCCCTCATGAATTTTCTACAGTTCTTGAGAGAAAAAAAGGTATGGTGAACGGTACATCTAGAGAGAGAAAGCATTTTAGTTCTGAGGGTTGCCCACCATTGTTGACAAAAATTTCTTCCAGTGTTACAACTACACTTGAAAAGCAGCACAAACGAAGGATTTTTTTAAAGGTTACGGATAAAGTAGAAGATTATGGGTCTTCTAGTACAGGTTGGTGAGATTTCTTGATTCTATATTTTTATTTTTGTAAATAGGATTATGCATTTGGGGTTGTCTTGGATTTGTATTGTGAATTAGAATTTAAGAACTTCTATTCCCTAATTGATATACTAAATGAAATGATTATGCATTTTTGGACATTGTTTAGTAGATCAGTATAGATTTTGGGGGTACAAATTCCCAATTTTTCTGTGTAGTTGTATATGTGTTCTGTAACTATTTCTGGGTAAAGGGAGAAAGTTTGAATACTTTCTTTAAAGTTTGAAATGAGGAAATAAGTTATGTCGGGGTTATTAGGTAATAAGGGGTTCTTGGATAATAATAATAAAAAAAATATTGTGGGTGGGATTTTGTTATTTGCATTGTAGATTATTACGCAATCTTTGAAAATGGATCATTCAACTAGACTTAATAAATGCCAAGTTTTTAAATTGTAGGTCGAGTATGCGTACTAAAAATTTAAGTCCTAGGAGTAAATTTGTAGTTTTGACCAGCTCAAAAGAGACATTGTCGTTGGATAGAGAGGGCGATTATAATAGTATGGAGGAGGTCGTAGATAGTAGGGAAATATTAATAGGTATGGTAGAACATGTGCCTATTCTGGTCGAGCACAGAGTAGTGGAGGATGCTAAAATGAAGGTAATAACTGATGATGTGGAATTTTATATATATTCGGAGGGGGTAGATGTGGGAAAAGAGTTTTTGAAATATAAATATAAACTAAAAGGAAAGTGAGGGGAATATGTAGTAGATGAAGATTTGTGGTTTTGGGCATTTTTTTCTAGCGGGGGGGGGGGGGGGGGGGAAGATGTGTTACAAAGTTCCCATCCTCGATCTATTAAAGTTGGATAGAGGAATTTAGGATGATGTGGATATAATGTATTACAATGGATTTGTAGAGTTAGGCCCGAATGATGGTTTCCTATGTTATCTTAACCAGTTGTTGGATGACCTTAGAGTACCTTTAACCCATTTTCAAAAAGGGGTTATAAATCTATTACATTGCTGCCCAGTACAGCTGAATGGGAATGTTTATGAAATGATAAGGGTATATGAGACTTTAAATGATAGCTGGAGAGTAAATGATACTGTGAAAAAGTTTATTGCTACTGATGTGATAAAGTATTATAAAATAAAGTATCTAAAAAATAGTAAGAGTTGTTACCTGTATAGTGATTCACCAAGACAATTTTTTTTAATTTTTATTCTTCTGGTCGACCATGGAATGACAACCTTATATTGGTTAGGGGAAATTGTATGCAGGTCCTAGATGAACCAGCACTCGAGCTGGAATTTAAATATTTTAATCCAAGTAAGTAACCTTTACTATCTTGAGTAAATATCTGACTGCATTCGATCTCCTAATCAATTGTTTACGTACTTTTTCAGGTTCCGTAACCATCGCTACTCTTGATGAGTCGAGCTTATTTGATCGTGTGTCGCGCGATCAAAACAAGTTGAAGAAAGTTCTCGAGGATCTAAACATCCAAAGAGATAAAAGGTTAAACTTAAAGATTCCAAAGGTTCAGCGTGCTAACCAGAGGTGAGTTATGGCTGGTCGAGGGGAGTCTATATACGAAAAGGGTTCTTCAACAAATATTAGGTATTTGGACCTCCCTCCTCTACCTAATTTTTTGGGTATCTCTCCTCCTGAAACTTCTAGTAGCCTCCAAAAGTTTTGTAGGCTAAGGAAATTAAATTAGGAGCTTTCTTGGTCTGCTACAGAGGTTTCATAAGTAGCTAAAGGTAGTAACATGTCAGTTCAGGGGACCTCTGATGTTGAGGTTCTGAGGAAATAGAAGGCTGCTGATGAGGACTTCCATGAGAAGGTGAAGTTCGTGCTTCAAAAGTGGAAACACCATAAGCTTGAAGGAAGTAAATAAACTCGGTTTGATGTGGTGACAAAGCTTAGGCCAGTGGAGAGCCGTTAATTTTCTCTTGCTGAGAATGACCCAGAGAAGCTCGAGGAAATATTCCAAAAGTAGGTTGCAAAGGTAAATGTTAGTGTGATTTTATGATGTTGCTGGATGTGGTTCTGTATTACTATTCCTGATTGAACTATTTGTTGCAGCTATCTATGCTTGTGAAGGGTTCTTCCCAATTTCTCTTGAGAAGAAATAAGGAATGTTTGGAGCTCTCCCATAAGGTTGAGGCTTAAATGGAAGAAAATGTAAAGTTGAAAATGTAGTTGATCAAGTTGGCTGCTGAGTTTGAGAGAGAAAAAGGGAGAGTGGTGGAAGCTACTAAGGTTGCTGCCACGTTGGAGCTTAAAGCTTGACTGGAGAATGCGGTGGAGACGGTGAAGATGGGGTAAAACAACCTGATCCAATCATATTATTTCTTTAGTTTATTTGAGAACGATATAGCTCTCGATCTGGCAGGCAAGTATGAAAAGATAATCATTCCTTCGGATACTGAGGATGAGCAGGTCAAAGAAGATTGGCCAACTGATAATACAATCCCTAAAGATGTAGCGAATGTACCTCCTCACCAAAAAACTAACCAAACTCGGGATGCTGCTGTTTGAGTAAAGTCACCCCATGAGGTAGAGCCTGTCAAAAGTTGTTAGGCCTAGCTTTCTCTATTTGGTTATCATTATGCATTGCATGGTTCTCCTACTTTAAATTTTTGATATGTCATGAGAATGTAACTATTTATTGGGGAGACTGCAAGTTTTGATAGACACATGTGATTTTGTTATGTAGATTTGATTGTGAAAATAATAGAAAATTTATAATCTGCATAGGACGTAGAGCATTTATGGGCCACTGTTTCCACTATGGAGAGAGGGTTGAGTAGAACTAGGGACTCCATAACTCATACTCAGCAGGTATTAGATAAAACTGAATATGAGAGAAGACATTTTAAATCTCTGTCAGAGAAAATTTTTAGTAAATTATATGAGCTTCAGGGTAAATATGCTAAAATGAAAATAGTAAGAGATGAGACTAAGAGGAAAGAAGATGAGAGGTTTGACTTATTAAAAAAAACCATAAAAGGGGTTCACTTTGCTTATAAGGGTAACAAGGCCAAATGTCAGAGAGCGTTGTTATCTCTGACACTATACTTTGAGGCTGAAGTGGATAGTAAAAGAAGGCGAAAAGATGGTTACGTACACATTTTAAAAGAGAGGGGTGTAATACCAGATCAAATTCGAGTTCAATTATTGGCGCAAGAAGCAAGAAATTGTCAAAGTGTGGAAGCAAAAAAATATTCAACTCGGGCAGGTATATCTATTATATGGGGTGGTATAGGTGCATCACTCGATGTTTTTGGTTTTGTGCATGGTCAAAGGGCGATAAGGATTATATTTTTCAACATCAATAAAGAATAGAAGGTGATACAAGCTAACTTAGATAGTAAATTAAACAAATCATAAGAAACGCTGAAGCTGTGTACCGAACAAAATGTACATCTTGTAACTTGAGTGACAAAGGAGATATCACTGAGAAAGAAAGTGAAAGGAAAACTGAAGACTTTAGAAGTGGTGCAGAAAGAAACTCATAAGTGTTTATATGATTTAAATAAAAGGATGAGGGAATATTTGTATCCTAAGCGAGTACAAGTTGTAGCTCAAACTGACTAGGAGCATCATATAGAGGCAATGATCAATTTCTTTGGTAGCAAGTTGGACAGAGTGGAGAGGGAATTTTGAAAGTATATCACAGAATGTGGTAAAGATTTTGATGTAAAAAACATGAAGGGTAATAATGTATGGTTTGTAAAAGATGATAATGGAAAAGGTTTTGAAAAACTAGCTTCTATACCTGTACAAAATTGGTCAGAAGAAGAGGAGGACGAGGTCAAAGACTAAGTGCCTCGTTCCTAATGAATACCCCGTAAAAAAATAACATGACATTCCATCCATCTGGTGTTGATCAGGCAAGCAGCTCGCAGAAAGGAGGGAGAAAAGTACAATCTTCTCACCTCTCACTGAAAGAGAGAAATAAGTAAATTACCTATGTGTTCAGTTTTTCTATTTTAATATGATGTTTTGTGGACTTTCATAGTAGATTAGGTTTTTTTTTGTAGAAATGTATAATAGATGTGCGTTGTTTTTATAGTAGATGATTAGTATGCATAGTAGATGTGTATGTCGATCAAACACAAGTATTTCATAAATTAAAGAGCGACGTACAAATAAATTTAAAATAGATAACAAATCATAGATTGTGACACATCCTTATCTGCGATATATTTTTAATTCCTTGTATTCCAAGGATTTGGAATTTGAACTCCGTCCTCTATGATTAGATCGTAAGAACCGAGGTTTCTTTTGCTGATGACGATGAAAGGTCCTTCTCAATTTTCTATGAGTTTTTCGGCATTTAATTCCTTTATGTGTTTTGGTACTTCTCGTTGAACAAGGTCTTGAATGTTAAATTCTCTATTTTGAACTTGTTTGCTGTAAAATTTTGCCAATGCCTGATGGTATCTCCCCAGATTTATAATTACTTGATCTCTTATTTCTTTGATCTAGTTCATATTGCACGCTAACTGGAAGTTATTTTCTTTATCTAGTTCATATTGCTTCTCGTACTTCTATTAATTGTCATTTCAGAGTAGCTCGTCTTTCTGTCTTGGAATTCAGGGTGGCGCATAGTTCTATCATTTAATTTGCTCCTGTGCCAGCTCCTTTTATCTGTCCATCTAAGGGGTTTTAACTTGGGCTTAGTATTACACAATGAGGAAAAAATATATGTTATCTTTGAGAATAGTGGCTGATTGGTTCATTTTCCACACACGGCGTCAAATATAAGAACCTAATTTTGTATCTTAAACTTTGTATATCACACCAAATATGACCAGAATGCTAGAAGTAACAAACATTCACGAATACGTAAGAATTAGTGTGAAAATATCTAAATTGGTAAAAACCGTGACCTCTCTGGATAGTTGTGTAGGGGCGTAATCTCATAGAAGGGAGACCACGCTTTCACACCCTGAGGGGTTAGGCTCGCCTAAGGGGGTTTGCAAGTATATTGAATAGTAATATGAGAATAGACTACACAAATGTACTTGCATGGATCCCAAGAAGAGGATAGTCTACGACCTCTAGTGAAGATTTTAAATAAAGGATGTATATAGATTGATGAGGTTACATATTTTGAGTTGGAGGGGGCCTTAGTAACAGGCTTCTAGTCGTACCAAAAAGGATCTCTCCAATCATATATGAGTCTTTGGGCTAAGATTTTCTGACCACTTCATAGTAACTTTCTTCCCCTATTTATAGGAGATAGGAAAAGATGAGTCACTATCAATGGGCCAAGTTACATGTGTACCCTTCTTGGCAGCTGTCCCGTACAGAAGTTGGTTCTGCCATAGTTGTCTACCGGCTTGTCTACTGAGTTTGTCTACTGATTTGTTTGCCTTCGGGCATATACAAATGTGGGCAAATATTTACTGAACTCTAATGTCATTTTATCGTATATTTTGGTTGATGTATGGGATCCCAGGGCTTCGAGTCTTATGGCATGCTTCGATGCAGTCCTCAAGTGTATGGCTAATTTTGGAAAGCTGCGAGTAGACGATTACCTTGACTGACTTGAGAGTATATTAAGCATCGAGTATTTACCATAGACTTTGATGTAGCCTTCTAGTGTTCAGCTAGTCTTGAAAGGCTACGAGTAGGCTACTACATTCGCTCCCTCTCAGCTAAGGCCTCAAAAATTATTGTAGATGGCGCGTGCTGAGAAAAATTATGAGGTATTGGAAGTTGCATAGTTGACTGGTGTAATTGTGTATATTTTCGAGAGCATTAATGGTGATTATGGTGATTAAGGGGTTATTAAGTCTTTCTTGATCATGGCATAAAAAGGGGGTTAAGGATTGGATTTCATTAAGTCATCTTCATCTTCTTCTTTGTAGCTGCACTGAACTGAAAAGGGATGAAGACTCGCTATCAGCAAAGGTTAGAAGATAAGGAAGCAATGGTAGAGGCGAGAGTGGCCGAGCTGAGGCAGATGTATTTTGGCCAAGGAGACCTGGGGGACGCCAGTGTCGGACCTAGTAGACTTGCACCAGAAAGTACTGACCGGTCGAGAATAGAAGGAAGCGGAGTCGTTCACCTTCTGGTCGATGATGTTCCAGCATCACCTCTTGAGCATGACGGAATGTTCGGTTGTACTAAGAGAGTTGGCACTGTGGCTAGTGGAGGCAAAAGCTAGTGGGGGGGGGTTGTCCGTGGTACTGGAAGAACTACCCGGTCTGTAAATGAATCAGTCAGGGGAGGTCTTCCATGGATATTGGTAAATGATGTTATTGAAGTTGGGTGTTTATTCTTAGTGTTGATTCCCCCCCCCCCCCTCGTAGACGCATGGTTCGATTGTGATGAGATAAAAATGCTTGTTAGGTACTGAATAAAATAGGCTCGATTGATGCAATAATAGAGACAGGAATAACTGGTTTGGACTCGATAAATAAAGTATTTTCGATGGTATACCAGAGAAAATAGGCTCGATTGTTCGTACTTAGAAAAATGATAAACATGCTCGATGACTTAGAAAAATGTAATAAGTTTGATTGGTGCGAAAATATAATAGGCTCGAGTGCCATTTCAAAGGCCTTCAAAGTGAATTATGTTTGGGATATTGATTCAACGGTAGTGAGCCGACAACTGTAGTGATCTAATACCTGTAGTGTTCTGACATCTTCAGGTACATGGCCATCAGTGGGGACCATATGTGTCTCAAGCCATGTGCGAAATAGATAGTAGGCGGCACCTGCTGAGATTTGGGCAGTGGGCAGTGCCTATTGTGTACGTGGCACGCTCGTGGGTGTCCACGTGTAGGGGTCGGTATTAAAGTTTTGGTCCTCAAAATAGGGGAGAGGGGAATTTGATGAGAGAAGGTACCAGTTATATGCAAAGTTGTAAGTGATACACGAAGCCGTAAGGTGTATAGATTTTGGTATGCGAAGGTGCAAGTTATATGTGAAGCTCGGGCCTTTGATAGGCAAACTGCTCGTAAGGCAGAAATTTTCTTTAAAATAAAGGTGGCTCCCCAATGTACGTAGGGAAGACAGAGAGGTGTGAGGTTGGGGTTAGTGGACGCAATGATGGTGGTTTGGGAAAAACGAGATGGTTTTTTGTGCTATTATTTAAGAGGAGAGATAAAGCAAGTTAGACCAAGAAGAAAGAGAAATCATTCAGTCTTACCCCATTGTTGCCATTTATCCTGAAGAGAAGAGGAAGGCATCTACCATTATTACTATGAGTTCTGTAGCTCGACGCTCTATTGTTACTGTGGATTTGCTTATTTAGACTCCACCGCTGCAGGTAGGTTTTTTGGTTGTTCTTGTTGTTTTGTTGTTATTTTTTTTGTTGGGATAAGGAAAAATTGGTGTCCGCCATTAATGGTGTATATGTAGGGGAAGGGGTAGGTATTGATATAGGTAAGTTAGAACCTTCAAATTTTGACTGCGAGGAGTTGGAATTGTGGGTGGAAGAGTGGGTGATGAACTCTGCGTAATAGCCTTCGAGGCTGGTCAATCGTACGGTTGATGTGCCGATGTGTCATAGTGACTTAGTCGTTAGTAGTATGTGGACTCAAGGGTTATGACTTGAATATCATGGGCTAACTTATTCCCTCTTCTTTTGTTGGGTATAATGTGTGCCCGCGAGTTTTCAAGGATGAGGCTAATAGATGAGGTTGATGATTGAGCCAATGAGCCGAACATCTCTGGTCAAGGGGAGGAGGGGAGTAGTGATGTCGAGGAGTTGCATATCGCAGCCGATGTTCCTCTGGCAGTAGTGGCATCCGACATTAGTTCGGTAGAGCAAAGCCAGAGGAGGGTTCGCGTAGTCGGGGAGAGTGACAAGAAAGAGGAAAAGGAGGAGGAGGTGGGAGTAAACTGTGTGGGGGATGAAGGTAAGGACGAAGAAAGAGAAGAGAAGGGTGACAAGGAGGGTGAAAGTGAGGAAAGTGGGGAAGAGACGGACGATGATAACTCTATTTTCGGGGATATCTCACCGCGTGAGCAAGGTAGGCTTGGATGATTTATGGTGAAACATAATCTGGTGGGCAAAGGGGTTGTCTTGATTTTTTGTGGGACAAAGTATTCCTCTTAGGATGTACCCAATGAATGGATGATGGAATTTATGGGGCAGATTCGATTGGGTATGCGGCTACTCCTTCGACAGCTGGTGAAGAAGGTACTAATTTTTTGGAATGTGGCACCTTGCCAAATGAACATAAATTTCTATGAGATGATGAAAGTTATTGAGGGCTTAAACCAGGCGAAGGGAGGCTTATAGTAGAATAGCAGGATGTTATATCATTTTACTCGAGGAAGGGGAACCCGAAGGTGGGGACTTACCACATATAGTGTCATCCTGAGAAACCTTGGCTATTTGACGTATGCTCAACTGGGCGTGATTGTGATAAAGATTTAGGGTTGGTGAACGGAAATTTTAAGTACGCCGATGATGAAATAGATTTTTCTTTGTCCCATAGGCTGTTTAATACGAGTGAGTGTCTGCTTGAGTATCGTATACTGGTTGTGAGCTTCGGCCGTGGCCTGATCTTGAATATGTTTGTATAGCAGGTCCTGTAAGCAGAGTATTGAAGAACCCTCAGCATTATCTAGATAATTTGATCAATGAGAGTGAAGAACAAATAAAAAAAGTCTTTCGAAGGTGGAAGATATCACAAAAGAGACGAAAAAAATTGATACGCTGCTCAAAGGGACTTCGACTTCAGTTGGGCCATCGAAGAGGAGAAAAAGAGCTCCTCCCCTTGAAGTGATGAGTGAGATAGATTATAGCAATTTGATAAGGCTAAAGTCTACAGTGGCTGCAGCCGAGGTAAGGTGGCAAGGCTTGAGTCCCCAAGAGTTGGTTCAGACAGCTTAAAAGGGGAAAGGTAAGGCAACTGGGGATGGGTCGATTTCTCAGGCGGCTCAAAAAAGGTTGCGCGATCAAATGGAAGAAGGGCCTATCTCATCTGAGGCTAGACAGCTCATGGCCGAATAAGAGGATGATGCTCGAGCTACGACCGAGTCGATGATAAACTTGTATACTTTAAATCCTGATGAAGCAGGGCGTCGGGCAAATGTGGTGCGTCAGGTAATTATTGATACTGGCTCGAAGGTAACTTTGATTTGTTAAGGGTATGAAATGATTAAAGTATTATTGTTTGTTGTGCAGATGCAAGCTTGGTTGATTTCCTTTAAAAAGGCCCAAAAAGTGTCCAGTGAGAGATTGAAAAAGGTGATCGATGGGGAGGAGCTCTCGAAGGGTGCCATCATGTCGTTGAGCACTCGGGTGGCCGAATTAATGCTTTATGTATTTTAGGCTTGGGATGATACAGCGAAGGAAAACTTGGCTGTGGTTGAACGGTGTGATGCGAAGGTGGCCGAGCTGGAAGAGAGGTTGAGGGAAAATCATACTCGGTTCCGGCCGGATTTTGACCAGGAGTATCGTGTGACTTCATCTTTGAGGTAATTCATAGACGAGTTGGGCTATGATCTTGACACATTCAAGCGTTACCCTGAGGATGAGCTACGTAGTCAAGGTAGTGAAGGTATGGTACAAGCTGCAAGGGTAAAGCCGTGCTCTGGGGTCGGGAAGGTAGATATGGAGAACGAGAAGGCCAGGTCTGCTATTGGTGAGAACCCTCCTGTAGCCGCTGAAAATCCTATCCAAGAGGGGGTTCAAGGTAATCCCTATGTATAAGCATTTGGTAAGAGGATATAAAAAAACATTGTTAAGCTTCATGTTGTGGTTTCTAACCTTTCTACCGATGAACTGTGGCCCGATGTCACATTAAATCATATGTGGATAACCAAAGCATGTGATGATGTTCTCCCAGAGGAATTTAATGAGTTCTTCATCTCTAGTTTGGCATAGTGGCACGGCTTCGACCTATTTAGTGAAGTAGTCAGTGGCCACGAGGACGTGTTCTCTTTTACCCAAAGCTCTGGGGAAGGGACCTATCAGGTCAATGGCCAATCTTTTGAAAGGCCAAGAGACATGGCTATAGTAGAGGCCTTAAGAGGCACTTTTAATTTCATTGGTGTGGCGCTGGAAATTGTCGTAATGCTTCACGTATTCTGTGGCTTATTTCTACATATTTGGCCAGAATATGCCTTATATTATTGCGCAGAGCGCCATGGATCTGTCGTCGGCGTGGGATCCTTAACGACCTTCGTGAAATTATGTGAGGATGGTGGTGGTTTCTTGTTGAGATATACACTTGAGGTGTACTCCGTTTGGTGATTTTTTGTGTAAAATGAATTTGAGAATGGTATACCTTCGGTAGTTTTCCAATAATGAAAGCTTTACCTTCGAGTCTGCTGGGTACATGGAACTGCTGAAATACGCTAGGAAAGGGGTGTGCCAATATGCCAGATCAAGTCTCTCGCCTCCAGTATTGATGGTATTAATTTCCATCTTGTCAATACTTGGGTGTTCGAGTACTTTGATACTGAGCTTTTAGGATTTGGATTATCCTAGCATTGCTACAATATAGGCCAGAACGTCAGCGTATCAATTCTCGCCTCAAAGGTAATGTATTATCAAAGATTTTTTAGAGAAGTTATTCATGCATTGGCGAATGAGTGATGCAAACTCGGCCATGCGACCATTTGCTTGGTTCTCGCATGTATACTGTTGTTGGATCAGATGTAGCTCAGTAAAGACAACTAGCATAGGGACCCCCAACTCGAGGGCCAAGTCGAGGCTGTGGATCAAAGCTTCGTATTTGACTTTGTTATTGGTATACTCAAAGTTCAATTTGATTGCCTTTTTGATGCGGTCATTCAACGGTGTTACCAGTACAATACCGATCCCAAAACTATTTGGGCCTGCTAACCCATCAGTGAATAGTCGCCACCCAGTGTTAGGGTTCCAAGGGTTGTTATTCTCTGGTTGGTCTTTGGGTAATTCTTCTTCATGTTCTTCCTAATCAGAGTCTTCAACTGGGAAGTTGACCAAAAAATTGGTGACTGCCTGACCTTTCTGAGATACCTGCTTCTCGAAAGTAATATTATGCTCACCAAGGTAGACAGACAAATTACTTTACACATCTAGATTTATCTTTATGGCTAGGACTTCTCAAAGGTGGTAACTTGTGATTACGCGTATGTGGTATGCTTGGAAGTATGGTTTTAGTTTCTAAAAAGTATAGAGGACTGTAAAGATGAGCCTTTCCAGTTTAGTATACATGGTTTTGGTGGGTGTCAGTATTTTACTGATGAAGTATACTAGTTTCTTGATGACTGTATCTGTTCGAAGGAGAACCAAACTAATGGATTCATCAATAACTATGAGGTAGAGATAAAGTACTTCACCTTCGACCGGGGTACACATTACTTGAGGCTGTCCGAGGTAAGTCTTGAGCTTGAGGAAAGCTTGCTCCTATTCGGGTGTCCAATTGATGTTGGGGTTTTTCTTCTTGGTTTTGTGGGAGCCTTGATCACAAAGGAGGGAGAAAAACTAGGCACAGTGGCCAGAAGATTTTGAAATGAATCAATTAAGTGCAACAATTATGCCTGCGACCTTCTAGACATATTTCTTTGCTCGGGGAGGGAATATCGACAAGGGCTCAAATAGGGTTAGAGTCGATCTCGATGCCTCATTTACTAATGAGGTGACCAAGAAATTTTCTGGATGACACACCGAATTGGCATTTATCAGGATTTAACTTCATTTGATATGATGGAAGGATTGAAAATACTTCGGTCAGGTCTTGTATATAGATATTTTTGTGGAGGCTTTTGTATAACATGTCATCGATATAGACTTTGACTAATTTGTCGAGCAATAGTTTGAACATGGTGGTAATGAGGCGCTCGTAGGTAGCGCCCACATTTTTAATCTCGAAGGGTATTACATTAAAATAGTATAATCCTTTTTTAGTGATGAAGGAGGTCTTAATTTAATCTTTGGAAAGGACGGGTACTTGATTGTAGCCCGAGGCAGCGTCCATCATTGAGAGGCATCCGTGGCTCGCTGTGGCATCGAGGAGGACCGAGATGATGGGAAGAGGAAAACTATCCTTTAGGGTATGCTTGTTAAGATTAGTGAAGTCGATCCAAATTTGGATCTGACCATTCTTCTTGGGTATAGCAACGATGTTCGAGATCCAATCTGCATATTTGACTTCTCGAATAAAACTAGTTGTGAGGAACTTATCGGCTTCGCGGTTGACATCGTCCTGAATCCTTGGGGATAACGTGCTCTTCTTTTGTATGACAGGCATGAACTTTTGTATGAGGTCAATGCGGAGGAAGGCGAGGCTAGGGCCGACGCCGGGTATCTCATGGAAGGTCCAAGCGAAAACGTATTTGTTGGATCGCAGGAATGTAGTAAGTTGGTATTTTTTTCCTCTTTCAGAGAATCTCCAATAAAGTTCCCCAACCGGGGACGTTGAGCTTAATATAAACTGTGGGTTTGATAGGTGATGGCTCGACAGGGGTAACGGGAGGTGGGGTGAGGGAAAATTACTGTAATTGCTATGGTTTTAGCAATTTTTAGTAAGGTCAATCCCTTGGGTACTCGCAGGATCGAGCTAATCGTAGGGAGCCCTTCATGTCCCAGGTGCCAATGGGGTGGTGAATTGCAAAAATGGGTGGTAGGTTGAAGGGATTGCCTTCTTGGCATGGAGCTAGTCGCGACCCAGGATGCCGAGGTATTCTGATTTTTTGTCGACAATTAGGAAACTGGTTTGTAGTACCATCGAGCTCGTAGTGACTGGGAGGCTAATTTTTCTGACAGCTACTTCTCTGGAGCCATTAAAGCCCTTTAGTTCGATGTTTACTCAGTTGATCTAATTAGTCATCTGCATGGCTTTGACTGTTTAGAGGAAGAAGACATTAGCCGTACTTTCAGTGTCGACGAGCATTGTATGGAAGACGATATGCCCGATCTTGACCATGACAACCAAAGGATCAGAGTGGGGAAAATGAACATGGGAAATGTCACAGCTACTGAAGGATATACCCTAGGGTTGCGGGTGCTTACGATTTTCAGGTAGAAGGACTGTAAGCTTTTGTTGATATATGAGTTTGCTGCAATCTTCAACCCGTTTACGTTTACTTCGGGTGGGACCGCTGTCAATATTGTTAACTTCGATCATATGAGCTTGGAAGATATGTACCTCATTTGGTTCGGTGGTCGGGGATGCCTGGGGCTTAATGTACAAACCATCAAGGTAACTGGAAAGGTCGACAATGTATTGGTGAAAGGACCACCGCGCGGTGTTTTGATCTCTTCTAAATTAAAAATAAAATAAAAATTACACGTCACAAATCCTTATTGACTGCTGGGAGAGGTCGGGTGTAGGTTGGGTTTTTGGTGGGCCAGCCTGTCAGAATTTACACTCAAACCCACACTCGCTGCTAGAGATGCTCTAATACCAAGCTTGTAATCTCTGCTGATCCGTGACAGTGACATAAAGGGTCAGGTATTGACCGATTTTATATTTAATTTTGTCAAATTAGCCTCAAATGATGATTTCATGATAGGCAAAGATTTTACATTATGTGACCTTGACTGTTTTTGGGAAAAAAAACACACTGATGAAAGTCTTGAAGAATATGGAGTGGTATGCGGGCTTTGTACATCTAGAAATCCTTAAATGCTAGATTTTTACTACTGGGAATCCGATAACAAATAGCAACACCCATAACTTACAATCCTGCCAGGGTTACAACTGAATAACACAATTTCGTAACAGACTTCTTAATCCTGCAAAAACTAGAAGCAAAATTTCACTTTTTTTCAGCCTCTTAACTACATTTTTCATCGCTGGGCCACTAGGTGATGCTTTCCAATTCATCTCGTAAATCTATTTGCATCAGTATATAGAGATGTAAGTTAAGAGCAGATACAATTTTTTCCCCCGAAAAAATCATCCCTATAAACCCCACTTTTGTACAGGAGCAGGCCTGCAACTAGAGACTATGGCTTACTATGTTGGTAATGCAATCTCCTTTGATAGGTTACATGAGTTAACGTACCAGGTTTGGTGAACATATATGGTGCAGGCCATTGTCTCTTGATAACATTCTCTGCTGAGACTTAATGTTTCTCCAACATATCATGTTTGTACGATGGTGCGATGTTAAAAGATGCCACTGGAATCATACTCACCTGGCTTTAAGGGCTACGAGCTTTCCTTTCCCGTTAGGCAAACTGACAACAAAACCACTTTAAGCCTGGCTTCATGGCAACAGTCTCTTCCAGACATCAAAGAGCACTTGTGAACAAGGTTAGCCAAAAAGAGGATATAAACAAAGGTTATGAGAATCAAGGTGCATAGTGGCAGAGCCAGGATTATTGGTAGGGGGCAGGGAATTTTGGGGGATTTGGGGGCGGTAGCCCCCAAAAGTAACAAGTGTGTTATGTAAAATATTGCAAGAACACACTTGTAACTTGTTTATCAGGAATTTAGAAAATTACCATCTTTAAAATTAGTATGAGGGAGCAATGTAAATGTAATTATAAATCCTTTTCTTGGGTTAATTAATTGCAAGAACACATTTGTTACTTTTAATCGAAACTTAGAGCAATAAAATTAGAAGCAATGATTTTAAGAGCAATTTAGTAATCATAATTTAAACTTGCAATAGGGTTTATACTTACAGTATTTATTAGAGAATATGAGGAATCACTTAATCACAGAACAAATCACAAATGGGCAATAAACTTCTCTCTATTTGTTTGCACCGAAGAAATGAGGAATCACAAAAGACAGAACGAATCACAGATGACATAACAAATCACAAATTACAATCACAGATGAAATGAGGAAATGTGAAACCCAATAATCTCAATACTCAAATCGAACCCAATAGTCTCAAATCGAACGATCCAATCTCTCAAACCATCGAAGGAATCTCAAATCGAAGTATCGAATCTCAAATCAAAGTATCGAATCCGATCTTAAATTTGGTATTTACCTCGTTGAGGAAATAAGGAACTAACTTTTAGTGTTGGAAATGAAGAAAATCCAATCTCATTTAAGGAAATGAACGAATCCAATCTCAACTAAGGAAATGAAATGTTGGAAATGAAGAAAATCAGAGAGAGGAACTGAGGAAATGAAAGAGGAACCAACTTTTAGTTTTTTATTTTTATTTTTTATTTTTTTATGTGTAAGATAATATAAAAGTTGTTTTTTGGGGAAAATTGAGTGGGGGCTGCCCCCACTGGTTCTCATGTGGCTCCGCCCCTGAAGGTGCATACAGTATCCGTATATCTTTGGGAAAGAGTACGTCATGAATGAGTTTCTCAGAGAATTACATTCGAATCGTACATGCGCATACATTTTTCCTATGCATATGCGTTATTGGATGGTAAAAATATGGCAAGATTTAACTTAAGAAATCTACTTACATTTCAATGGTGGTATAGTTTAGAAAAGAAGCAAATGTTTGACACCAACCTCCATGGCCCTAATGGTTAACAAGACATATTTGTCTCTAGAAAGTCATGGGTTCAAGGACGGTGCCAACAACAAGTACTTTAAAGTACCTATTTTTGTCAAAGTCCAGACCATCTATTCCCACACTAGATCTTGTGCACTCAAACTACCATGTCAAGAAATCGTTAAAACGGCATAATATTTCATTAATCAAAACACTCTTATGAAAGTAGCCATATCTACTTACATTGGATGGTAAAAATATGGCGAGATTTAACTTAAGAAATCTACTTACATTTCAACGGTGGTATAGTTTAGAAAAGAAGCAAATGCTTGACACCAACCTCCATGGCCCTAATGGTTAATAAGACATCTTTATCTCCAGAAAGTCATGGGTTCAAGGACGGTGCCAACAACAAACAGCAAACAACAAGGTACTTTAAAGTACCTATTTTTGTCAAAGTCTAGACCATCTATTCCCACACTAGATCTTGTGCACTCAAACTACCATGTCAAGAAATCGTTAAAACGGCATAATGTTTCATTAATCAAAACACTCTTATGAAAGCAGCCATATCTGTCAATCCTGCTGCCAGGGTTGCCACTAAATAGCACAATTTGAGACCCATTTTTTTCGTTGCAGCCTTGTAGCCCATATGAGGTCACATATTTTCAGGCACCGGGGAGAGCGATAATCATCAGCAGATCAAGTTGCAAAGGATATTACTGCATGACACACATTGTCCTACAAACTATCCTACTGTCCAACACTTGATAGGGACACAAGTGAATTTTCCATTAGGAATTCTCTTTCGAGCCTACCAGAGCTATTACTGCAAAAACATTCTGAGTTCTACCTTTTGTCTTGGGACATTCGATATTTCTTTTTACACAACGGCCCTGCCTGATACACTGTACAATGTGCATATGCTAGCCATCAAAACATTATCTTGTTTGGTTGGGTATCAAATTTGCCACACGCAAGATGGTGCTTATTTTAACTTTAATGTTATTGTATTCACTGGCTCATTTGGAAGTCTATCCGGTGGCTACAGGAGAGTGTTTTGCTGTTTGGTAAGAGGAATTAAAAATCCGTATCAACAATCTTCCAAAAACGCCTGGGCACTTCTTTTACTAAAAAGAAATAGGTCACTTACATAATAAAGAACACAGTGGTTCTATAATACCAAATATCCGATGGCTAAATATTTCAATGCGGTAAAATGGTACACATTTCTCACCTCAATAGATACTGTAAAAATAAATAGTTAATCTCAAATAATATGTGAACAAAGTCAGTCCAGAAAACAGAACTCTAACATTAAGCAACTTATCGGTTAACTCATATCAACTGGAATATTCCATAATGTTGTGAAATCTAAGCAACACGCAGAAAAGAAAAAAAGGAAAGTAATGCTGCTTCAGTAGGCAGTCCATATGAAAAAAAGGGACCGAAGGACATAGTAGTGGCCCAACAGCGATGGTGGTGGCAAATAGATTACAGCTCACGAACTCAGGACACACTAATAGAGGAAGTGAATAGTGCACAATATGTGTTGTCCATACTTCGTGCACCACTTAAACGTTACTAGTATGACTAAACAAATTGAAACGTAGCCAGAACAGCATTATAAGAGCATCTCCTAAAGTGCCTCACTACCTTGGATTTCAAGGTGCCACCTAGAATTTTCGTCCTCCAACAGTGCCTCACTGACTTGAATTTCACCCTTCAAATTCAAGGCTGAGTCTTAGATTTCAAGACTCAACCTTGGAATTTAATGTTGCGATTGGGCGCCTAAGTGTTGGGCGCCTGTTCTATTTTTAAACAGGTGCCTAAGTTAAATTTTTTTTATATAGGCGCCCAACTCTTAGGCGCCTATATAAAAATAATTTCGTTGGAGCTTCTAAAACTAAGTCATTTCTCTCTCTTCACATCTTAAAGAAAAATAATTTCCAATTGCACCACAACTCATCTTCTTCACTCAAATTGTTTGAAATTGTTGAAGCTTCATCTGCCAAGATAAGTTTATGTTTAATTTTACCATATCCCCTTTAATTTTATAGATTACAATATTCTAGGGTTTTAAGTTTTTCTTGATTATTAATTTATATTGAAATTAATAGATGAGTTCTACGAATACTACGTAAAATAAAGATTCCACTACCGAGAGTAGTTTGAATCAACAACAACAACAAATCCCAAACAATTGGTTGCAATTCACTCATTCCCCTCAACCTCAATCATCTCAATCACAACCCTTTCAATCATTTTACTTGCCGAACAATTGGGGATAACCCTCTCAATTCGCCTTTCCCGCTCAATTCCAACATCTTTCTCCATTCGCCAATCCCTCACAATCTCAATCATCTTAATCACAAGCATATCAATCGGTTAACTTATCTCAATCCGAAGACGTCGGGGATATTGATGGTCAAAAAGCCAAAGGCAAACGTCACTTGACTAAGAAAAATACCAGTAGAGCGGCGGGGTCTCAGGTTTTGAAATAGACGGGCATTCAAAACAAAAATCTTGCAAAAGCTTGGATTCATGTCTCGGAGGATAGAATCAAAAACAACAACTTGATACTTTTTGGGACTCAGTTTTGGATGCATTTTATGATTTTTGTGAACAAGATGGTGAACGGGTTGAGCGTACAGTATCATCTTTGAAAAATTATTGGTCGGAAATGAATCGTGATTGCAAGGTTTATGGTACTTATTTGAAAAATGTAATGCAAGGCCCCATAAGCGGTATGCAACAAGAAAATTTGGAAGTAATTCAACATTCGTCATTACTAATAAATCGTAAACTCTTTTTACCAAATCCATATATTTTTTTATTATCTTAATCTATTTTATAGGACGATGCCGCCATAACGATTTATGAAGCACGTGGTAAAGGCAAATAAGTATATAAAGAAGCTTATGAAGTTTAAAATTATCATCAATGTTGGAAAATCTTGCAAGACCAACACCCGGACACTTTAACTCGCAATGTGCGAATGAAGCAAACATCAAGTTCTAGCCCGGGAATGTCTACTCCTGCAACACCCGACATACCCGTTAGCTTGAACAACGACTCTCCAGTACTTGTCATAGATGTGGAGATGAAACATCCGGGCTGTATCAAAAGTGCTAAACTAAAAGAAAAGAATGAACAATGACAAATCTTCTCATTGAACGCCAAAATGTACTTATTAGTCGCCTTGACCGAATAGAGATGAAGAAAGAAGAGTATATCGTCGAGAGAGATAAGAAGAAATAAAAGTATATATCTGAGAGAGATTAGATGAAGGAAGAGAGAGAAGCTCGCATTATGGAGTTAAGAGAAAGGAAGACAAAGGCCGTGGTGAATTTAGCAGCTCAATTTCAAGCCTAAAATGATCAAAAGGTAATGGCGATGGACATATCTACTTTAGACGATACTCAAAGGGTTGGGAGGCGCAATGTAATGTGGTTATGACGAGAATGTTTAAAACTAATAATAATAGCGCCTAAGATGCTCTGGCTGAAGAATCTTATTTTAGAAGTTTGGTATATTTTGGTAATTCTTGTTTAAGATGTTTGGTAATATTTTTTTTTTTGCAATTTGGTATATTTTGTTTAAAAACCTTGTTTAAGAAGTTTGATATATTTTATATAATAGAATCTTGTTGAGAAAGTTTTATTTTTTAATTATTTTCTATTTGAATTTATATTGAAATTTATTTCTTAAATAAATTTTATAAAAGTGCTTAATTAAAATTATTGAAATAAAGTTGCGTTTACATTAAAATTACATATAATTGTTTCTCTGATGCTTCCACAAATACTTAATAAGATCATTTCGAACTGTCATATACTTATCCGAACTTGCCATCTTATCGTACTTCACAATGTATCTTTGTAAAGTAACTTCTTCCCGATTCAAGTTAATTGGGTTAGGGTCTAGGATAAAATGCTCGGCCAGTAAACTTACTCCGTACCTATTGCGTTCTTCTTCGACGATCATGCTATCCATAATTATACACGTTTTCATTATTTTATCGAGGTTTTTGGGTGACCAACTTCTTGCCGGACCTTTCACAATTGCAAATCGAGATTGAAGGACACCGAAAGCTCGTTCTACATCTTTTCGATATGCCTCTTGTTGCTTGGCAAAATATTTCTCTGCATTACCTCGGGAAAATCGTAAGGTTTGAACAAGCGTTGCCCATTTCGGATATATACCATCTGCCAAGTAGTATCTCATATCGTATGGTTTTCCATCGACTTCAAAGTTACAAGGTGGAAAACGACCAAGACAAAGATCACGAAAAAGATGTGATTGATCAAGAACATTTACGCTGTTGTTGGAACCAGACATTCCAAAAAAAGCATGCCATATCCATAAATCATGAGATATCACCGCTTCCAAAATGATTGTTGGTATTTTCTTATGCCCCATGTGTTGACCCGCCCAAGCGGTGGGGCAATTTTTCCACTCCAAATGCATGCAATCCAAACTACCTAGCATGCCGGGAAATCCACGCTTCTCAGCAACGTATAACAATCGTTGTATATCTTTCGGAGTTGGCTATCTCAAATACCCCGCACCGCATTGCCCGATCATCCCATTGAGAAATCTCGTAAGGGCCTCAATTGTTGTGCTCTCTGCAACCCGGGCATGTTCATCACAGTTATCTGCCGATACTCCTAATGCAAACATACAGAATACCGCTGTAAGTTTTATTTAAGGCGATAAACCCAAAACATTTGCACAATTTCACTTCTGAGCAAAAAACTTGTCATAAGCAACAACCGCATTCAAAATACGATCGAAAAGACCACGGCTCATACGGAATCTTCGACAGAAATGTCCACTTCCGTAAATATTTTTACCACAAAAGTATTTGTGCATGAGTAGCTTATGATAGAATACACGTGAGCGATTTATGGTTTTATGCCCGACAACTGAACCAACACGACTTCCTGAAGATTTTGCTTCTTGTAATTCATCAATTTCGGCTTGATTGATCAATATCTCTATTTTAATCGGATCAATAACGTCATCATCACTATAATCGGTTGAAGATTCATCGATATCCTCTTCCTCTTCCTCCTCTGATGAAGATTCGATCAAAATATTAAGAATCGCCTAGAAATTTATCAGATAATTGAAAATAAAAGAGAATAATGGAATTGGTTATGGGATAGTATGAGCCTAGTAATAGGCCAATATATTCCCTTCACAAAATATAGCCGTTAGACACAAAATATAGTCTTCAGGAACAAAATATAGCCGTTTGAAAAAAAATTACTCTATGCAACAAACGCCCTAATTGAATTTTTTTAATCAGGCGCATATGCTTTAGGCGCCTGTTGCGCTGAGTAATTTTATTTTTTTAGGTTAAATTACATTAAAAATACCAAACCATAGGCAATTAAAAGTTTGAATCAAAACAATTATACAAAACCTTATACAATGAAAAGTGAGAATCAAAAGCATTATACCAAACATCAAAAGTGAGAATCAAATGAGTAGACAATGAAAATATTAAACCATTAATTCCATTCAAAGTGAGAATAATAAACAACTACATAAAAGCCAATGTCATTCACTAAAGTGAGAATTAAAACATGAAAAAACGAAAAAATATGTTCTCTTATTGATTTAGACTTAACATGAAATAACAAATATCATTCTCTGGAGGGTCGCAAGGCACTGCCCGAGGCTTTAGTTAAGCCCAATAACGGTCCCCAAGATACCACTCATATCTACCAAATGGGCTTTGCAGGAGTACTTTTTTACGACTGATATTACCGGCGATAATTACCTCCCGCTTTAGTGTATCCTTCATATTTCGAAAGGGCTCCCATTGCATGTTATTCATTATACGCAAATCCAGTTGTTGCCTCATCAGTGCTAGATGATATTTTGCCTCATTTCTAATAAGTTTCCGTCTTTTAATGTGTCAGCTTGACATCCTTGGCCAACAATTATCCAACCTATTATCTATCAAGATATGATAGCCTATCTGACAATACTCGTAGCACTGATACTGCAGAAGATAAAAAATATATATTAATTTTCTAAATAAACTTGAATAAACAAAAAATAAATAACTAAAACTATTAATTAAAAATATTATACCTCGATCAATTGGAAAAGGCTGTCGATGTATTTTACCTCCTGTTTCGATGCTTGGTCAAGGCAGTAGTAGAGATGCTTTAATATAGCAGAGCCGAAGTCGATCGCAGGTCCCTTTTTTTTATGATAACAATTGGGCCCAATAACTCTAGTCGAGCCCAACTCTTCGAGTTCCCAAATAAGACACCTCCAAAGTACAATAACATAAATGCTCTAAAAATTGTATTAGTATTTGCCGGAACTTTGATGTTTACTCTGGTATGGTCAAGATAAGTCCCGAAGTGAGCAAAACTAATACATCCCTTTTCATAATCTTTAAACTCCATATCGGGAAAAATTCTTAAGGCGTTACCATATTCCGCATATGACTCATCCAATACCATCGGCTCTTCTGTCCCGATACCTATCCCGGTATACATCGTAAAATCTCTAGGAGTGATCCCTAGCCCTCCATAAGGTAGGTAAAATATATGAGTGGTTGCCTACCAACGCTCAACCATCGACACTATTACTTGGTTGTCGGAGTTCCCAATTTTGCAATCAAATAAACTCATCAAATTGGCAGCCTTTAATTTCTACTTCAAGTGAGGTACTTCAATAAGAATTAAGTACATTTTGCGGAGCTTGACTAACACTGATCTACATTTAAATCCAACCCGAGCCTATAACAAAATTAATAGACACAAATAAGAACATCTAAACTAAATTCTACAGGAAGTAAATACTTTAAAATAATTATAAATCTAATAATTTACTAATTTACGTTGTTTCAACTTATCGATGTAGTAGCAACTGATGTGGACAAATGACCCTTCCCATCCAATTGTGTGAGTTGCCGAAAGTCACGTGGTTCATAATTTTGCGGGAGGGGTGGAGGAGGTTCGGTGGAGACATTGAGTTCTTCGTAAGTGATTTTCTGCTTCTTGCCCGATAAAAATCACATTTGGGAAACGGTCCCTTTGCCTTCATCAGACTCGAATTCCTCCTCATCATCGGTTCCATCATATTCTTCCTCCATTAACGATATCGTCAAATCCTGCATGAATGTTAAATACCAATTTATATAATGACCACCACAAAACCAATGTATATAAATTAAGCAAAAACTTGGCAATAGAAAGGAATCTTGTAAGGATGTATATAGACTAGAAATGCAAGATAATTCAAGAATGAATCAAATACTCCAAAAAGATTCCTTGAGGTAGATGATGGCTAGCAATATTGAAAAGGACACCCAAAGAACCACCAATTAATTAAAAACTTCACTTGCAAGGTAAGCAAGGGGTATACTTGTGGGGGTAAGCAGCTACTACATTGCATTAGCTTGGACTATATGAAAGAACCATAGAACAACAAACATACAAGGATAAACTCTGCTCATGATAGCCATAAGTACTGTGATAAAAACGATTCCTACCTAGGACTGAATGATCATATTAAACAAAGCGAAGTTAAAAACTGGATTTCCGCTGTATTGAATCTTCCAACAAATTACACAAATTTCATAATATGGAAACAAACTAATCCAAAGCAACAACACTATAATCTTCTAAGCAAAGATAAATGTTTCTTAAACGAACAAATGAAGCAACAACACTATAATCCAATAAACGAACCCGAAACCCCTTTATGATAACACATTAATCCAAGTAGAAGAAACAAAAAATGAATCAAACAAGTGTGATTATAAAGAAGCCAATAATCCTCAAAACAGGTTCAACAAATCCAAGAGTTTTTTTCAACTGGAGATTGGTTAAAGAGTTTTTCCACAAATTCATGGCAAATTCCAGCAAAATCTACTTATCCAACAAATTTAATAAATTCTAACAAATTCCATTTTGACAATCAAATACCCTAAATCACAATATTTACCTAAATGGGAGAGAGATGGATACCTGGGATAGTAAGCTTTCAGACATTCAGGTTAAAATATGAGAAGAGAGAGAAAGATAAATACCCTAAATCACAATGATTTGGCTAAAATGTGAGAAGAGAGAAGACAAATTAGTATTAAGCTTTCAGACAATCAGGCGCCTAAGTTTTGGGCGCCTGATTTAAAAAAATAAAATAAGTTGGGCGCCTAGGACTATGGTGCATGTTTAAAAATAGAACAGGCACCCAACCCAAGTATTTGCGCCTAATAGAAATCCAAGTTAGGTACTATTGGAGGAAATAGAGTCTTACTGACTTGGATTTTTCTTTTTTTCATCCAAGTCAGTCAGGTACTTTAGGAGATGCTCTAAGGAACAGGGGCACAACTCATATTATACATCATTAACCAAGAGTGTCAAGAAAGTGGAGATATTTAAACTATATCAAATGTGTAGTTATAAAAAAGGAGTAATTATTTGGCGCCAACCTCCCCATGGCCCTTATGGTTACATCTTTGTCAACACAAGGTCATGGGTTCAAGGACGGTGCTAACAACATCAATCAAATCAATTTTGTTTCTTATTTAAATTGACGTCTAACAATCTATTCCAAGACTAGATCTTATACACTCAAAATCAGCATCAGCAGATCGATCGACCTGCAAAGGAAAGATGCATCATTTTCTTTTAGAGAATAGTAAGATACTTCTTCTAGAAACTTCCTCTCTAAGAACATCTGTAGCAGTTAGGTGGGTGAATTTTCCCAGACCCACCCCAAACCCAATCCACCCCACAACAGTTCTGGACTAAAACAAGGTAAATATTACTCACCGCAGTTCAGAACTGCGGGGGACAACCAACGGCTAAGTTCTAGCTACGTGTCTCCATCACAACGCTTTAAACCATACACACAGTTCTAAACTGCGGGGAATGAGAGCCAATCAAACAACGCCACATAGCGTTTACAGCCAACAATTTTAGCCAAGACATGGTTTTGCAACCAAGACATAAACGCAGTTTTGCACATCATCGTCTGCTAAGAAAAAGCCACTCCCTCCCCCTCATACTTCATTTTTATTCCCCAAGTTTTCCTCCAAACTAAAAAACTCAAAACCATTATATTTCCAACCCCACCTCAAACCGATATTTTACCACATAATTGAACGCCCTTAAAACCCACACAATGTTGGGAGTTTCTAGTTTGCAGCCGGGCTATCTATATCCCAAAACATAACGTAACGTAAGCTCTGAAGTTAAGCGAAGGAGGAAAGAATTGGTAACCAGCATGTGGGCATTACACCTCACGAAAAATGATCTCACCCCACCCTCGAGGATTTGCACCGAGTTAATATTAACGCTGGATTAGAGGAAATGTTGGTAAGCTTTCTAGATAAAATTTAAGTGCTATTAACGTTGTTTGCGAAATGTTTGACAAAATGCCAGAATGAAAATTTAAAGTGTTAATGTATTTTTATTTTTTTTAAACTGAGATCAAATACAATATAAGAGACTAGATAAGGTATTGAAGTGGTACCAATAAATTGTCAAGTATCCGACGTTGAAGAGGTTGGTCGACGATATGGGTTTCAAAGAGTTTTTGCCAATTAAGGTGGAAAACTCGGATAACCGCTTGATTCATGCTCTCTTGGAACGGTGGTGGCCTTCCACCAATACATTTCACTTCCCTTGTGGGGAACTTGGCTTTACGCCATTAGACTTCGTCATGCTAACAGGCTTATTTTGTGGGATGGGTCTCGAACTCCCGTACGATGATAAGTACTCGAGGTTTGATGAAGCATAAAAGATGTTCTCTGAAATCATAAGTAATGATATCAGGTATGGTAACATCATTCTCGCGTATTTGAAAACATGGAAAGCGGTTTTGAATCTTGAACTCAATAATTACAGCCAAGACATCGATATAGTGTATGCGAGGGCTTTTATTGTATACATGATGGGTATTATATTTTTCTTAAATGTTAGCACATCTCTTTCGGCGGGTTATCTTGCAGCTTTGACAGACTACAATACTATAGGTGTATCAAAGTTTGACTGGGGTACTTTGATTATGGCGGCTTTGTATAGGGGACTATATGAAGTATTAGTTCTGAAGAATAGGAAGGTGAAGAAATCAGTCATAGGCTTCTATGCGATGTTGAAGTTTTGGTTCTTTAAATACTGTCAGGTTGAAATGTATCTGGTGAAGGTTTTGAACTTCAACCATATTTATCCCCGTATGGGTGCGTGGAGAGATGAAAGGGATAATTCGGGGTCCGAAATCAATCATTCTTTTGCTGTAATTAGATAAATGATATAATGGATGGACAAAAGCAACATTGATTGGAAACCATGGGTGACGTCTAGACAATCAATCCATCCTGAGGTAAGACATGTCAAAATGCTTAATTTGAAGAGGGTTCCATTGGTTTCAGTCCCATATGGGAATGGCACGCTTTGGTATTTAGGAGGCCGGTATATGCGTCAAAACACCGAGCATAATAGTATTCCCTATAAACCCCCCATCAAGAGATTATGGAATTTTTACGGTACGGTCAAGAGTTCTATCAGGGACTCAAAGATGTGAACTTCTATGATTGAAATAATTATCTCATTGATGATGCGGATTATATGACATATTGGCATTTGACTCATCCAAATCCCAAGCTCGGTTGCACTTTAATCAAGAGGGCCAAAAATATATGGATGTTCAAGCGTGATCTAGTTAGGCCAGATGTATGGGTTCCACATACTTTGAGTTTAGCTACGTCTTCTCAGTTGGAAAACTATGGTGTTGATGCGACTGGCGAGGATCATGATATAGGATGGTTCATGGATATGGTGAGAACTAGCAAAGAACGTAGACGGATACCGATCCCAGCCATTCAGGTACCATACCCATGTCCACCTAGGTATACTGTGGATGAGTTATGGCATCAAACTATTGGAATACGGTATGCGGCATATAAAGAGTCGAGGTAATACGTTGAACTCATAGGGGAGTTAGAGGAATTACTGCATTGGTCACATGATATTATCCGAGTCACGGAAGAGAGACTGGCTGATATGTCCATCAACTACCAGACATAGCTAGATGTGCAATATACCTATGACGAGAGTCTCGTACATAGCAGACCTGGCCACCAAACGAAGAGATGCCATCCCACTTAGGCTTCCGTTTATTTATTATATTTTGTTTACTTGTTTAAAGTATGTTTCTAGTATTTCTTTTTCCATCGTACTTTGATATGCTATGTTTAATTGATTATGCATTTTGAATGTTTTTAGTATATTGGTTCAAATATGATTGTCCATCACTTGTCTATCACATACCATACTTGGCTTTTGTAAGTGTTTGAAGAAATTCCCCGTAGAGAAGAGGTTAGAATACAACTAAGTGATAATAATTTTTGGGCAGGGGAAGGTGTTTGAGGAAATGCCTAAAAGAAAAAAAAAACTAAGTATAGAGAGGGGAACCACATGATTTCATGCAGGCCTTTGCCGCATAGCTCTAAATTGCAGGGCAAACATGGGGGACACGTGGCTCCATCTGAGCTGTCTATCTAACTCGCAGTTCAAAACTACGGAGCAAACAGGGAGACTAGATTAAGCCACGTATCCCCCATGTTTGCCCCGCAGATCAGATTTGTGCGGCAAGAGCCTGCAAGAAATCTTGTTGTTCTTCTCCCCTCTTCATTCTTAGTTTTTTTTTTCTATTTGTGATTTTCTTTTAGGCATTTTCTCTAACACTTTTTGCAGTGGCTTATTCCGCATCTCGGACTCATGCCTCATCTTCGATCATCATACGACCACTCGACCTCATCAACAGACACGTGGCACATTATATAACGCATTACAATTACAGAATTCTAGTCATCACTTTTGACCTCTACATCAATAGTTCGAGCCAAAAAAATACACCGTCATCAATGAAGTCGTTACAAAATAGCAAGATCAGAACGTTACACAATCATATGAAAATTTATGAAATATATATTGTAACGTCCATTATTAAGGATAATAATGGTCGTCAACCAGTCATATTATAAGATACTCAACATTCTATACAGAACTATTCAGAGAATCCATTGTAATATCTAGCAACTATCATTATCATCTCTCTTTCTAAATCCTTAAGAGAGGTCATGGTTTTTAACCTATTTAAAGGTTTTCCATACTAAACTTTATGTTAGTTATTACTTATCACTCATTAGTGTTCTGATCATCTTTGGTGTAAAGACTAAGTTTGGATCACAGAATTAGGCTATTACATTTGGCGCCGTCTGTGGGAATGAAGTTCTCAAACTCATTGTCTCAGAAAATAGCTGATCATCTATCTACGACATGGCGCTTCCAGACAAGAGTACGCTGATTTCACTGAGAGAAGGAAATGTCGTACTAGCAGAATTGCGGGCCAATTTAAACTCTAAAACTGAAAGGCAAACCGCTCTGAAGCAGCAGCTGGCAGGCGTACAAGACGTGCTAAAGGTTCTGCAGAGTCAACAGATCGCAACCCAGAAGAACAAAGGAGTGCTGCCAGCTACTTTGCGGGTTTCCGTTCTCGGCAGGATAAGATCTCATGCGAACAATTTGGGAGGTAAAGTTCATAAGCAACATGGGGGCGAGCCCGCTCTGGTATAAGAAGTTTACCAAGAAGTTGATGGAGGACTTGATGGAGTCAGACAAGGAAAATAGCCACCCCGCGGAAGAGTTTGTATTCCAGCACGTGATCAACTAAGTGAAGGAAGTGGCGACTACAATCCTCGAGAAGGATGCGTCCCACGAACGACCATTACAGCTCGTCAGTACGTGACTCAGGAACATGTTGAAAAACATATCAAAGAACTGTTCGATGTCAAAGTTCAAACCACTAAAGGCATTCATAACAGGTTATAGAAAACCTAATCGTTAAGGAATTATTAGATGGCGAGGATCCCACCAGTTTCTACACACCAAAAATCCAAAAATACAAGGGAAATGATCCAGTGGAGCACCTTCAAGAATTTCATAACGTTCTCGGCCTACATTCTACGTCTAACCACATTCTATGCCAGTTCTTTCCTGCCAGCTTATTTGGTGAGCCTTTGTGATGGTTTTATTTACTACCATAAGGGTCCATTACGACTTTTGAACAATTGCGGGAACATTTTGCCAAAAATTATTCGCACAACAGAGATAAGGAGGAGAACTTATATTCTCTATTCAGCCTTAAGTAAGTATCAAGGGAGAAGCTTAAAATATTTACTAAGAAATTCTTGGAGTTGGCCAAGAAGGTAGGCCGACTCGATTAAAAAATTACTATTTCAGCCTTCACCAATGCTTTGCTCGTGGACAGTAGAGCGAAGGAATACTTGATTATGAACAAACCAACAACTTTGGAAGACATGATTGAGATGGTCAACGGATATATCGATCTTGAAAGAATGGTATTTGAAAGACCCAAAACTCAGAAATCAACCTTGACAGCACAAGATCAATCTACATGCTAAGATTTCAATTGCGCTGCTGATCCTAGAGGAGACACAGGAAGAGGACAAAATCTAATGATGATCGACCTCGGAAAGGCAATAATATGCCAAAACCTTGTCTTCCCAAGATGACTGTTACCATAGCCAGCATTTATCCTATACTTCAAAATGATAAGTTTTTTTGCAATGTACAGTATCTCCAACCAATTGAGAACAAACCATATTACATTCACCACAAAGTTCGGCATCATGAGACGGAACATTGCTTTTCTTTACAAAGACTGTTAGAGTATATTTTTGAGGATATGCAAATGCATGAGTACATCATAGACGATAATGAAAGTTACAAGAACGGGAGTTATAAGCTTCTCACGGAGATCGTACAGGTTGAAAAAATGGCAGAGGAGAAACATTTGTACCATATCTCCCTCAACCACTTTATCGAGACTCATACCATTAACATATTGGTAAGATTTAAAATACGATGTCTTGGCCAATGTCCTGATCAATCTATGGTCAACAAAGAATCCCTGCATCCAGTTCCCGACACACATGGATTTCTTTCAAAGATTGCGATGTTCTACATGTCAACTTTCCTCATCATGATGCACTCGTGATCATGCTAAAAATAAGAAATGTCATACTATATGCAATGATGGTAGATATCGGCAGTAGCATCGAACTGCTTTTCCAAAACACAATTGATCAAATGGGACTGGGCCAACAAAGTTCAACCTAGTGACGTCGACATCAGTGGGTTCAACGGCTCTAAGGAAGATCATATAAGAAAGATCATCCTTCCAATTAAAGCTGGTCCAACAATAGTCGATGTAATATTCTATGTTATCAATGCAAGATTGTGTTATCTGGGGATCATGGGACGCTACTGGCTACATAACATGTGAGCTATCCCATCTACTTATCATTTGGCATTATGATTTGGTTGGAATGGTGGCATTTACGAAATCAAAGGCAGTTAGAAGCTAGCTCGAGCTTGTAAAAATTTTGTTACCACTGTGAAAGAACCATCCGTACCATAGCTCGTATAACAATTACAAAAAACTACAGAGAACATTATAGATAACATTACAGAGAACAAACTGCCAAGTGCAAAACCTACATAATACATCGAGATCAATGGAGATAAAAGGGGTACCTATATTGGCACTCTTTTTTGCCCACAATAGAGTGTAATACTCTTATTTAATTTTTCAAAGACAACAGTGATGTTTTCGCTTGGACGTTTCATGAAATACCAGGCATTGATTCAAATTTGGCCTACCATAAGCTTAGTTTGAAAGATAAAGTTGAGGCAGTCAAACATAAACAACGAACTTTAGCACCGAGGCTCCAAGAAGAAGTTAACAAAGATATCGATAAACTCATTGAAGTTGGTTTTATACAAAAAGCCAACTTTCCATAATGGATCTCAAACATTGTGGTGGTGCCAAAGAAAAATGGAAAGATCAGAGTCTACGTGGATTTCACTGACCTTAATAAACATACACAAAAGATATCTTTCCACATCATATCATCAATCATCTACTCGATCCTAGTGCAGGGCACTAACTCTTATCGAATATGGACGCCGCATCAGGATACAACCAGATACCTTTATTAACCGAAGATCAAGAAAAAATGACTTTCATTATAGAGCATGGTTTGTAATGCTACAAAGTCATGCCCTTCGGAATCAAGAACGTAAGAGCCACTTACCAAATATTGATGTCACAGTTGTTCAAAGACCATCTTGGGAAAATGATAGAAGTTTACATTGATGACATGTTATGTAAGAGTCTCAAGAAGGAGAACCATCTCGCAAATTTACACATGACTTTTGAAATTCTTTGTTTTTACAAAATGAGACTCAATCCTGACAAGTGCCAATTCAGAGTCCAATCCGGTAAATTATTGGGACATTTGATCAACAGCCTTCTCCAGGGATGAAGAAAGATGTACAAAAGCAAGCTGACAAGATGGCAATCAATCATTTAGTCTCTAAATCTTCAGATAGGTGTCGATGGTTATTTGACCTACTACGTAAAGGGACAAAGAAAAAGAGACCTAAAAAAGATTCTGAGATCGAGTGGACTGTAAAATGTGAAGTAGCTTTCCAGGAACTTTAACGTTATTTTGGAGAGCCACCAGTAATTAATACACCCAAGGAAGGAGAAGAGCTCACCATATACCTTACCGTTATTAAGGAATCCTTGAGCTCAATCCTAATTCGACTTGATAAAAAGGCAGAGAAACCTGTCTACTTCATCAACAAAACTTTCACTCCAACAGAGTCACGATATACTAAGATTGAGAAACAACTGTTAGCTCTCGTTTCTACATCACAGAAGTTAAAATAGTATTTCCAAGCTCACTCAGTTCGAGTCATGACAATTTATCCTTTACGGGAAATCTCGTCCAAGCGAGAGAAATCCAGACGAGTTCAATAATGGTCGGTAACCCTCGATAAGGAGGATATATGTTTTGAACCACGAAATTCCAAAAAAGGCCAAGTAGTAGCAGATTTCCTTGCAGACTTCCCAATAGATGATCCTGACTGGGAAGAAGATAGTACATAAATCAATGAAGAACAGTTCGAGGAAAAGTCAGATTAGATATCCAAGAAAGGTTAGTGCCTTCTCATTGATGGTTCTGTCGGACCTGCAGGGTCAGACATTGGTATCATCCTTATCATGCCTTCTAATGACATAATTAAAAAAAGTAATTAGACCCAACTTTAAAGCCACCAACAATGAGACAGAAAAGGAGGCACTAATCCACGGTTTGGATATGGCTATGAAATTTAGGGTTCCTAAGCTACCTGTCTACACAGACTCTTTACCCATAGTAAACCATTACACAAACAAATTTCAGAAAAATGGGAAAATGATTGATTATGCCGTAGCAGTAGCCGACAGAATGAACAGATTCAAGAAGGCTACCATCGAGCATTTGCCTCGTGGAGAAAATAAACATTTTGATTCCCTTGCATATCTTACCGGAGTCCTCTGAACAAAAGCTCAATATCTCAAGATCAAAGTAATATCCACCCCCAACATTAACATCATAAGCTCAAATTCTGTTAATTCTGGGGGCGGTAAAGAGGATGTGGACAATTGTAGATGACTTTTTCTCACATATATCGGACCTGAAAATAAGTTTGACGGGGAACTAGTGACAGATCCTACCGAAAGAAGATGTGTGCTTGATAATGCTAAGCGATATGTTGTTATTGATAATTTGTTTTATAAGTTATCAGCGACATGACCACATCTCTAATGTTTATCTGATAAAGAGGCTCAAGACTTCCTGCACAAACTTTTGAAGGAACTTATGGATCCCATGCCACAGGACAATCTTTAGCCAACTGAGCTCTTATACATGGAGTCTTTTGGCCAAAAATGAAAGCCCAAGCCATCAAATACACAAGCAAGTATGATGCCTACTAACGACACAGACCCAAAATTTTAGCTCCAGCCTTGGAACTCTATTCAAGCAAAGTTGTTTGGCCATTCAGAAAATGGGCCCCCAACCTCGTAGGAGAGTTCCCCACTGTACCTGGAAAAAGGAAGTACTTCCTAGTAGCAACGGACTACTTCACCAAATGGGTGGAAGCAGTTCCTTTATATCGCACACGTGAAGACAAAGTCATCAAGTTTAAATGGGAAACAATCATAATACGGTTTGGCTGCCCCCACCTTATCAGAATTGGCAATGGACCTCAGTTCGTTGGCTCTAGAGTCGTTGAGTACCTCAACCAGCACAACATCATCCACTCTCCTTCCAATCCATATTACCCACAAGGAAATGGTTAGGCTGAAATTACCAATCGTACTATCGTCGACAGAATCAAAAAGTGCTTGATACAGAAGAAGGTTAATTGGGCACGAGAAATGCCATATGTATTATGGGCATATCGAACAACACCTCGTGTATTGATTGGTTGCACGATGCTCTTGTTGGCATATGGTACTGGAGAAATCATCCCTACTCAATATCATCTCCTATTGTGTGACCATACCATGATAGACGAAAAAAATGAATTCAAGTTGGCATATAACATGAATTGGATCGAAGAAATGAGAGACGGAGCAATCATGAACTTGGGAAGATACCATCAGGCTTTAGCCTGATCTTATAATAAATGAGTTCCTGATAAAGAGTTCAAAATTAAAGACCTCATCCTCCGAGAGACACCAAAACATAGAAAGGAAATTTATGCTGGAAAGCTCATAGAAAATTAGGAAGTTCCTTTTATCTTTATTGGAAAAAGTGAACTTGGTTCTTATGACCTCGCCACCGAACATGGGGTTCGAGTGCCTAATCTTTGGAGCACAAGGATATTGAAGCTATATCGAAGATAATAATCTATCACAGTGTACTTTTCAAATAAATCTATCATCTTGTACGTCGGTCTTACATCAATGAAATACTTATGTTTGATCGCCCCACATCTGAGAACTTTCTAATAATTCATAATGTACTCTATCTAGCATTCTCTGTACACCAATCTTACAACAATAAAAGATTTGTGTTTGGTTGCCCTACATTGCAGTACTTTTTTATTATATCATACAAGTACTTCTATATACAGGTTACATTTTTAAAAATATAATAGAATACCGGTGGGTTCACCAGATTCTTTTATTTTATATATCATTTGTTACTTCAACTGAATTGATCTTCTATTATATTATAGATCGTCTGTTGCTTCAACCTAACTAATCTTTTATTACATTACAGATCATTTGTTGCTTCAGCCGAACTGATCTTCTATTACATTACAGATTGTTTGTTACTTCAGCCGAACTAATTTTCTATTACATGACTGATCGTTTATTGCTTCAGCCAAACTGATCTTTTATTACATTATAGATTATTTTGCTGCTTCAACTGAACTGATCTTCTATTAGATTACAGATTATTTGTTGCTTCTGCCAAACCAATCCTCTATTATACAACAAGACGACTTGTAGTTCTACAAAATGACTACCAGATTTCTACATTATAATTGATTCATCAAAAGGTCAGTCCAAATATATACAGATCACTAATTCTATTTTCAATCCAACTTTACTACATTCTATCTACTATATTTTTATAAGTCTAGTACGCTTAGTTTCTTCTTACAGCCATAACAGCTCATCAATCACTTGAATTATCATTTGAGCTATCAGACAACATATCACCACGCAAGCTTTCACCGCGCACAGACAATCCCCATCACATTAGCTCTGGCATTCTCCCAGTAGCAATTTGTTTCCCTTCTTTAGCCTTGTTCTTCATTAGAGCACCAATTTTTGACATCATGCAATCTAGGTACTCAGATCGTATCAACCGCACCTCACACTGTACACCATTGGCAACCAGGTTTTCATATACAGTTTTGTTTTCTGCCTCCAATCTCATGAATTTAGACACAAAGAAAGAGAGTACTGCCTCTCATGAACCTCATACTTTGTATTATTTCTCCCTCATTCACATTACTTTCCACACATTTTACCTTCTCAGGAAGAGCAAACTCTGCAAGTTTTCCATTAGCCTCCTTCAACATGGCTTTTAAACTTTTACAGCATTCTTCCAGCACTTGTTTTTCATTCGACGTCACCTCATTACGAGTTTCCATCACTGTCATGAATTCGTCCATGTTGGCAATCAGGGCCATCGATCCCTCCATTTTAAACTTAATCTAACCTCTAAATCATATTCCACAAGATTTATCACGGCATTAAACATATCAGCCTCTAATTTGGCCTTCGCAATACATAGTTTCCCATTCTCCGATTGATATTCCTAAATGTTTTAATGCAACGATTGAACTGAATCCTCTAGAGTACCTATTTTGAGCCACCACCTTTTTATCAATTCATTCTGCTCACTATGGTCCTCTTCTATCTCTTTTACTATCATGTTAGTGACATACCACAATACTTCATATTTACGAGCACGTCCATTTACCCCTTTTATAGTTACTCGCGCACTAACTCTTTTTTCCTCAAGCGTATTTATCTGATATTATAAATCTTCAATATTATCCTCTTCTATCTATATAATCAACATAGAGAACAGATTTCATTTGTCATCCAAACAGTGTACAAAAATCTAATACATATGCAAGCTTGGTAAGTAACTAAACTACTCTACTTTTGCTTATTTGAACTATGAGAGGACTGCCCGGTTCTCTCGTACTTTTTGAGTTCTCTACTTGAACATCTAAAGGAACTATAAAGGTCACCACCTCATACTGGTGTTGTTTTCGCTGCAACTAAGGTATCAGGCTCTCGGCCTCTACCTCATCCTTTTCTGACATATGTTCTCTCGATGTAGGAGCTAGTTTTTCAACCACCTATTCCTCCTCATCTTTTGTAAACCACATATTTTTAGTTTTTTCGTTCTCTATATCAAAATCCTTCCCTCAATCCATTACATACATCCAAAATTTGTTCTCTACCCTCACCAGCTCCCCTTTGTAAAAGTCAATCACACTTTCTATATGACGCTTATGCTCCGTTCGAGCTACAACTTTTGCACGTGAAGGATACAAATGTTTCTTCAACTGCTTGTGCTCCCGATGCAGACGCTTGCGCATTTTTTTGTTGCAATTCACCAAACACCCTTACATCACCTTCTATCTTCTTTCGAGAAGATATTTTTTTCGACAATTGAGCAGCTAAAGACATTTTTTGCTCCATATGTTGCGTCAATATATCTTGCAACTCCTTTATTTTACCCTTTAATTTATGTTGTACCTCTATTTGCTTTTTCCTTATCCTAAAAAATACAATCCCATGGCCTTTCGGTCCTACATAAAGCCAAAACCATCAGGTAAAGGTTCTGCATCACCCCATATAACAGACACTCCAGCTGAAGTTTAACATTTTTTTGCCTCTATATTATGATGATTACGTACTTCTTGAGCTAAAAATATTGCTCGAGCTGGGTAAGGCACCCTTTTCTATCAAGAGTTCTACATAAGCTTCTTTTAAACCCCGTTCACTATCTACATCGACTTCCAAATATAATGTCAGAGCTTCCAAAAACTTTTAACACCAAGACTTATCACTCGGGTCGCCAAAACATGTCAACTCTTTCAGTTTTCGCACTAACGCCCCCCTTTCCTCTTCTTTTCTTAAAACCTCATCCCTTTCTATTTTTGTTTTAGCATATCTACACAGAAGATCATATAATTCTTTGCATATTTAGACTTAAATTGCCTTATCTTATACTCAGTTTTATTTAATACCTGTTGAACACGAGTCTCTAAATCCCTCGCTCTACTCAGCGATCTCTCTAGGTCAAAAATAGTTATTCTCAACTGATCTACCTCCTACATTGATTGCAAATATCTTGTTATCATACAAACATTCAAGCATAGCATATTAAAAAATGTCTATCAAACTTAACAGTTTTATGACCATAAAGGTGCAATCCCATCTAAGACCAACGAATAGCTTAGTTCGAAACAAAATACCACATATTGATTAAAGATTCTTGTTGATTTCAACCTCAAATGGAGGATCCACTTTCTTATCAGCAACTACACTTGGTACCGTTGGTGAAGCAGTTGCATCAGCTGGAGCAATCGCATCTCCTACCACTTCATCCTCTGCCTCCACGACAAAGTTTATTTCTTTGTGCTTGCTAGTTCGGCCCCGCTCTACATCAGCGACAATTAACCCAAAGCATTAATAAGATTGAACAAAACAATTTCTTTCCACCCGTAATGCAGTGCATGTTTGTGACATAACCTCATCATGCTCGGACAGCTCTGTGTACCGCTCTTAGCTGCCTTTACGCCTTCAACTCTCTTCTTTTTCTCTATCTTGAGCTCATTTTTAAGCTCCTTCATTCGAACCGTTTGGGCATCCAGCCTTTGGGTAAGCTCTCCGAACTCTTGGCTCCTCTTCTCAATGAACTTCGTCACCCCCTTCATCAGCATCGAGAGCTGTCAATACAAAAACATATAAGTTTAGTGCAATAGATCATATTCTAATATTGTACATATAAGATTTCAATACATACCGCAAAAGTCTGTTCCTGTAGCACATTATCAAGCTGATGCAGATCTGCCCCTGCCATTGTACAGTATTTTTGCTTCATTTCTCTCATCTTAGCTGCAGCCATGGCATTAGTAAGGTTACTTCCTTCACCTTCATGCCGCTTCTTTTTAAGAAAAACCGAATCTGAAGGAGCGACCTCACTCCTAACCTGCTCCTCTAATATGTCTTAAGCAGCAGGTTTTACGACCTCTTTTCTGAGATTACCCCTACGGTAGAAATGGGAACTTCCAGAGTTGGCCTTTTTAACCTCCGAACCGACCGCTTAACATTCGTATTTGCCGGCATGGGCGGAGGAAGTCTAGTGAAATCATCTACAGGAACATGGGCCTTCTTCTTTTCAGCCATAACATGATTCTCGTGAGCTCATTGAACTTTGGGCACTCTAAAGTCTACCCACTTATCCATCCGGATACCTAAGTCACCAAATAATTTCTTTAACTCGACATGTTCACGAGCTACATAGTCAAATAAGCTGGTATTATTAGGCAAAGATATGGGATTGGGACCGGACAAGCAAGAAACAAGAACATGGTTAGCAGCTTGAAGATACACTGATGGTTGGTCAAAGTTGACAAATATTACTTCCTCAGAGGAAGGTGAAGAGCTCACCATATACCTTGCCATTACTGAGGAATCCTTAAGTTCAGTCCTCATTCGACTTGATGAGAAGACAGAGAAACTTGTCTACTTTATCAACTAAACTTTCACTCCAGCAGAGTCGCGATATACTAAGATTGAGAAACTACTGTTAGCTCTCATTTACATATCACAGAAGTTAAAACGGTATTTCCAAGCTCACTGAGTTCGAGTCATGAAAAATTATCCTTTGCGCAAAATCTTTTCCAACCAAGAGAAATCCAGACGAGTTTAACAATGGTCGGCAACCCTCGGTGAGCACGATATGCATTTCAAACTATAGCATTCCGAAAAAGGCCAAGTAGTAGCAAATTTTCTTGCAGACTTCCCAGTATATGATCCTGATTGGGAAGAAGATAGTACAAAAATCAATGAAGAACAGTTCGAGGAAAAGTCAGATTGGATATCTAAAAAAGGTTGGCGCCTTCTAACTATTGGTTCTGCCAGACTTGCAGGGTCAGGCATTAACATCGTCCTTATCATGCTTTCCAATGACAAAATTCAAAAATTAATCAGACTCAACTTTAAAGCCACCAACAATGAGACAGAATATGAGGCACTAATCCACGATCTGGATATGGCTTTAGAAATTGGGGTTTCCGAGTTACCTATCTACACAGACTCTTTACTCATAATAAACCATTATACAAACAACTTTCAGAAAAATGGGAAAATTATTGATTACACCGTAGCAGTAGCTAATAGAATGAGCAGATTCAAGAAGGCTACCATCGAACATTTGCCTCGTAGAAAATATAGACATTCTGATTCCCTTGCCTATCTTGCGGGAGTCCTTGGAATAGAAGCTCGATATCACAAGATCGAAGTAATATCTACCCCTAACATAAACATCATAAGCTCAAAATCTGCTAATACTGGGGGCGGTAAAGAGGATGCGGACGATTGGAGATGACATTTTCTCAAATATATCAGACCCAAAAACAAGTTTGACATCGAACTACCTACAGATCCTACCGAAAGGAGACGTATGCTTGATAATGCTAAGCGAATTATCATTGCTGATAATTTCCTTTATAAGTTATCGGTAATAGGACCATATCTCTAATATTTGTCTGATAAAGAGGCTCAAGACTTCCTGTACGAACTTCTTGAAGGTACTTGTGGATCACATGCCGAAGGATGATCTTTATCCAACCGAGCTCTTATACAGGGAGTCTTTTGGCCAAAAATGAAAGCTCAGGCCATCAAATATGCAAGCAAGTGTGATGTATGCCAATGACATGGACCCAAAATTTGAGCTCCAGCCTTGGAACTCCATTCTAGCAAAGTTGTCTAACAATTCAGAAGATGAGCCCTCGACCTCATAAGAGAGTTCCCCACTACACCAGGAAAAATAAAGCACCTCCTAGTAGCAATGGACTACTTCACCAAATGGGTGGAAGCAGTTCCTTTATGTTGCACACCTGAAGACGAAGTCATCAAGTTTATATGGGAAACCATTATAATACGGTTTGGCTGTCCCCACCTCATCAGAATCGGCAATGGACAGTAGTTCGTTGGCTCCCGAGTCATTGAGTTCTTCAACCGACACAACATCATCCACTCTTCTTCCAATCTATATTACCCACAAGGAAATGGTTGGGTTAAAATTACCAATCACACTATCGTAGACAGAATCAAAAAGTGCTTGACATAGAAGAAGGATAATTGGGTACAAGAATTACCACATGTGTTATTTGTATATCGAACAATGCCTCGAGTATAGATTGGTTGAATATCGCTCATGTTAGCATACGGTACTGAAGCAATCATCCCTACTCAATATCATCACCCATTGTGTGACCATACCATGACAGATGAAGTAAACAAATTCCAGTTGGCATGTAACATGAATTGGATCAAAGAAATAAGAGACAGAGAAATCATGAACTTGGGAAGATACCATCAGGCTTTAGCCTGATCTTAGAAAAAATGAGTTCATCATAGAGAGATCAATATTAAAGACCTCATCCTCCGATTGATACCAAAACACAGAAAGGATGTCAATACTGGAAAACTTACAGAAAATTAGGAAAGTCCTTTGATCATTATTGGAAAAAGTTGAGTTGGTTCTTATGACCTTGCCACCGAACATGGGAATTGAGTACCTAATCCTTGGAACACTAGGAGAATGAAGCTATATCAAGGATAATAATCTATCACAATGTACTTTTATAATAAATCTATCATCTTGTACGTCGGTCTTACATCAATGAAATACTTCTGTTTGATCGCCCCACATCAGAGTACTTTCTAATATTTCTTATAGTACTCTATCTAGCATTCTCTATACGTTAATCTTACAACAATAAAAGATATGTGCTTGGTTGCCCTACATTACAGTACTTTTCTAATATATCATACAAGTACTTCTATATACAAGTTACATTTCTAAAAATATCATAGATTACCAGTGGGTTTACCCCATTCTGTTATATTATAGATCGTTTGTTGCTTCAGCCAAACTGATCTTCTATTACATTATAGATCGTTTGTTGCTTCAGCCAAACTGATCTTCTATTACATTGCAGATTGTTTATCACTTCAACCGAACTGATCTTCTATTATATTATAGATCGCTTCTTGCTTCAGCTAAACTGATCTTCTATTACATTACAAATCATTTGTTGCTTCAGCCAAACTAATCTTCTATTACATTACGGATCGTTTGTTGCTTAAACCAAACTGATCTTCTATTACATTACAGATCATTTGTTACTTCAGCTAAATTGATCTTCTATTACATTATAGATCGTTTTGCTGCTTCAGCCGAACTGACCTTTTACTACATTACAGATTATTTGTTGCTTCCACCAAACCAATTCTCTATTATATGACATTACGACTAGTAGTTCTACAAAATGACTACCAGACTTCTGCATTACAATTGATTTGTCAAAAGGTCAGTCCAAATATATACAGATCACTAATTCAATTTTTAGTCCAACTTTACTACATTCTATCTACTATATTTTCATAAGTCTAGTATGCTTAGTTCCTTCTTACAGTCATAGCACTTTATCAATCACTCGAACTATCACTTGAGTTATCAGACAACACATCGCCACGCGAGCTTTCCCCCTTGCATAGACAATCACTTGAGTTATCAGCTCTAGCATTCTCCCAGTAACAATTTATTTCCCTTCTTTATCCTTGCTCTTTGTCAGAGCACCAATTTTTGGCAACATGCAATCCAGTACACAGATTGTATTAACCGCAGCTCACATTGCACACAAAGAAAGTGAGCACTGCCGTCATCTCTCTCTCTTTCATGCACATCACTTGCCTCAGATTTCACCTTCTCAAGAAGAACAAACTCTGTAAGTTTTCCTGTAGCTTCCTTCAACATGGCTTCCAAACTTTTATAGCGTTCTTCCAGTGCTCATTTTTTATTCAACGTTGCCACATTAATAGTTTCCATCATTATCATGAATTCGTCAAAATTGGCAATCAGAGCCACCGATCCTTCCATTTTAGACTTATTCTGACCTTTTAACATATTCCTCAAGATTTATCTCATCTTTAAACAACTCAGCCTCCAATTTGGCCTTCGCATCATGCAGTTTTCCATTCTCTGATTTATATTCCAAAATGTCTAAATTTAGCGATTGAATAGAATCCTCTAGAGTCCCTATTTTTAGCCACTACCTTTTTATCAGTTCGTTCTGCTCACAATGGTCATCTTCTATCTCTTTTACCATCATGTTAGTGACATACCACAATACTTCATATTTACAAGCACGTATATTTGCCTCTTTCACAGCTGCTCGCGCACCAACTCTTTTCTCCTCAAGCGTATTTATCTGGTATTTTAAATCTTTAGCATTATCCGCTTCCTTCTATATAATCAACACATAGTACAAATTTCATTTATCATCCAAACAGTGTACAAAAATCTAATGCATATACAAGTTTGGTAAGTAACTAAACTACTCTACTTTCGCTTCTTCGAACTACGAGAGGACTGCCCCTTGTCTCTCGCACTCTTTAAGTTTTCTACTTGAACATCTAGAGGAACTATAAAGGTCACCACCGCTTGTTGGCAATGCTTTTGCCGTGACCGAGGTATCAGGCTCTCAACCTCCTTCTCTTCCTTTTCTCAAATATTTTCTCCCGATCTAGGAGCTGGCTTTTTTACAACCTTTCATCATCATCTTTTGTAAACCACATATTTTTAGCCTTTTCGTTCTCTATATCAAAAAATTTCCCACAATCCATTACATACTTCCTAAATTCGTTTTCTACCCTCGCCAGCTCCCCTCCGTAAAAATTAATCACACTTTCTATATGGCGCTCATGCTCCGTTCGAGATGCGACTTTTACTCGTGATGGATACAAATATTCCTTCAACTACATGTGCACCCCGGTGCAGACGTTTCCACGTTTTTTATTTTTTTCCAATACACATAACGCCCTCACATCACCTTCTATCTTCTTTCGAACAGATATTTCTTTCGACAATTGAGCCGCTAAAGACATTTTTTGCTCCATATATTGCGTCAATACATCTTGCAACTCCTTTATTTTACCCTCTAATTTTTGTTGTACCTCTATTTGCTCTTTCTTTATCCTGAAAATCACAATCCCCATGGCCCTCCGGTCCTGCATAAGGCTAAAAACATCAGGTAAAGATTCTACATCATCCCATATAACAGACACTCCAGCTCTAGGTGAACATTTTTTGCCTCTACACTATGACGATTACGTGCTTCTTGAGCTAGAAACATTACTCGAGCTGGGTCAAGTATTACACCATTTTCTTTCAAGAGTTCTACATAAGTGTCTTTTAAACCCCGTTCACTATCTACTTCAACCTCAAAATACAATGTCAGAGCTACCAAAAACTTTTGACACCTACCCTTATCACTCAGTTCGCAGAAACATGTCAACTCTTTCAGTTTTTGAACTAGCACCCCCATTCCATCTTCCTTTCTAAAAATCTCGTTCCATTCTATTTTTATCTTAGCATATCTATACTGAAGGTAATATAATTCTTAGCATATCTAGACTTAAATTACCTTCTCTCATACTTAATTTTATTTAATACCTGTTGAACAAGAACCATTGAATCCCTCGCTCTACTCAACGATCTCTCTAATCAAAAATAGTTATTCTCAACCGCTCTACCTCTTACGCAGATTACAAATATCTCTTTATCATACAAACATTCAAGCAGAACATTTTCAAAAGCATCTATCAAACTTAACAGTTTTATGACCATAAAAGGTCCAATCCCATCTAAGACAAACAAACATCTTAGTTCGAAGCAGAATACCACATATTGATTAAAGATTCTTGTTGATTTCAACCTCAGATGGAGGATCCACTTTCTTATCAGTAGCTACACTTGGTACAGTTGGTGAAGTAGTTACATCGGCTAGAGCAATCGCATCTCCCACCACTTCGTCCTCTGCCTCCGTGACAAAGACTATTTCTTTGTACTTGCCAGTTTGGCCCAACTCTAGATCAGCGGCAGTCAACCCAAACCATTAATAAGATTGAACAAAACAATCTCTTTCTACCCGTAATGCAGTGCATGTTTATGACTTAACCTCATTATGCTCGGACTGCTCTATTTACCGCTCTTTAGCTGCCTTTGCATCTTCAACTCTCTTCTTTTCCTCTATCTCGAGCTCATTTTTGAGCTCCTTCATTCGAACCGTTTGAGCATCCAGCCTTTGAGTAAGCTCTCCGAACTCTTGGCTCCTCTTCTTAATGAACTTCGTCGCCCCCTTCATCAGCATCGAGAGCTGTCAATACAAAAACATATAAGTTTAGTACAACAAATCATATTCCAATATAGTACATATAAAATTTCAATACATACCACAAAAGTTTGTTCCTGAAACACGTTATCAAGCTGATGCAGATTTTCCCTCGCCATTGTACTATATTTTTGCTCCATTTATCTCATCTTAGCCGCAGCCATGGCATTATTGCAGTTACTTCCTTCACCTTCATGCCGCTTCATTTTAAGAAAACTCGAATTTGAAGGAGCGACCTCACTTCTAACCTGTTCCTCTACTATGTCTCCAGCAACAGGTTTTAAGACCTTTTTTTTTCTGAGATTACCCCTACGGTAGAAATAGGAACTTCCAGAGTTGGCTTTTTCAACCTCCGAACCGACTGCTTTGCATTCGTATTTGCCGGCATGGGTGGAGGAAGTCTAGTGAGATCATCTATAAGAAGACAGGCCTTCTTCTTTTCAGCCATATCTCGATTCTCGTGAGATCGTTGAACTTTGGGCACTCTAAAGTCTACCCTCTTATCCCTCCGGATACCTAACTCACCAAATAGTTGCTTTAACTCGACATGCTCAAGAGCTACATAGTCGAATAAGCTGGTATTATTAGACAGAGATGTGAGATTAGGACCAGACAAACATGAAACAAGAATATGGTTAGCAGCTCAAAGACACACTAATGGTTGGCCAAAGTTAACAAACCTTACTTACTCAGATTATAATATTTATGGTTTAGGACGAGTGTTGGTTCTTTTGGAACCTGCATATAGTTGCCCCCTACCCATACAAGGTGGTCAATCTATTTTCTACCAACATATTCAATGTAAAAAAAAATTGGCCTAGAAGAATCACTATATAGGTTCAAATTATTTTTGGTCTCCCATTATCCTTTATCCGGAAATTCAAATTATTATTTCTCCATAACAACAAACCTGTTCGTATATAAAGTTAGACAAGTCCATTGAGCAGTTTGAGACATATAATAAAGATGATAGAACGATTACATTTCATTAGTTCAAAATTTTCTTACATCTCAGAAATTATAGACTACTTTACAGATAACAGCTGTTCCAGACAGTTCACGGATTACTTTACAAATTACATCAAATCATCGTTCGACATACTTCTTAACAGCCACAAAGGAAGAAGATGCAAAATTAAAGCAACTTCTAAACTCTGATCCCTTACACGCATGGGCCAGGAAACCCTAGAACTGGAAATCATCGAAAGAGTTGCGACGCTGGTAGAAGGATCTTCTTCATGGCCAAAATATTTGGTCCATGGAGGAAAAACCTTCTCCACAACCGTCTCTTCCACCATAACCTACACCACCCCGCATGACAGCGAAGGAAGAAGGGTCATATTTCTTAGACAGGACCCACTCACCAGCAGGGTACCAACAAGAAACCCTCAGACAAACACCTACCACTTCATCTTCAACTATAACAGCTTCCTCCACCAGTTGTCGCATCCCATTTTGGCGCTCCCCCTCTGATGTCAGTAGATAATAGAAACGTACCATTTGGAAATGGTCATCCTCTGCCTCCACCACTCCTCGTATGTCATCCCATGAAATGTAGGAGACACTGGAAATGGCGTCGGCAGGTGTAAGGGTTGGTTTCTAAAATATCTGACGCAAAAATTTTCCATCTTCACTCGAATCCTAGCCTCCCAAGACTGTTGCCTTGTCGTTACCATATTATTAATCCGTAGAATTTCTAAGTTACAACAAGACTATTAACGACAAAAAGATGCAGAAAAAGTATAGGAGCAATACTTGGTTCCTCACAACTATAAATCAGAGTGCTCTTTATACTCCAATTAGTATTAAAGCCAGCTCTCCAAATTCCCAATGTCATGAGGATTTCCGATGCAGCAAAATTTACTAGAGCCATTGGTTCTAGAAAACCCAAAAGATACAAACATATATTCATGAAGAACTTTGGAAATGATTCTCAGGTATTAATTACAGTATTAAGGAAGCTTCTCAACCAACACCACTCGCCCACAATGCGTCTCATATTATTAGCTGAGAGGGGGCGGTTATAATGGCTTATTCCGTATCTCGGACTCATGCCTCATCTTTGATCATCATACGTCCACTCAACCTTATCAACAGACACGTGGAAAGTGTATAACACATTACATGCTACTAGAATTAACGTCATTGGCCACTGCTCTGGCTGTGGCTAATACCATTCGCCACGGGTATACTCGTGCCCATGGTCGTGTCAATTGGTGGTGTGGCTAATGCTCAAGTACAAACTTGACCTTGGCTAATAAATCAGATATAACCACGGATAGTACCGTGACTATTTCATGGCTATTAATGCCCATTGGATATATTATAAACCGTGGCAAATGGCTTAATTGGCTACGAACTTTCCCACAAAATGTCCCGTGGCTAATACCTGTTAATCACCATCATAATATATGTGGCTAATGCTTCTTAATTACCATTGTTTCATCTATGGCTAGTACTTGCTATTTACTACAAAACTAGTCGTGGCTAAAATCATTTTATAAAAAAAATTAAATAATAAAAAATAAAATTATATATATATATATATATATATATATATATATATATATATATATATATATTTCACCATTGTAAATAGTCGAAGCTACGATTGCATAATTTCCTAAGAAAGATAAATTACAAATATTAATAGTAACAATCAAAATGACGTCGTGTTACCGCATAAAAAATAGATGCTCTTGGAGAATTATTTCTTATGTACAAGGGGATGGTAGAGAGGGTACCACATAATCCTTGCTACATATTCTTTCGTTTCCTCCTGTAACCAAGCAAGTAAAACAAAACAAATATGTCAATATTTTCCAACTAAATCAATAAAAAATACTGTTTACTGAAATTTTAGAAATATTTTTATATTGGAAGAAACGGTTATATGTTGGAGCTAAAGGTATATTATACTTTGATTCTACTGCTTTTTTTTTTCATAATAGTTCGTACCTCTGACATGTGCATGAGCTCTTTGGTTCCAATGTCACCATGCCCTTCAGCGAGCTCTTCGACAACACCCTCACACACAACAGTTGCCCCAACATCCGTTGTAATATGCCGAATACTACCCAAGGCAACATAAATTATTTCAGTATCTAGAGGATATAGACTTTTGTTATTTCTAAAAGAAAAAGAAGGTTGCACCATGGAGATCAAAATATTACCTTGAAATCGAAGGAAAGAGGATTCCTTTGTTGATTTCTTCATCTGTCATATATGATGTAAGGCTGTATGGATTGCAAGTAATAATTATTATTCTTGGAAATGATAAAATAAAGCAACTTATAGTAATAAGTTCATAGGGATAACCCATTACCAATATATTACAGAAAATGTAATATTTCATACCCCTACAATGAGCTCTTCGACAACAGCCTCACGCATAATAGCTGCCCCAACTTCCTTTGTAATATGCCAAATGCATTCCATCAGAAATATAATGAGCTCCCGAAAGAAGAGTTCCTAAGCCGATCCTGAACAATAAAATCTCGTTAGACAAACATTTATTGCTTGAATTTCTAATAAAATAACGTAGAATCAGCGCATACCCAGAAAACAAATACATATTATTTGCTTGATTGACATGGCCTACTTTTCCATTCCCTACAGAAAGTCAATAGTTGTTATTAGCATAATCTGCATTAGATATTTAAACAAATATTGCACAAGTAATTTATCATAGGGTGAATATAGAGTATGGAAGAAAAATCAAACTTGGCACCCGAAAAGACGTCTAAAAGTGCAGTACATAGGATACATAACACCATTTTGCAGTATTCCATTCTTTAGCACCGCCATATCTTCCATGCACTCCTCCAACTTGCCGTGCCCTCTAGAAAGGAACCTCGCTGCCTTAATATTAGAAGGGTTCTCTAGCCATTGACTGTACTTAATAAAACTCTGCAGCCAGTATGAGCAGAATGTGGCTTTTTGATAGCTCTAAAGTGGTGATACCTCAAAGAAGAAAGAACTTCTGACCTCAACCTCTGCCTTCGCTAACATGAAACACGGCTTTGATGAAGAATGCCCGAGACTCGCCCAACGCTTTCCTAGCTAGGATTCTTTCTACGCTCCCTGCTCTCTTGTGTCAGTATTACAAAACAAAATGATCTCTAGGGAGATATTTCGCGCGTTGAGCTTTAGCTTTGCTGTTTGCTGTATGCAGGAAGACCTATAAGCATGGCAATAGTTGACTATTACTGGTGTGCCTTCAATTTGTTGTTTACTCGAATTGTCTCTAGCAGACGGCCTCCTCTAAATTATTGATCAAATTTTGCAGAAAATTAGACAAGAGCATGTAAGTTAAGCACTATAGATAGATTTCTAATTGCTAGGTTGTATAAAATTGTTTCCGAGGCTATAGCATTAGGCTCATAGGTGTCTTTGTTGGCATTATCATGAAGAATTAGGGAGTATCTATTTCCTAGCAGCAGATCGTTGATGGTCTCTTAAAGTTAGTAGAATGTATGGAGTATAGGATTTCGAGGTTGTGCACAAGTTGATGAGGAAAAACCAAAAAACCTTTTTACTTGGGAGCTCCTTGACTACTTTTAAAGAGTTATATCTACCTGAGACGAAGTGATGAGGTTTCTGCTCTCCTTCCATTATACAAACCCTCTGAGACTAATTTTTTGGTGAGAGGATCGTTATCCCGGTGCAGAGGAGAGCCATCTACACCTTTGAGATTTGTTTTCGAATTGAAATCAACATCCAAAGATCGAGCTTTTGGGAGTGGGGTATATTATCAATTCTACGTGATGCTTTGGTGGTAGGGAATCATTGGTCATCGAATCTTTGGCATCCTTTTGAGAGATCTGTAAATGGCTAAGCCTAATAGAGACCCTTATGTGAGTTAGGTCTTTACAAGACTGGCTTTATGGAAGGATAGATCTTTCAATTAGGAGAGTTAGGCCTAGGTATGGGTGTTGATTGTGGAGAGGTATCTTGAGGGTCAGAGAAAAGATTGGGGAAGTAGTGATATTATTTGAAATATAGGTCGTGGCCTTTACATCATTTTTTAGTAGTGACGATAGATAGTATTAATTATTCACTGGACAGGAGGATCATAGCTGAAGATTGAAGGGTATTTGAAAGTACGAGCATAATGAAGCACTTTGAAGAAAACAAAAAAATAGAGATATGTACCCTATAAGAAAAGCATGAGAAAAACTTCAAAATTAAACAGTATTTTCATTTTACCTATTAATTACCTGGGTTGCTCTGCAGTACTCTTTGTCCGACCAACATGCTTCATCCTTGACGCGGTCTCTTGGCCAGTTAGGATTCATCAAAACATCAGCTACAAATGACACAACAACCACTTTCTTCCCATTGGTTTCTGAACAAGCCTTAAGCACATTTAGTGTACCCGTTACTGTTGGCTCAATCAGTTCAGCCTGCAAAGGCAGTTTGTTGGATGGAATGAGACTAATGGATGCATCATGACAAGATGAGTAAATGGATTGCAAAATAGGGTTCCATTTTAAATGGGTACACAAAATTATTTTTGCAACACGTCTTTTCATAGATTTTCTGCAGAAATTACATTTGAGCTTTCCTCTGAAACACAAATAGAGTTCCATTTTAAAGAACCATAAAAACTATCAAAATTCGGGTACTTAATATGAACTCTGCTTCAAGCTTTCTGAATAATTATTAGGACCATGTAATTGCTAAGATGGCAATAACATACATCAGTTCACAAGGAAAATGGGCCACGCAAGTGCCTGAGAGTATAACCACAACGAGAATAAGCATGGGACAACATTAACTATATGTTGCCATCTCATGTCATCCATGAGATACAAAACATTGTTTGTTAGATGAATCTTGATGGAGATTCTACAACAATCAACCATGGACTGTTCTTGGTCTTACCTCCAAGAACATGAAGTACTTTTCCTAAAAACAGATAAAATGTAGAAATAGGAGAAAGGAGCACCGACTTATCAACATAAGGTTGAGAAAAAGGATCCATGTTTCTTTTGTTCCACTACTTTCGCCCTGAAAACAAGTAACTGATTCTACAATGTACTGGAAGTAGATATAGTTTAACATAAGTGTGATTCAGATAAAACCCATGTTTTATGGGTCATTCGTGGTGCTCCTGCATGTAAATAAAAAGAGATACCCATTTTCAAGCCAATTACTAGCTTGGAAATGGGATCTTTATCAAGAGTAATGGGTATACCTCCTTATAGAATATCTTCATCTTTTTTCATTCAAAATAGAACAAAAATTTTAGCATAAGATCATAAAAATGCGGCATAATTTTTTGAGTCCCGCTGCAACCAGTATACGTTTTTTTCTAGATTGGGTTGAATCCAAATGCCTCAACATATCTACACATTGCATCTCCAATAAAGTTCATGTGTGAGTTGCAACAAAAAAAAACTAAACTAAACTAAACTAATAAATCCGTGTTTATACTGTGCTCTCTCCAATTATCCAAAACAGGGTAAAATGGCCAAATCAAGACATCATAAAAAAAACAAATAACAGAACAGCAAATAGCTCTATGCAAATATTACAAAATAACTGACATGCAAAAATCTTTGTAAAGAGTACTGGCGACATTAGTGAATGCTCAAGATAACTGAATCATGAAATCAAGATGCACAAAAATAGATGTCTAGAAATTCTAGAAATATGGACAATCCTATTGATCTAGTTAGTTGCCATGAATTTTACCTGTACATTAACACCACCAGAAATCACCATAAATCTGGTTGATTCTAGAAAAAAATTCCAGCTGAAGTGCGCCATTTTTCGTTCCACCGACACCACCAGAAATTACCTCAGCTATTGAAGTTCTTGCAATCATACACGGAAACATTTCTACCCATCGATTCAAATTTTAACAATAGGATTTCTTTAGGATACACATATTAGAATTAAATGTTGTACATTCTCAAAACTATGTAAGCAAATAAAGTAAAAAATTTAGCCAAGAGTTTCTATGAATGAGAGTTGTCCGACTTCATTTCTTCCTTCAGGGTGGGATGTAGGCTCATCCTGCCAGCTTGAGACAGATTCTAGCCACTAACTACTTCAAAATCTTGCCTTCCTTTTCTCTAGCCTCTCCTAGACAAGCCGTAAAATCTCTTTTCAACAAAAAGTACGCAAGTGGTATGCGATTCCGTAACTGCGGTATGTACTTCCTAAGCTACAACTACAGTATGTGATTCCTTTGTTGGAGTAGGAGGCTCAAGTCCTCTATTCATGAGCCCCTTATAGTTTATAAAGAGTAGTTTAGCAGAAGAATGGTTTTAGTAGTTTAGGAGTTTAAAAGAGCTAAAGTTCGGTCCAAGGCTCAGGAGCGAATGCGCATTCTTTTGGCTTAACCTAGACTTGCAACGCTACCTAGGAACTGCCTTTGTCTATATGTCGATGGCTCGGTTTAAAGATAAACAAAGTAAAACCTGGAACCACACTTCTTCTTTTTTGACAAATGACATAGAACCTTCACTCTGTCTCCCGCTTTTCTTTTCGCACTAGAGTTTCAGCTGATTATCTTTAAACCGAATTACATACAACCATCCTACTGTCTCTCACTTTTCATTCATAGTGGAGTTTCAAGGATCCTTTTTTTCTTTTTTACTTGATCGCACTGGGAAAGATAAAGAGGGTAGGAGCTGTTGGGAAGCCTTAGGACTATACCGCGCTTTTCTGTCGTTCACTATGCTATGAAAGAAAAATAAGGTAGGGCCAAGCAAACTTAAATTGTTGAATTCATATTTTTTTTTTTTATAGAAACCTATCCCCCCAAATAGACAATTAAAAATTAAATTTTTTACCACTTTTATTGTAATTAATCTTGGTCTACCAATAAAGGGAACAATACAAAGCCTTCTTCCCTCCCTCCTCTCTCCTCCCTCCCTCCCACAACGTAATCACTGTCTTCCTACTTTTTTCTGATTTAATTTTTTCTCTTCTTTTGCTCATTTTTTCAACATGATAGTACAACATAAAATAAAAAGTAGTTCCAGCTTTGGACATTAATCACACAACAAGGGAATTCACTGTATGTAAAGATAAAGGTTTACAGTATTGGTATAAGACTAAGTAGAATCATGTTAAAGGTATAGTTCAGATTATGTGTCCTTTTTTTTCTATCTCTCAATTCTTCTTTAAGCAGAAGCAGTAATAGGATGTGAACTTAGACAAATATGCTATAAAGAAAGGACTGAAAGCAAAATATACTGCTTCCCTTATAAATAATATAATGTGGGGTAAAGTTATGTGCACTATGAAAAGAGATAAAAGATGAAATATGAGAGAAGACTTCCCAACTCCAATTTAGCTTTGCAAACATTAAAAGAGAAATGCTTGTTCGATTCTCTGAGCACTAATGTCTAAGCATATCAATGATAATCATCATGCATGAGAATCCTAAAAATCAAGAGTTTAGGAGGTAAATTGAAGTGGGATTTATGTCATTATATTCCCCTTTTATGTCTCTCATAATTGTTCTCAAAAGATCATCTTTAAGACGACTAAACAAGAGCAAATAAAGAAAGTCAAATTCATGACATTTTTCAGTTTTTTTTTCCTTCTAGTCTTTCTACATCATCTGCTTACAAAATAAGTTTAATACTATCTATGGGCTACAACAATATACATAAGAATTAGTACAAGAATTTCATTATCTAGCCTTCTTCCGGGATTTGAACAGGTTGGACGGGGGCGACAAAGAAAATTCAACAGGAAGGTGAAGCGGCTCAGAATCACCTGAAAGCATCCCTACTACTTCCTTAATACTAAGCCGCTTAACAGGAGATCGTTGTAAGCAAAGAAGTGCAATTGTGATGCAACGAAGAGCTTGATCTTGATCCCTAGACTGGAGATCTGGGTCAAATAAATCCTGAAGCTTCCCTTTATGAGCAAGATGCCTCGCCCAAGAAATGAGGTTTGCTTGTTCGAATTCTGACATGGGCGAAGCAGTCACTTAAAGAGGCTGATGACCAGATATCAAAACCAAAAAAAGAGCCCCATAACTGTAAACATCACCTTTCTCTGAGAGTTTTCCGCCGCCCTCATATTCAGGAGCAATGTAGCTGACAGTCCCCCTCATACTCGGTGTACTACTTACACCGCTACTTTTATGGATCTCTCCGCTTGCCCAATCTTGATTATTGCGTCGACCATAATGAAATTCCCCACTTAACCCATCTAACCACCAATCAACACTGCTCTTGCTCTTTCTCTTTCTCTTCTTCTTTCGATCAGAGACTGCATTTTCATCATCCCTATGCCACCAATTATCAACTCCACTACCTCCACTACTCATTTTCTCTCGTTTCTTCTTCTTTTTAGTAATTTCCACAAAATTCCTCTCGCCACCACTCCCTCGCGGGACGAGTGCGAGGGCGTACACGGCTCTTCACCTATCTTCATCCAATGATGCCCACCAATCCAATCGTTTCTTTCACTCCGACTTATTCCCACTAGGTTTACTACTAGTACTAGTAGTTTCCTCCCTAACTGAAGAAGAGGAAATCAAATCACTCTTGGGTCTCTCTTTCTTAATTTCAATCCCAATCCACTCCATCACATAATCCTTCACACCTCCCGACTCCGATACTACTCCACTATCTTGTCGCCACCACCAATCCCTTCCTGAAACACTCTTTTTCCGACCACTTCTTCGATCAGCCAAATTCATCCTACTAACAACGCAACTCTTACTGAAATTCCCCTCCGAAACACTCGTCTTATCAAAAACCTTAGACGGAGATGCCTCCACTGTAATATTATCAGTCTCCGGAGACGCCTCTACTTTTATAACCCTCACACAACTCTCCGGCGATAAATCCACACCACAACCAACAACCAATTCCTCAAATCCCGTCATAACACTCTCCGTCTCTTCAATTATAGACCCATTATCTTCTCCATTTATCGATCCCATTCTAACTTTCGATCCGCTACCAATACTATTCCCCAACTTCCTCTCTTCCGATTCAATCTTGATCGCAGACACGGCATCGCAAATTTCCTCAATCTTACTCCTTGCTAAACCAAAATCTGCAATCTTTGCATCGAACTGTGTATCCAATAGTATATTACTAGGTTTAATATCGTCGTGAGTTGCCCGCAGATCACAAACATAATGCAGAAAATCTAGTCCTTTAGTTATATCCACCGCAATTAAAAATCTTTTCTTCCATTCCATCACTTCGGGGCATTTTTTATCGAGTAATACGTCTTGTAAGCCCTCAATCATGATTGTTTACACTCATCTAGAGTGGTCACCATCGCCGGCAGTAGCTAAGTAAAAGGCCGGGTAGTTGTCACTTTTAACACGGAGTTCTTGGTTAATTGACATAGCCCTAATTACATAATCAACATCACAGAGATATGACCAAATTACAAAATCAACATCAGAAGCATAGTTGACTAAAGGTCAGCTGTCAAGAACATAATGAAAATTAGAGATTTTCTTGTTCAAATCGAAGTTCTTCAAAACTCATATTATTCTCTTTGTGATGCAAGAGAAGAGAATAGATCACACCTATTCTTTGATTGCAGCTTTTTCAATTATATATGGTCTAATATTTTGTTTGGGAATTACAAGACAGCAAGAGCTGTTTGTAAATGGGAAGAGGAGTTCAAGTTTATACAGGAAGCAAAAATAGTTCCCAGTGTGAAGATGATTCTGAAAACAACTTTTTAACACCTCAGTTCATCACATATGGGAAGAAAGGAATTGTAGGCACTTCAAGCAGATTATTACTTCAAAAGAAATTGTGCTAACAAAGACGTAAGTCCTAAAATATGGTAGTAAAAAAACTAATCTTACAATGAATAGAGTTTGGTATTACTTTTCCATGTAATTTACTCTAGTGCTTGTACAATTGATTCTAATTAATTGTGTAAAGGAGTTTATTTACAAGATGGTATCTCTGTGTGTGTTAAAGCTCTCAAAGCATATATAAGTTGGGTATTTATTTCAATTGGCGGTTGTAGTTAGGGATTTCTAATTAATTGTGTAAAGGAGTTTATTTACAAGAGGGGTTATGGTAAATTTAATTGAAATCCCTAACTACAACCGCCAATTGAAATAAATACCCAACTTATATATGCTTTGAGAGCTTTAACACAGAGAGAGATACCATGGCTCTCATCGATCAATAAAAAATTGAAACTTACCTCCGTGAGATTTGAGATTCAGAGAGAGAGATATGGTTGAAGATTTTTCGTGGATATATTTGACTGTTCAAACCGTTAAAACTTACAAAGTGGGAAGAAAGTCTAGAAACCGAGGGAAATAAATTTTCTAAATTTTTGGATCCCGCGTTTTTAGCCATTTTTAGCCACGGTTTGGCAACCAAAAAAAATTAGTGCCACCAAACAAAAAGAGGCATATGTCTTTAGCCACGAATTTTGGGGTTTGGCCACAGTTAAGTTTATAGCATTTAGCTAGTGTTGTCCCTGTGGCTAAAACTAATATAGACTGTGGCTGTTGGTCCATTTTCTTGTAGTGACAGTTACAAAATTCTAGTCATCACTTTTGACCTCTACATCAACAGTTCGAGCTAACAAAATGTGCAGTCATCAATGAAGCTGTTACAAAACAGCAAGATCAGAACGTTACACAATCAGATCAGAGTTTATCAAATATATATTGCAACGTCTATCATTAATGATAATAATGGTCGTCAAACGGTCATATTATAAGACCTATAAATAAGACCAGAGAATTCCAGATGAAGGACGGGAATACTCACTCAACATTCTATACAGAACTATTCAGAGCATCTATTATAATAGCTAGCAACTATCAATATCATATCTATTTCTAAATTCTCAAGAGAGGTCGTGGTTTTTAACCTATTCAAAGGTTTTTCACGCTAAACATTGTGTTAGTTTGTACTAATCACTCATTAGTGTTCTGATCATCTTTGGTGCAAAGACTAAGTTAGGATCACGGAATTAGGCTATTACACCTTCCCTTGCCCAAAAATTATCATCACTTAGTTATTTTATGACCTCTTCTCTATACTTGGTCTTTTTGGTGATCAAACGCGGCTAGGTCTTGCATCTAATCTTCTTGTTCCCCTCTCCATACATGGTTTTCTTGGTGATCAAAACCGTTATATTTTTGGGTAAACTTGTTGACCAAGTAGCTCAACGGCTAGTTTTTTGGGCAAGCTTATTGACCAAGTAGCTGAACGGCTAATTTTTTTCATCTATAAAGGCCATTCATCATCTACACTCTCCTTCCCTTAGCTTATAAACAAAACCACCATGCCATCCTCAAACTCCCAATCTAATTCTCAAAACTACTCTCAATCCTCTAATATGAACCAACAATGGAACTTATTTCCGACTTAATTAGACGTATTAGATTTGTCACAAATGCCTAACCCTTTACAATATCGTGATCACCATATTCGATAACTATTCCTGTCACTCGACATTTATTTTTAATCTTAATTTAATCCCCAAAGAACCAATTATAACCTTCATTACCAAACCCAAGGATATTACCCTCAATTTGATGTTCATACGGGCTCGTACTCTCAGCCGGGAAATCCATATTTTTTATTTTAAATTGATTTTGCCGGTGGAAGTTCGAGTACCACGCTGATGAGAGGTACATGGGGTTTAAATTATTTAAATCTCAATGCATCACCGGCTATATCTCCGGTTGTATCTCCAGTTGTCTCTTCGATTGTCAATCCGATTCTTACGAGAAGTAATACACGCGGAAAGACGGCATCAACACCTATTGTAGTTGAGGATGTAGTTAAGGTTGAGGATAAAGTTGATGACGACAAAGAAAGATACAAGAACTCTAAAAATTGGACGTTCGATGACTACGTGAATCTCGCATGCGTTTGGTCCAAAGTGTCTCAAAACCTCGTTACCAAGAACAACCAAAAAGCCTCTATATTTTGATTCAAGGTGCGTGACCAATTCAGCTCGTTCTATAATGATCAATCGATGTGGCGATCATACAATGGTGTCAATTGCGTATATAAGGGGCGGCTTAGTAAGTATTATTTGATCTTTAGATGCATCATTCAAGACCTTGAAAGCCAACATTTAACTGGCAAGGGATCGGGCGACGTAGTAAGTATTTAATTTTTTTCTCATTTCATTAATTTTGTTAGGTTAATCTTACTCATAGGAATTTGAAACTTGATTTCTAGCTTAGTATGGCATACGAGACCTTCGAAAAAATTATAAAACAAATTATTCCAAATTTGGGAAGCTTACAAAGTTTTGGAGCAATGCCCAAAATGGTCGCAAATTTATCATTTCGGGCAACCTCGCCGCAACGTCGTTAAAAGGTCAAATTTTAGCGATAGCATGGGCAACTCCACCAACACCGAACCCTCTACACTTACTTCTGGCACTCCAAATATCGTAATTCCAAATAATTCTACTAATATGGATGCACCACTATATGCTTGGTGGGAAGTACGACTGGACGGCCAAAAAAAATGCAAGGCAAAAGAAGCGACAAAGTCGAACATTTGCTATTAGGCGAAGAAGATATTTAAAATGATGACAAACATGATGGCGACATAGAATGAGAGAGACGAGAAGAAGAAAGAGGAAAAAAAAGCTAGAGCTAGAGTACGAAAGGAACAAAAGTTGGCTAGAGAGACAGAGATTCAAAGGAGGAATGAAGCAGAGCTAGCTAGAAAAGAAGCCATCGAAGAGCAAAAATTTTCTTAAGATGATGACAATAGACCCAACTAACCTATTACCGGCACAAAAACGTTGGATAAAGAAGCAAATTAAACTTTATTCCAAGAAGTTGAAAGAACAATATCCAAGTGATGACGACTTTTCTAGTGATGAAGATTAATGCAATCCTTAGCGTTAATAGTAGTTCTTAAGTTCTATGTTATGGTTTATTTCAATAAAATTGTTATCAATCCTTTTATTCCGCAAAACATACTTTAATCAAATAGAGAAAATACATTACAACTTCAACATAAAACTACAAACTTTGAAATAAAATACATTACTTTAGAAAATAAAAAAAACAATCTTCATGTAGAGAAACTCTACATTACTCTGCCTCTTTTTGATTCTACAAATGCGTGACAAGTTTTTTTCGTAATTAGAAATGAGCACCTTTATTTCTAATTTCATGAATCTTCGCGATATATTGTGTCATATTGTTGAGAGCGTATGTTGGATGTAATGTCTTATTCTAAGTATCCGCGAATTTTCTACACTAGGGATCAATATCTACTTGCCTGACGTAAGTATGACGTTAATCTTCGACGATTATGTTGTACATGATTTTACATGTGTACATAACGTTTTCTAGATCATTAGGCTTCCAAAATTGCGCACCGTGTGCCAATATTTCGAACCTAACTTGTAATACCCCAAAAGTATGTTCTACATCTTTCCGGCATGCCTTTTGTATCTTTACAAAATATCTTTCGGCAACGTTCGACAGATTTCTTATGGTTTAAACAATTGATTGCCATTTTGGATAGACTCTATCCGCTAAATAATACTCTATAGTGTGCGAGAACGTGTCTATATTGTAATTGCATGGCGGCGCAACTCCATTAGACAAGTTGTTGAAAAGCCACCCTTGATCTAAACAGTTCACGTCGTTGTTAGAACTGAGCACTCCAAAGAATACGTGCCATATCCAAAGATCTTGCGATGCAACCGCTTCTAAAATCACCGTTGGATGTTTCTTATACCTGGTAAATTGTCATGCCCACCCAGTATGACAATTCTTCCATTTCTGATGCATACAATCTAAACTACCTAACATCCCTGGGAAGCCTCGCGATTGATTCACATCTAACACCTTAATGTGTCAATTTTATCGAGAAATCTAAAGTATTGAGCTTTGAATTGTGTTATAATTGTTTTGTAAAATAATTTCAAACTCAAATTACCCGTAGACTCCCCAATTCGAACGAATTCGTCTTGGGTGTCTACGCTCGTACCGTAACACAACATGTGAAGTACGCACGTTATTTTTTGATGCAACGATAAGTTCATCGTTTTAGCAGCATTTTCTTTTTGAGCAAAATAGGTGTTCGAAGAAATAACTTGATCACAAATCCATTGATACACACCTTCGCTTATACGGAATCGACGATGAAATGGGATGCCTTTGAAGACTGGGTTGAAACTAAAATAATTCAGACTAAGGTTAAACTCACCCAATTTATGATCACGTTATTTTCGCTTGTCAATCCTTCCCATTTTACTCCCATGATGACGTCGTCTCTTGCCCTTTTTCTTCTGCTTCTCCCATCTTAATGTGAACCTTGTTATACTCATGCATCATCATAATTTGATGTCGGAAGAGCTCTTCGCTTTTGGACGAGGGTCAAGACGACGATGACAAGGATGAGAACGATAGGTCAGACATGATTAGACTAAATTGAGGACTAGAGAATAAAGTAGAGTGTAAAAGATTAAGATAATAGTATAGAGTGTAGAAGACTAAGAGAAAGAGTGTAGTGGATGAATGACTTTTATAAATGAAAAAAATTAGCTGTTGAGCTTTTTGTTGAACATGTTTATGAAATAAACTAGCCGTTGAGCTACTTTTTAAACAAGTTTGCTAAAAATATAGTCGTTGAGCTGTTTGTCAAACAAGTTTTCCCAAAAATAGAGCCGTTGAACTTCTTGTTGAACAAGTTTATGAAATAAACTAGCCGTTGAGTTTCTTGTCAAACAATTTTGCCCAAAAATATAAGGGTTTTGATCACTAAGAAAACCAAGTATGGAGAGGGGAACAAAAAGATTTGATGTAGGAGCTAGCGGCGCTTGATCACCAAAAAAATCAAGTATAAAGAGGAGGTCATAAAACAACTAAGTGATGATAATTTTTGGGCAAGGGAAGGTGTTTGAGAAAATGCCTAAAAAAAACTCAAGTATGGAGGTGGGAGAACAACAAGATTTTATGCAGGCACTTGCCGCGTAGTTCAGAACTGTGGGGCATCAACTAGCCGTTGTAAATACTTTAAACCACAATCGTCCACATGTCTCCATCATAAGCGTATACTGCGGGGCATGAGAGCCACTTAAATATTGACAAATGTCATTATGTAATTGGTTTATAACATACGCGCAGTTCAGAATTGCGGAGCATCAATCCACCTGGATGATGGTGAGATCACCCTCAAGGTGGGTTTTGGGTGGACACGTCAACATAACCACCTAATTGCTTTAGGTGGATTTGTGATCAAACTAGATAAATGATGGTTTTCACCTTGTCATGTCTTGTCATCCTTCACTTAGCTGTTGTAGATGCTTTAAAATAAGGGTGCCACCATGACAACTCCATTATTCTAGAAACCATCCCACTATCCAACACTTAGGGACCCGAGTAATAAATTTTCCAATAGGAATTTTCACTGTTCCAGTTTTTCCCAATGCACATATTATCCGTTGTTCCTGACCCTGCCTTATTCACTATACAAGGCACATAAGAGTACTTCTAGAAGTTTATAAATAAATAAAAAGGTACTTTTAGGTCATATATCAGCTTAGATTTCAACTATAATGAATGAAAAATATTGATAAAACCGTGATAAAAATTAAAGAGCCCATTAGAATCATTATCAGCCCTGCTCACATCACAGAGGTGCAAAGGCTAATAGACCAGGAGATGGCCGGAGATGGCCAACAGAGAGGCCAAAAATGACTTAATTAAGTAATGAACCAACTATTAAAAGAGAGGGACTAAACAGATCAAGGCCTGCGAAAATAAGACTAACAGTTGACATAATACGAAAAGGAAATCTTTAAGAACAAAGTTGTAGCAAAATACACTTCCACGTAGCTACCAGTACTAACAGATAGAAAATAGTATTAACATTGTCAATAGTATTTTTGTCTAAGTGAGGGAAGCTATAATTCAACTAAACACTTGCTTTAAATTTTCTTCTCATTGCAGCATCCTTTGACTAGCCTCTCATTCAAACGCCCACTGGTTTTCCCTGCGAACCTCCTCTTCCTCCTCAGGTGTAAAATCATTCTTGATGTTGAATGTTTTGCGAATCTCCTCTGGTGTCTTGCCCTTAATCATGTCAGCCACCGTCTGGCAAGTGAGATCCAACAAGTTCTTGATGTTCAGGTAATTTGCAGCCTAGAAAAAACACAACAATCATCAGTTCTACCTTCAACAAATCTGGGACAACATTCGAACTCACAGACAGATAAAAGGTGCAATTCTATTTAGCTTAATATATCATCAAGAATTCAAGGGTCTATATTTATGCATTAAATCATATTGCTTTTCAAAGATAGTATAATAATGTATTAGTGCAAAGTAGTTGGTTTCATCTTAGGGATCAACATAGGGTGCTGGTGCAAGCGTGTACAGAAATTTTGCATTCACAATGGTTTCTGGGAAGAAATAAATAATTATAATACAAAATGCCAAGGCACACTTTTCACTAATCCTTTACTAATCAGGGAATAAACAGCCTGAGTATGAACTTGGTACATATGGTTGGGACTACATTGAAAAAACAACATATACGAAAGTGATGACGAGTAGAGAACCAAAAAATATATGTAAGTCAATAAAAATTCATTACACCTACAAAATGATAGTAGGCCAAAAAATATTACAAATTATTTTGTATTGATATAATGTAGTGTTATGTGTTCATCGTACAGTGTAATTGCACATAAATCTTTACCTTAGGTGTCAAATGGATTTATAGTAAAAAAAAATGCTCATCAAGACCTAAAAATCATGTATACCATCCCTAAATGATATAATAGCCAAAAAGAAGCCTGGGTATCAACTTGGTAGAATATAGTTAGGACAACAATTTCAATCCTAACAAGGTGGATATATACAAATAGTGATGGCAAATAGACTTTGATCAAAAATATTTCGTTTAGTACCTTTACAAAACAAACACAAAAAAATCGTTATCTGATGTATAATGACTCCTGCAGCAAAGCACCGCAGCAAAGTATATCCAAAGTCTTGAGCTAAAATATAATCTTTATCACAAGTTAATCTATATATCAGACTGAATAAATTCCCTAATGCCCTATCCTAAAATGATCACAACTCGCAAAGGTCATAAGACAACTGCAATATAAAAAAGACAAAACATAGAATGCAATCCACCATTTTACTTACAAGTCTTACTCAATATAAACCACAATCGCTCCTACAGCCGATGTAATCCTTTTATTTTCCCACAAAAGACTAGCTTACACATTTAACTCCAAGAATATTAACATGAATTGCGATATCTAGTTTCAAATTATGGGCAAATCCCTAATCCAAATATTAAATAAATGCAATAAAACCAATGCACCTAAAACTACAAATAAAAAACCTCAATATTTAAAAATCAAAACCCCAAATTACATTCTCTAGTTTAACCTAATAATCACAAATCAAAACCCTAATTTCACATTTAAGAACACAAACCAACACCAAATCAAACTAAATAACAAACCCACCCCATCAATCACAATCCAACCCTAACCCATCAATTAAAACGCCAAATAACAACAACCCAAGCCCTTACCAAGATCAAATCGAAGAGCGTCGCCTGATCAACCTTAACAAACTCCGCATCCCAAGTCTTCAACTCCTCATCAACCGCCTTATCTTCTGATTTAGGACTCTCGACATGCTTCTTACAGTATTCAATCACCTTCGCAAGGATCTTGCTGGTGACATTAGGGAGAGGGACGGGGTTATCAGCACAATCGTCCTCGATCAAGTGCTTGATCGTCTGTGATTCCTCAGCAACGACTTGATCGACTTCGAATGATTCTCCATCAGAGCTGTTCAAGGTGATCTTCTTCGACATCGTTGGTGATTTGGGGGAGAGATTGTAGATCTGAGCGTTGCTTTGAAACCCTAACCCTAATTATTTTTAATCGAAGGAGATAAATACTTGAGGCTTGAAACCGAAGCACCGTTTTTATAGTAGAGGGGAGTATACGGGTATGGATACAGTTTAAATACGAATTGGGATTGTATAAAGCGTTGGATAATAATGGACTAGTCGTACCCCGACGATTAGGTAGGCGAGTCATAATTATCCATTAACGCGCCGCTAAGAGCATCTCTTGCAGCGAGTTGCAATTTGGGCGTGGGCTCTGACAGGGGGGCCACCAAAAACATAAACTCACACCCGACCTCTCCCAGTAGCTAATTGCAGTTGGTGACGTATATTTTTTTATTTTTTTATTTAGAGGAGCTTGTTTTACCGCGCGGCGTTTGGATTACCGTCGCTTCAACTGTTTGTTATTTTTTTTCCTAACTCGACTCATTTTCACATTTTACCTCTTCTTGTCACCCAAAATCGAAGGTAAAAAATTCTTGATTCCAACAAAATTAAAATACAGATGCTAGAGGGAAACCCACACCCCAGTACTATCCCTGGTTTTAGAGTGACAGATCCAGAGCGTTCCGTAACTCACTCGAGGTCGGGAAGGAAGTAAAAGCGAGTGGAATTTGAAGATGTCCAACAAACCCAATCTATACCAAACCTAACCCAAAAAAACTACATGCGGAGGTGTATTACCCAACTCCCAGACGGAGTCAGTCACATCTATTACACGGGAAAGGAACTCACGGTAAGTTTTAGTGTAATTGTGAATTTGTTTTTTCTATAAATTAAGTGTTTGACAAAATGCCTCAATAAACAGAATCGGGATTCGATGCGTGTGCACGACACATTCACTACGGTGATCAAAGTGTGGAAGGAGATTTCCACAATTCCATCTGTAAGGGACGCCGTGGTGAATATTTTTGGGCAGTTTATGGATATACGCTTGGGCAATTCAGATAATCGGCTAATTCAGGTGTTTACAGAGCGTTGGTGGCCGACCACGCACATGTTTCTATTCCTGTGTGCAGAGATAGGGGTCACGTCATTGGATTTCACAATGCTGACATTATTGTCAATCGGCCGATATCCGATACAGGTGCCGTATGATGATGCATAGAGTGTATTATCCGAAGCGAGACAATTGCTCCCCAATATTGATTCCAGCCATATAAAGAGTGGGAACGTCAGCATTTCACATTTGAGGACGTACTTGACCGTCGCAGATGATCGGGAGGATGATATTACTATTGATCGTACTTTTATCCTCTTCATGATGGGACATTTGTGGTTCCAAACGGCCAATGGCACCGTCCCGCTTGGATATCTCGCGGCCGTGGCCGATTTGGACTAGACTGCCCAATATGACTGGGGTTTTGCTATTCTTGCTTCCCTGTACCATGGTTTGGATATCGCAGTCACGACCGGGGGTGCCATCACTGGATTTGTTCAACTTCTTACGGTACACTAACACTTTTTCCTTTTATAAATCAAATATCTTCCAATAAACGTCTTAAATATAAATTATTATTATTTTTTATGTTGTTCCGAAATGTAATATTGGTTCTACGAGTATTGTGGGGTTGGTCATCCTATTGTTAAGGAAGATGTTAAGTTCTCAACCTATCTGCGTCACAGAGCATGGGAGATGGGGAATTAGAGGAAAAAAATGACCAGGCAGCCAATCTATTTATTCTAGGCAGATACCACATTGACCACCGCACTGTTGACACGATCACCTGGGAACCTTGGTTAGAATTTGCAGTGTCTAAGATAGAGGATGTACTGACTGCAAAACTCATATCCCGTAAGAGGATGCCACTTCAAGTACCAAATGGAAAGTGTGAAAATTACTTGGGGGATAGATGCTGGAGGCAGTTGGCTAGCAAGGCGCGTATTCCTTTGGATCCTCTGCTTAGCATATCGCCACATATTAGTCTAGTGACTTTACAGGAGATGAGACAAGCCAGATTCCTTGTCTGTGAGCAGTTTGTGGTAGGGGAGGAGTGAAAGACTTACCCGTCATACTGGGCTGATCAAACTTCAGAGGTAGGCCACATGTTGACATATTTCTAGAGGATGGGGAATATAGATTTGTTTGGACCGACTGTACTTAGAGCTGGTATTACACCCGTGGTGGTTACGTCAACATCGATTCATAGCTTGTCCTAGGACTTCAGTTTGCCTGGCGAGGTGGAGGGTCCAAACCTGGGGTGGTACATGGAGTGGACAGGGCGACGTGAGATGCTCCCTATCGCCCGCTTGAGGGACCTGCCACCCATGTCTTCCACCTATGGCGCTGAGGAGCAGTAGCACCTGACTTATGGTATGCGACAACTTGTCCTTGCAGAGTCTGCGCGGGATGCACATAGGCTCTAGGAGTTGACTGATGAGCTTGCTATTCCCCACAGACAAATTGACAGTATAGATCATCAGCTATATGCCCATGTAAGTAATTTATTTATGTATGTATTTATTTATTTCTTAATGTCATATTTATTTTGTCAAAATATTTATAAATTTTCTTTGTCCCGTTCAGGACCTACAACTGAGGAGAGGGAGTGACGTACGGGTGGTGCCACTACCACCTGGAGATGACACGATGACGAGGCAGCGTAGATCTGGTCTGCGAATAAGGGGAGGCGGCACTAGCCGCAGGGGCGGGGTACTGGAGATGATTCTGAGTAGATATAGGTATTTTTGATGTTTTTGTAGACGATGTAGAAGCTCAGCTATGATTATGTAGATGATTCTGAGTAAACGATGTTTTTGATGTTCTTAATGTTCATTAGCCATGATTATCTAATGTTAAAATTGACTGAAGTTTTTTGGTTTTTGGAAGAGTTTTTCAATGTCTATTTGAACAGACTATTTATCGGTTCGAATAAATTTGCACAATTTTGCACTGAGGTATTTTATTTGAATAGACCCTAAGTCTATTCGAATAAATTTTGCACTGAGGTGTTTTATTCGAATAGACTTTGGGTCTATTCAAATAGATTTTACACCGAGGTGTTTTATTCGAATAGACTTAGGGTCTATTCGAATTTATTTTGCACTGAGGTATTTTAATTCATTGGAAATCAGGGATTTGACGGTGAAAAGAACACCGTGCGATGTTCCTTTTACCATGCGGTAAAAGGAATACCGCGCGGTGTTCTTTTCACCGCCAAATCTCTGATTTTCAAGACCCATATCTTCTTCCCCTTTAACATTTTTCCCTTTTTCACTTCTCTCTTCTATTGGAAACTTGTTCACCATCTGGTATTACACCCTTCTCTAAACTTCACAGCCTGAAATGTCTTCTTCATCATCCAATTAATCCATTGGTAATCCTTTAGATGTTTTGTCGTCCTCCTCGGACGATCTTATCTTTGATTGTACGGTGGCAATTTGCGTTATGCACCAAGCTACAATGGACATAGTAGTATAGGATGCAGCTTCGAGTCATGACGGGAGTGTCATGGGCCGTAAGGATAAGAGAAAGAACCGAGATCACCCATTGGGGCATTACAACATTATACGGTACTACTTCAAGCCGAATTACACATATGAGCCATGAGAATTTTGGCAACATTTTCGTATGAGTAGAGACATGTTTATGCATCTATTCGAAGCAGTCGTTGCACATGATTATTACTTTGTCCAGAAATCCAACAATGCTGGTACTATGGGGCTATCACCGTACCAAAAGGTAGTCACAACACTACATTTCCTAAGCTACAGTGTTGCGGTAGATCTTTTTGACGAGTATATCTAAATAGGAGAAAGTACAACCTTGTTAAGTGTGAAAATGTTTTGTGTTGCGGTTATTCAAATTTTTGGCAAAGAATATCTTCGAGCACCAAATGCGGCCGACGTCAAAATGTTAAAAGCGATCGAAGAGTTACGGGGATTTCCCGGCATGTTAGGAAGCCTTGATTGCATGCATTGGATATGGAAAAGTTGTCCCAAAGCTTGGCACAGTCAATTTACTGGTCAGTACCCCAAAACGACACTGATTCTTGAAGCGGTAGCTTCACACGATTTTTGATTTTTGCATATTATTTTTTAGTTACCAGGGTTTAACAATGATATCAATGTCTTGCAACAATCACATCTTTTTACCGACCTGGCCGATGGTATCGCCTCGCCTTGTAATTATACAATTGTCAAAAATGTTTATGATATCGGGTAATACCTAGCGGATGGTATATACCCCAAATGGGAAACACTTGTCCAAACCATATCCCATCTGGTTACAGCAAAACAAAAATTTTATGCTCAACAACAAGAAAGTTGCCGAAAAGGCGTAGAACGGGCGTTTGGGGTTTTACAATCTCAGTTCAATGTTGTAAAAAATTCGATTAAATTGTGGGAACCCGAGGTTTTGAACAATGCCATGAAGGCGTGCGTGATAATGCATAATGCGATCGTCGAAGAAGAACGAGGTATATTCCTATCATACTTAGACCGCAATCCGGCCGAGCCCCCAACTATCGAAGGCGAACGGTTCAATATTATACACGAACGCAGAACAATAGAATCTTTTATATCAAAAATGAACCGCATTTGAAGTTGAGAACTGTACTTTGATCTAAAGAATGATCTAATCGAGCATTTGTGCCGTGAAGGGAAATCTTCAAACTTAGTACTCCATTTCTTATTTTATCTGCGTGTTCTTGATGTAATTTAATGCTACTTGGTCGTACAAGTTTATTAAACATGTTTTTGATATTGCATTAATCTTGTATTTTTCTTAACGCAATATTATCGGCAATAAACATTTCGAAAACAAGATTGTATTCTTCAATAGCAAAGTACATTATTCAAACGATTATATTATTGGAAGGTAAACTACATTCTTGGAAAGAAAACTTATATATACAGCAAAATTAAATTACATTTTATCACCACTTCAAGTACCTGGTATGCCTCTCTTGGCCCGACGTTCTATGACCTCAGCTTACCTTTGTAGATAGCATTGCAATTAATATCCAGAAAGAGTACTCAGGTCTTTCTCCATGATTTTGCGATCTTCCTTTGCTTGCTCGAAATCTATTTTGGTTTACCAGTGTTGCATTACTTATATTTTTCTTATTTCCTTTTCTTCTTTCGCTTGTCTCTTCTCTAACCGTAGTTCATCCAGCATTGTTTGGATACTGCTACCAGATGCAGCAACATGTTTCAATGCCTTTTGTGCTGCAAGGTTCTTTCTATGGAGTTTTTGGCCGATGGGATTGCTTCCACCCTCATACAACGAACCATCTAAGTCAGAATTTAGGCCCCCGGATTGAGGTGCAGGTGGCCTGTCGGGGTCCTCCAATAGATTGTTTGATCCGACCGAGTTCCCTGCGAGAAGAATTGTCCGATGTTCTCCTGGCTACATTTCTTGGTATATTCCCCGCATGGTTTAACCCATCATCCCTTAGGTTGGCCCATCGCAGTCTTCGCACCAAAATCTTATACGCTTCACGGTATTTGAAGTCATTGCCGCCATTCAAGCCTTGATAAATTTTATGTGCATCGTTTTCCTACAATTCACAAAATTACCCAATACAAATAAATAACGTGTATATCCGCGAGAAATAAATGAAATTGAGTTAAAGGAAATCAGAACGTACCCGATCTTCTTTTATTTTCCCACTCCTATTCCTAAATTGTTCTTGAGCAACTATCCCCATGTACGCCACACATTGTGCATTAAGGGCATACCACTAAGATTTGGTCGACCCACATGATCATCGTGTGGGACACTCGGGGTCTCTGTTAAAGGCAATGTTGACCTTTTGATAGAATGTGAAACCCTTTGTGCGGCCTAATGACTGAACATAAGATATTACCCACGCCCTTGCAAGACATATAAAGTCTGTTTCTGTCTAATACATTATAGCATCATCCATCTCGTCCAAAAACTCAGTATCTTCTGGCACTTGCACGCTTTGTCTTTGCTTTGCGGGTACTCTTTTCTTTCTTCCTTTTCCTTTATCTTTCTGGGGCGCTGCCACTTCAACACGTATTGACGCATTTGCATCACTTTGACTGTGCTGAGTAGATTCACCATGGAATAGGTAGTTCTAGAAGTAATTTGGAGGTTGAAAACCTTGAGGTTGAGTGAGCGGATGGGGTTGATAGTACAGGCTAAATGCCCGAGGCTGCGGTTGAGAGAGTGTAAATGAACTTTGATATTGTCCATAACTGGGATCCCCATGCGACATAGTAAACGGAGGTGAGGTCTGTGATTGGAATTGAGGTTGAAATTGCGATGGTTGTGGTAGAGGTATGGAGTGAGTTGTGATAATGGGTGTTGAGCGAATGGTGTTGAAGGTGGGTTATAAAAGGATGGGGTCGATGGTGTATAGTTATTACTACTGGTGTCGGAGTTTGCCATTTGAGGAGAGCGTAGAGCTTTTCCTCTATACTCGACTTCCTTGGTTTTGGGTGAGAAGAAGTAGCGAGGGAGTGATTTAGAGAAATAATTGAGTTTGGAGGAGTTTAGATCACCGCGCGGTGTTCTTTTTACCGCGCGGTATAAAGAACACCGCCAAACTCAATTTTTTTTGTGAGCTCTTTCACGTCCAACCACATTTTATGTCGGCCAACCATATTCTATGTCAGCTCTTTCCTACCAGCTTATTAGGCGAACCCCTACGATGGTTTTACACACTGCCTAAAGGATTCATCACAACTTTTGAACAGTTGCGCGAACTCTTCCTCAAGAATTACTCGTACAACAGAGATAAAGAGGAGAACTTATATTCTCTTTTCAGCCTCAAGCAGATGCCAGGAGAAAAACTTGAGATGTTTACCAAAAAGTTCTTGGAGTTAGCCCGAAATATAGATCGACTCGACCAGAAGATTACTATTTATGCTTTCACCAACGTTTTACTCATCAATGGCCGGGCGAAGGAGTACCTCATCCTCAACAAACTAACAACATTGGAGACATATTTGAAAAGGTCAATGAATACATCGACGTGGAGCAAATGGTGTCCGATAGACAGAAACCTTAAAAATTAGCACTGGCAGTTCGAGATCAGTCAAACCGTTCCGATCTTAATTGGACACCAGACCAAGGAGGAGATAGGAAGCAAACCAAATCCAACGACGAACGACCAAGAAAAGGGAGTAACTTGCCGAAACCTTATCTTCCAAAGATGAATGTGACAAATTCATCATCAACCATATATTGCAGAAAGACAAATTCTTTTACAATACACATTACCTTCAGCCGATCGAGAACAAACCATACTGCATCCACCATAAGGTCCGACATCATGAGACAGAGCAATGTTTTATCTTACAACAATTGTTGGAATACATCTTTGCAGATGGATGAATGCACGAATACATAGTAGACGTAGAGAGTTATAAAAATGAGAGTTACAAAAACCCCACCGAAGCTGTACAAGTCGAGGAGCCCGCAGCCGAAAAATATTTATACCATATCTCACTCTGCCATCTCGTGGAGACCCAGGTCGTCAAAGAATCAAACAGGAGCAAACGAAGGTGTGTCTCCCAATGTTACGACTTATCCATGCAAGATAAAGAAGCTCGTTTAATTCTAGTATCCAACTCTCAGCAAGCTGGGATCTCTTTCGATGATTGCGACGTTCGGGATGTCAACTATCCTCACCATGATGCCTTAGTGATTATGTTGAAAATACGAAATATGGTGCTTCATTCGGTGATGGTAGACACCGGCAACACTATCGAACTTCTTTTTCAGAGTACGATCGATTAGATGGGTTTGGCTGATAAGGTCCAACCCAACGACGTTGATATCTATGGTTTCAATGGATCCAGGGACGAGCATGTAGGAAAGATTGCACTTCCTATCACCGTAGAATCGGTAACACTCGACGTTGTCTTTTACTTTGTCAATGCAAAATCCCGTTACCTGGGAATAATGGGACATTGCTGGTTACACAATATACACGCTATTCCAACGACCTATCACCTGCCATTAGGTTTTGAATGGGAAGGTAGCATTTACAAGATAAAATGAAGTTAGAAATTAGCACGAGCGTGCAAAAATTCTATCGTCGTTGGGCCAGAACCTTTTGAACATCAACTCACATAGCAATTACAAAAGATAACAGGAAACATTACAGAGAACTCTACAGTCAACTCTGCAGGGCAACATCTACCCGACGCAGAAACTACAGAGTACATTGAAATTAGTGGACCTATGCCTGTGACATATATTGGCACTTATCGTCCCTCTGTAGAGCACAACACTATCATCCAATTCCTTAAGGAGAATAATGATGTCTTCGCTTGGACATTTCATGAGATGCCGGGTATTGATCCGAACCTGGCCTGTCACAAACTGAACTTGAAGGAAAAAACCGTAGCTATCAAACAAATACATAAGACTTTAGCACCAAGATTTCGAGACAAAGTCAACAAAGAGATCAAAAAACTTATCGAAGTTTGTTTTATCCGAGAAGCCAATTATCCAGAATAAATATCGAATATTGTAGCAGTACCAAAGATAAATGGGAAGACCAGGGTATGCGTGGATTTTACCGACTTGAACATGCATACTCCAAAGACAATTTTCTACTCCCTGTCATAAATAATCTGCTCGATTCTACATCAGGACACGAGCTACTGTCCATGATAGATGCCACGTCAGGATACAACCAAATACCTATACTACCTGATGATCAAGAGAAAATATCTTTCATTACAGAGCACTGCCTATATTGCTACAAAGTCATGCCATTCGGTCTCTAGAATGCCAGAGCTACTTATCAACGATTGATAACCCAGATGTTCAAAGATTACCTTGGAAAAATAATGGAGGTCTATATAGACGATATGCTGTGTAAAAGTCTTAAAAAGGAAGACCATGTAGCAGATTTACACATGGCTTTCAATATTCTCCGTCTCTAAAAAATGCGGCTCAACCCCGACAAATGTCAGTTCGGAGTCCAGTCAAGGAAATTTTTGGGCCACTTAATCAGAAAACGTGGCATTAAAGCTGATTTAGATCGTATTCGCGTATTATTATCTATGCCTTCTCCGAAAATGAAGAAGGACGCCTAGAAGTTAGCAGGCAAGATTACCGCAATAAACCATTTTGTTTCAAAATTGTCCGATTGCTGTCGATGGTTGTTCAACTTATTATGTAAATGGGCAACAAATTATAAGTCTAAGAAGGACCCCGAGATCGAATGGACAACAGAGTGCGAAGCAGAATTTTAGCAGCTTAAACTATACTTGGGTTCACTGCCAGTGATGAGTACACCTAGTAATGGGGAAGAGCTTACCATTTGCCCTGTAATTACTGAAGAATCATTGAGTTCTATTCTTATTCGACTTGATGAGAAGACCGAGAATCCTGTCTACTTCATCAGTAAAACTCTAACTTCAGAAGAATCCCGATACAACAAGGTTGAGAAATTACTCTATGCTCTCGTCTACACCTCATAAAAATTGAGATAGTATTTTCAATCCCACTTAGTACAAGTATTGACCAACTACCCTCTGCATGAAATCTTATCCAAACAAGGAAAATCTAGACGAGTCCAACAATGGTCAGTCGATTTTGGCGAGGATGACATCCGCTTTGAGCCCAAACATTCTGAAAAGGGTCAGGCCGTAGGAGATTTCCTTACGGACTTCCTCGTAAAAGATCCTGATTGGGAAGAAGACAACACAGAGATTCATGAAGAACAGGTCAAAGAAAAAGCAGTCTGGATAACTTAAAAGGGATGGCATCTTTTGACTGATGGATACTCTGGACCTAAAGGATCAGGCATCGGAATTGTGCTAATCACACCTTCTAATGATAGAATCAGAAAGCCAATCCGATTAAATTTTGAAGCTACCAGTAATACAGTCGAGTACGAAGCAATGATTCACGGTTTGAACATGGCTTTTGAGATTGCAGTATTCGAACTGTCCATATATACAGATTCTTTACTCATCGTAAACTATTACACAAAAAAATTCTAGAAGAATGGGAAAATGATCGATTACGCAGTTGCAGTGGCCGACAGAATGAGTAGATTCAAGAAAATTACTATCAAACATTTATCGGGCGGAGATAACAGACATTTTGATTCCCTCGCATATCTCGCAGGAGTCCTTGGCTCAGAAGCTCAATATCTCAAGATAAAAGTATTATCGACCCCCAACATTAATGTCATAAGCTCAAATTTTGTTAATACTGGGGGTGTTGAAGTGGATGAGGAGGATTGGAGATGACCTTTCCTCAAGTATATTGGAACCAAAAGAAAATTTAATGGCAAACTCCCTCAAGACCCCACAGAAAGAAGGCGCATACTTGATAATGCTAAGCGCTACATAGTCAAAAATAGTCTCTTATACAAGATTTCGGTCACAGGGTTGTATCTCGAATGCTTATCCCACAAAGAAGCTCAAAAATTCCTACACGAACTTCATGAAGGTACTTGTGGTTCCCCCGTAGTAGGAAGTTCTCTAGCCAATCGAGTTCTTACCCAAGGCGTCTTCTGGCCTAAGATGAAAACCCAAGCAATCAAACTCGCAATCAAATACGATGCCTGTCAATGTCATGGTCCCTAAATTCAAGCTCCAGCTTTAGAGCTCCATTCCAACAACGTTGTATGGCCATTTAAACGATGGGCTTTCGACCTTGTTAGCCAATTTCCTACTGTACCAAGAAAATAGAAACATCCTTTAGTTGCAACAAATTATTTCACTAAGTAGGTAGAAGCAGTTCCTCTGTACCACACCCGAGATGAAGAAGTCATTAAGTTCATTTGGAAAAATATTATCATCCGTTTTAGCTGCCCTATCTCATCAGGATCGACAATGGACCTCAGTTCATTGGTTCCAAAGTCGTCGAATTCCTCAATCAACACAACATCTTACATTCTCCTTCAAATCCGTATTACCCGCAAGGGAATGGTCAGGCCGAAATCACTAATCGCACTATCATGGATGGGATCAAAAAGTGCCTAAGAGATAATAAGGGAAATTGGGTCATAGATTTACCACATGAATTTTAGGCTTATCGAGCTACACTTCAAGTTTTAACTGGATGTACGCCGTTCCTCCTGGCTTATGGTACAGATGCAATAATCCCTACTCAGTACCATTACGCTATCCGCGACCATTCCATGACCGATAAAGAAAATGAATTCCAGTTGGCATGTAATATGAATTGGATCGAGGAGACTCGGGGCAAAGCAGTCATGAATTTAGGAAGATACCACCAGGCTTTAGCCCGATCTTACAACAAACGCATTCAACATAGAGAGTTTTGAAATCAAAGATCTGGTCCTCTGAGAGATCCCCAAATATCGCAAAGAGCTCAACGCAGGGAAATTATTCAAAAATTAGGAAGGTTCTTTTGTCGTTATCGGAAAAGGCGGCCTCGGTTCCTATGACCTCGCCACCGAGCATGGCAAGAACATACCTAATCCTTAGAACACAAGGAGACTGAAGTTGTATCGCAGATAACAAATCTGTCACAGAGTACTTTCCTTCAATCAATCTATCAATTTGCATGACGATCTTACATCAATGAAATACTTACGTTTGATCCGTGTACATCTGGGTATTTTCCCTACCTTACAGTAGTTTTTCTAATATATCCAGCAAGTACTTCTATACGCAGATTATAGATTGTTTATTGCTTTAGCCAAACCGATCGTTTAAATACATTACAGATCATTTATTGCTTAGGCCAAACCGATCGTCTAAACTATATTACAGATCATTTCTTGCTTTGGCCAAATCGATCGTCTAAACTACATTACAGATCATTTGTTGCTTCAGCCAAATCAATTGTCTAAATACATTACAGATCATTTGTTGCTTTGGCCAAATCAATCATCTAAATACATTACAGATCGTTTGCTGCTTCGGCCAAATCTATCATCTAAACTACATTACTGATTGTTTGTTGCTTCGGCCAAACTGATCATCTCACACATCGCAGATCGTTTACCACTTTGGCCGAACCGATGACATATCGTGTTACTTTCCATACATCATCATTGGTACATCATATGGTTAGTACGGATAACTGTTTCGTCTTTAACTATTACTCCATGCATCTATATTGTTATTCTTATTGCATATACATACAGCATAATCACATTCCTCACTCCTCCCTAGAGCTATCACTTGGAACGTTACCTGCATTAGAAGGCCCTGCCATGTCCCTCACATCACTTCTACATAACTTCTGACGCATGAATTCTGGCATTCATCCCACAATAATCTTCTTTTCCTCTCTAACCATTCTCTGTTTAAATGATCTGATTATAGAAATCACGGGTTCTAAATATACAGATCGGATTACCTCCATCTCATATTCTACACCTTGAGCAGTCAAACCATCATATACCCTCTGACTTTCAGCTTCCAATCTCTTCAATTCAGCCATAAAGAATGATATTACTTCAACCATCTCCCTCTCGTGACTACTACCTGTCTCATTTTTCACCTGCCTATTAAGAAGGAGTTCGCTCAGTTTATGTTGTGCTTCCTTCAGTGCGCTTTCCTACTGCATACAATGATCGCCCACTCGTCGCTTTGCCCGGCACACATCTGAATTCTGAGCTTCCAGCACTGTCATAAATTTGTCCATTTGATAAATAAGAGATATCAAATTTTCATAACCTGCACATTCTACCTTCTTCGAATCATAACTTATTTCCAAGCGCAACAGATTCTCATCTAGCTTTGATTTCACACTTCAAAGTCTGTTATTTTAAGACTGATATTCCAGTATGTCCAAATGCTACGACTGCACAGTCCGCTCTAGCTCACATATTTTGTTCCAATTCTTTTTATGACTTTATTTTGTTATGACGATCTTACCTCATACTTACAAGCACAAACTCGAACATCGCTTATCTCTACCTCGAGCTTATTAACTTAGAACTGTAACACTTTCATATTATTTCCTTCCCTCCAAAGTGACCAGTAGTTCTGTAATTTACATTCGCGCAGATAGCAATTCAGCATCTCATTTACTAGGTCGTCCCGAGCTACTTCCAACTATAACACCCTTTTGTCTTATCTCCTCTTCTAAACTTTCTATCTTTCTCAAGATGATAACCAATACTGCATCTTTCTCTCGTAGAGTATCAGTCAGGAGGGTTACTGCATTTCGTTCTTCCAATATCTCCGCCATTAATTTTTCTTCTGCTTCAGTAGCACTATCTTAGGCACCCTGACTCGATCTTAGCTCAGCGTTCATTTGATCATTCTTGACATGTAGTGTGTCGCACTAACTTTGTATAGCAGCCATATCAACCTATCGCAACAGATTACATTTATAATAGTTCTTCATAATAACATAGTACATATAACAGTTCACAAGGTTACATCAAGAATGTGCCATCTAAGTAAGTCAGATACGTCATTCAATTCTAATAATAAATAGATTACATTTCTTATCAAATAGTATGAAAGACTGGTTACAAGAAGATAAGAGTACTCTATCTGTGACTCTTCCAGACAGGAGACGACTACTGCTTGTCCCTCACCATCTTCCTATTCGGTACTTGCACATCTACCAGTGTGGTAAAGGTCACAACCTTCGGTTGGCGTTATGTACGCCGCGTTCGGGGTATCAGATTCTCAACCTCCTCCTCCTCTGATGACTCCTCCCACGACTTAGGAATGGGTTGTTCACCAACAATTCCTCCTTAACCTTGGGTAAACCATAGGTTTTCTGGCTTGACATTTTCCACTTCAAAATCTTTCCCACATCCCGTAACGAACATCCTAAATTCGTTCTCTACTCTAGCTAGTTCCCCCCATAAAACTTGACAACACTGTCTATATGACGTTCATGCTCTGTTCGAGCAGCGACTTTTACTCGCGTGGGATAAAGGTGCTCCTTCAGTATCATTTACGCTTTATACAACCACTGGCACGTATTTTTTAGTAACACATCTAAAGCCCTCACATCCGCCTCTACCTTCATTCGAACAACCTCTTCTTTCGACAACCGCGTTGTTAATGACATTTTTTGCTCCCCGTGCTGCGATAACTCGTCATGTAATATCATTAATTCACCCTTTAATTGCTTTTAGACCTCTATTTGCACTTTCTTTATCCTGAAAAATACAATTCTCATGGCTCTCCGATACTACATAAAGCCAAACATATCAGAAAAAGGTTCTACATCACTCTATACAACAGACACACCAGCTTGAGCAGAACATTTTTTTACCTCTAAACTATGGCGATTGCGTGCTTCTTGAGATAAAAACATAATCCAAGCTGGGTCCGGAACTGCACCTCTTTCCCTCAAAAGCTCTATATAAGCCTCTTTTAACCCTCGTTCACTATCTACTTCGACCTCAAAATACAAAGTCAGAGCTAATAACATACTCTGATACCTCATTTTATCACTTGGGTCGCTAAAACAAGTTAGTTCTTTTAGCTTTCAAACTAATATCCCTCCTTGCTAAGTACACTAGCAACATCTTTTGGCTTTCGAACTATCTTGGGTCATTAAAAAAAGATAGATCATATAACTCTTTAAATGTTTTCTCTGAATTCAATATAAATTGCCTTATCTCATATTTAATTTTGTTAAGTACCTATTGAATACGGGCCACGGAGTCCCTCGCTCTACTCAACGATTTCTTTAATTCAGAGTTTCTTTTTCTCAAACGCTCTATCTCCTGCATAGATTACAGATATCTTGTTTCAATACAACCATTCACAAAAACATATTTCAAAAACATCACTCAAAATAAAAGCAGTGTACAATTATACAGAGTACTATCTCTTCCAAATTAAACGAGCTGAAAAATAAAAGATAGGATACCATAAAACATTTAAAGGGGCTTTATAATGTCTACCTCAGAAGAAGATTTCAGCGTCTTCCCCGGAGAGAAAACTGTTTCAGCATGTTCCAACAGAGGGTCCACTGTTTGCTCCATAGTATGGACTGGCTCAGCACTACCTCGAGGAAGGTCTGGCACTTTCTTAGGTACACTAGCAACATCACCAGCCATTTCTTCCTCCTCAGCAGGGAACTCAACCTCTGCATATCTACCATTCTGGGTCAGCTCCACATCATCAACACTCAATCTAAAATAAAAGTACGATTTGATAAAGTGGTATCTTTCCACTAAGACTGCTACAAGCGCATCAGACATAAGCTTGTCATGCTTTGACAATATATTAAACTTCTTTATAGCTGTGGTAGCATCTGCAGCCCTCCTCTCCCTCTCCATCAAGACCCACTCATTAGTAGGATATCGATGAGACTTCCTCTGCCGAGCGCCTGCTGCTTCATCTTCAGTTGTAACGGCTTCCTCCACCAACAGCTGAAGACCGTTATGACGTTCCACCTCAGATGTCAATAGGTAATGAAAATGTACCATTTAGTAGTAATCATCCTCTGCCTCCATCACTTCTTTGTAAGACATGCGATGAAAAGTGGGAGAAATAGGAATTGGAGTAGGCAGATGCAACGGTTGATAACCAAAATACCTGATAGGCAATTCCTCCATCTTCCTCCGAATCCTAGACTCTCGGGCCACCATTTTTACCATAGTAAACAAAGAGGGCAGAGACGAAGGGTTTACTCCTACCACTCAACTCAGAGTTCCTTTTATATGCGGGTCAACATTTAGAGCAGACTTTTCAAATTCCCAATGTCAAAAGGATTCCCCATGCAATAATATTTGACTACAATCATTGGTTCTAGGAAACCCAACAGGCACCAACAGAGAAACATGAATATACATTGGAAATAAACCTAAGATATAGCTACAACATTTAATAATACTTCTCAACCAACACCCCTCGCCCACAATCATTCTCATACTATTGGCTAAGAGGGGGCGGTTGTAGTGGCTTATTCCGCATCTCGGGCTCATGCTTCATCTTCAAACTACAGATGAACTTTTAACCTCAATGGCAGAGCACGTGGCACAATCACAATCATGCACGGAACGAGTTTCTCGACCAATACCACTCATCCCTAATGACACTCATGTTATTGGTTGAGGGTCATCTTACAATAGCTTATTTCATATCTCAGACTCAAGCCTCATCTTGGATCTCATCAACATGAAGGAAGCACTACAAAAGACGTAACCAAACTTTCCTCAGTTTGAGACATCACTTTCGACCTCTACACTAATAGTTTGACCTGCGCGTAGCACACAGTCAGTAATAGAGCCATTGTACAGCAGTAAAGGTTAGAACGTTATACAATCTGGTCAAAGAATATCTCATACTTACTTTATAACGTTTATCATTAAGGGACTTTATGGTCATCAAATGGTCATATTAGAGGACCTTTAAGAAGACCTGGTGAACTGCAGATGAAGGTCAGAATATTCACTATAGAAAAGTTCTTACTCTATCATCCTACATTCTCAGAACGATCATTGTAATAAACTAGCAATCTCAATAAGATTATCACTTTCTCAAAATCCTTAGGAGAGGTCATGGTTTTTAACCTATTCAAAGGTTTTCCACGCTAAATCATCTTGTTGTTTACTATTTATTATTCTTGAACGTTCTGAATACATTTACTGCAAAGGCTAAATCTGGATCCCAAAACTAGGCTATTACAATAACGGCTTGAGTAACTCTTATTCTCTGTAATTGCTCAATAATGTGCCATAAATGTTCCACGTGTATGTTGACGAGGTCGAGTAAATGTGTGATGGTCAAATGGAAAGATTTGAGCTCGAGATTTGAAATATTCCCTTATAATCACAATATCCATTTACCTGAGGAGCACGTTATTTTCCATTTTTGTTACGTTTATCGCTGCCATAGTGTTTTGGTGGCGAGTTCGTCATGGTATTAATTAGAACCTGAGTACAAATTGACCAAAAATAATTAAATCAATACATGAATAATAATAATAATGTTTATTTAGTTCCCTAATTTTATAAACAAAGATATACTAAGCATAAAAATTAATAAAATGGAAATATTAATAACAAACTTAACAAAATTATAAAGTACATGCAATTATAACGTATGAAGGAGAAAGTTCCTCACAATTTCTCCCTCCCCTTTCAACAAGAATGCAAGTTCAGATGGTACACAATCACAAATAAAAACCTGATCATAATTGAGTGGCAGTTTATCAGCAGGATCATTTGCCGTAACCTGATCATATTTGTTTTTTTGATGAATATCAAAATCGTATTACCTGCCTTCCATGTATAACCCCATGATTCTACAAAACCAAAACATGAAACCAGATTCTCTACAAAATCATGTTTCGAAAATTAGATTTTTAACTACACATAATTTAAAATGTAGGAAGGAAAGAAAGATGCACAAAAATTAGAAAATGCATGTTCTATGTTATAATCTTGAACTTTTGACAAAAAAGATTTTTCCATAATATACAACAGGGAGGTCAAAATCCACAAAATATATAATCTTACTCAGACAACATGTGGTACAAAAATAATCAACGACCTCGCAATAAAAATGAGAACTTAATTCAACTCCAATAAAAGAAGAGAGTAACTTACATGCTCTTTTAACAAAAAGGGGGAAGGCAACAGAATCAACAGAAAGAGAAGTATTATTCCAACAACAGAATCAACCCCATTAACATTTATACTAACAACCTTCTCCCTCATCATCAACACCCCTTGAAACTTCCCAAACTTAACATACCAAGGAGATGACTTGAAACTCCCATCTTGTTGTTTCACTACAGTTATATCCACAGCTCCCACAAATGGATGAAATGTCGCCAACACCGTATAAACCCCACGGGATATAAGCTTCCCTACTGCATACATCTTCTCAAAATTCAATCTTTTGAAATACCTAAATCTCAATAAGTATAACATTCATAATACAATTTTTGAACAACTAAAGATGATTACTTCTCTATTGTTAACAATTCCAACAACTCTGATCACATTAAAAATGCTCCGGTCAAGAGGGTCGATGCTAAACTCCTTTTACGTGTATAATAACAAAATTATGTTATAAATTGAAGTACCGAATAAGCGAGATCAATACCAACAGTAACAATAGAAAGTATAACAAACACTAAGTTTAATCAATGGATGCTTGAAGCAAAAACCCAACAATAGAAAGTATAAGCCCACACTTATAATTCAAAAAATCGATACTTTATATTAAAACTAAGGGAAAATCATCAATTGAGATCTACAACATTTGTAAACTCATAAAATCAAAACTTTAATCCATCAAACACGTACACTACGGATTTCAAAAGTAAAAAAAACTAAAAATTGGAGTTCCGTAACGAATCAAAACATTAAATTATACAAGATGGGGTGGGTTTTTGGGTTTTAGCCGATCTAGATTGGGGTAAAATGAAATTTTGGGAAGGACAATAAGTACCTTGCTTAGAAGTACCAATCAAACTTAACAGTAACTGCAAGTACCAATAATAATAACAACAATATCACAGATAGCAAGAAAAGAACAAGAAGAGAGAGAGAGAGAGATTAGAGAGAGAGAGCGAGAGATAGCGAGAGAGAGAGATAGAGAGATAAAGTTACCTTGGAATATGGAGAAACGCTAATGGGAGAGATGAAGATACAGGCTCTGGGGTTGAGATGAAGTCGGCTTAGTTGTTGAAATTTAAAGAAATACACTAATACTAAACTACCTCTTTTCCATGTTTTGTCGAAGTACCCATAAGTATGAAAGTTAAATACTCTAGGCCGTCTCTTGCTCTTTCCCCCAAATCCCAACCCCTCTTTATCTTTGTTCCAATGGAAGACTTATCTATTTGAAAACACCTTTCTCTAACGTAAATAGATATACTCTATTGTTTTAAAACACAAACATAACTGAGATAAGAGCTGGGAATATATCTTTATTGAATAATTATCGTTCTTTGTGTATCTCATGGTTTTCTTTGTTGTTATGTAATACAAGTGGAAAAATATTAAAGGAACTGTATATAGCTTCCCATCACGAACAGATGCAATTTAATCGACAAACTAGAATAGTAGAGCAGGTCACAAGTACAGCAGCACAGCAGTTTAAATTACAGCCGGAGAGAAGTTCGAATCTCAATAGCGATAAGGTGAAACTACCAAAGGCATGTCAAATTACAGTAGCAAAAATTGCTCGAGTCGTGGATCGTAATTCCTTTAAAGATTATTTTTACACACCTAAAGGTAACAAGTTTTGATTATCTTAATCTCGTCAAGGTGCCATATATGAGGGATACCAGAACTAGATTGAATACGACTTACTTTTAACTTTTACCACCTTACCACAAACCTGCGAAATAGATAGGAGTAGATGAACTGTCATCAATGTAGAGAGAAAGCGATGATGATTAATTTGTGTTCTATGTTTTTGGAGAGGAGATATGAGGGTATTTATAGTTTGTTGGTCGTAATACAGCGTCTCTTAGCCTTGTTCGCTAATGTTCGGTAAAATTAAACTCGTTCATGAGTCGCAGGTCTACTGTCGTTGGGAGAGAATGTGTTAAGAAGAGAACCCAAACCAAGTCAGCAAAGAGTTTACGAGCCCAAGAAAGCCAACAAATGATGGAGGACATTTTAGTAAAGATAAGGTGCGCTAGCCAATCTAAGGGGCCCCAAGGCCTCAGAGCCAGAATAGCCATTGCCTACTTGCCGCAATTCCAATCCCAAAGCTAAGAGCTGCCATCCCCACTGGACTAGCCGCGATAGGTCCAAATGTGTTAAGGGTATAAAAGCCCGCCATCACCCATACACCTATACACTCTCTCTTAGTCCCACATTTTCACACATGCCACATGTGTTATACCTTATATGTTTGGATCATTTAGTTTATATGTAATTGGGACTACACATGTAGGCCTCTAGTTTGGGTATGGAGTCACTATGGCCATGCAAAGTACAAGAGTCAAGGGGTCCAAACCCATAGTAAAGGAATGCTTTTAAATAATGAACCATCCCCCACTTTTAAAACTTTCTGAAGGAGAAAGGATAAGAAATAACTTATATTTTGGTTTTGATATATAAAGATGTCCTTAGGAAAGGTGTCTTAAGACTTGAACCTTACATAGTGATAACCTTCAATGTATAAGATATAAGTGATCAAGTCCTTGAACTCATTTTATTTTTTATACATTAAAGAAACCACATGCACCCTACCTAGGTACTCTAAATACTAACAATTTTGGTTATGTGCTTAATCCTCATATAGGTGAAGGCTGTAGAGAATTAACCCAATTCTTATAGTAATCAGGCTACCTTCAAGCATGGTCGTGTAACCGATGGGTACGACCTATTCGGGCACTTCTTAGGCATGTTTACTATGGACGCATTGGCTCAAAACCTACAAGGACTAAGACCAGAAGGTTCTACTTGGGCTCCCTTTGTACCAAAGTGTTGGTCTGGAGATCTTGACTGGTTATTTCCCTCTGGAGGACTATAACTCTGAGGATGTGATCTACCTCCTGAAATTGTGGAAAAATCTTATTTCTTGGTATCTTTTCAACAGGCTGAATTTAGCAGTCTATTGTTTAGATACGTCAGTTTGTCTAAGGGTAGAATTTTTGTAAGAAAGGTTTTGCTTGTAATGGAATGTTTCAAATAGTATGAAATGATAATATGCTTCTGCTTACTTATTGTCTTCTTTTATATTGGGCACTCTAGGCGATGTCATGTTAATATAAGTTAGTACACAATCGGAGTAGACTTGGTATGAATCCCTTAAGTACATTGAATGATTTATAAAGGTTAATCTGTAGTTCAGAAGAACTCTAAAACCATCACATAAAAGGTCGGATAGTGAAACACAACTTTGGTTGAGTTCGGTCTGATTTGTGTAAAGGAACGGTACCCTAACTCGAAATGGTAAAAGAATTTTTTTTAACTTTTATAGATGATCATCACTATACTCATGTTTGTGCATCACCAAAGTGAAGTAATAGATAGGATTAGGATATATGTAATAGAGGTTAAAAAGCAGTTTGATATAAACATTAAAAGATTTCAAATGATCGGGCACAGAGTCATGATTGCGAAATTTCAAACTTCTATGAATCCTTAGGGATTATACATAAAAACACTACTCCTTACTCTCCAATCTAACGGTAAAGCTAACAAAATAGTAACTTGCACTGAGTTGATAGTTGCTATATTACTTGGTTCTGGATCCCCCTAATTTTTTATGGGGTGACGGCATTCTATCTGTTTGCCATGGTTTTAAAAAAAAAAACCCCCCTTTCCTCATATCACAATATTCTCCCCTTATGAAATTTGGAGAAGAAAACCTAATGTTGGCTTTTTAAGGTTTGGGGTTGTTTAGCCTATGTTCGTAACCTGATCTTAAAGGATAAATTAGTTGTATAGCCTTAAATGTGTTTTCCTTAAGTTAGTTATTAATATTAAAAGGCTTACAGGTTTCCTTGAGATTAAGATAATGTTATCATTGCCTCACTTTATGTTGATTTCCTTTGAGGAACCCGTTTCCCTACATCTGAGGACTGTGGGGTTTTCTGAACCTTCTAATTCTTCGACCCCCCATAACCTCAAGAAAGTCTTAGATCTGCTGGTTCTCGTGTGCAGACCCACAACTTTGTAGAGGTAAGCCGTTTAAAGATGTTAAGGATTTGGTATGATTAGTTGTACATACTTAAAATTGACCGAAGTTTAACCTCAGGTAACGCTAATTTGGGCAATAGGCCATTGATGAGCAATGGCTTCTCTTACTACAATGAAACTTAGATGTATAACTTACCTTTTTGGTAGTCCGTTTTTTAATTGGTTAAATGGATCTTAAGATAAAACTTAAACCGATGGTAACTATTGATAATATAAGGCAAGACTTTAGCAAAGGGAATGTGCGAAGGAAACTATTGATTTCTTTAACCTATTCCTTAATTACTCGTGTGACAACCATTGAGTATTATTGGCTGCTGTTGCGTGTACAATTTCTTATTTACCAATTGATATAAGCCTATATCTTTAATATAGAAGCTTGAAGAGGAATTACATATATGGCCAGCCTGAAGGCTTTGTGATACCTGGTGAGGAACAAAAGTCTACAAGCTGAACAAGACCTATAAGGTCTAAAGCAAGCTCCAAGGCAGTGGCCACGACAGATCGACCATACTTTCTTTAAAAATGGTTTTAAAGATTAATGTGTTTATATATGTTTATCTGATAATTAACAAACAAAATTCTGGTTCAAGTGTATTATGTATGTATATCCGTTGATGATCTTCTTATTTTTGGTTCTACACTTGAATCCTTTAGAAACCAAACATAATATAAGTTATATCACAGGCTCTAGGCGAGGCTCGTATATGTTTTACAGCATGAAGATCACACACCCAGACTGGTATTCCCTTGATCAATAATGATATATTGTAAAGATCTTGAATAATACAAATATTTTGACTGTAGACCTGCTTGTACTCCTGTGATCCACAAGTTCTAAACATTTCAACAACTTGGGGGAGGCAGTTAGACATAAATAATTCACAAGATTATTGGTAGCCTTCGCATGCTGCAGACGCAGTAACCCGATCTAACTTATTGTAGGATTCTATGTATATTGACAAGTACCAGGTTTGGTGTACTGGGATTTATTTGATCGAGTTATGCGGTACTTAAAGGACCATGACTTGGGTTTCAACTATCAAAGTTTCCTCCCACCGTCCTTGATGGATTTTGGCGATGTAGACTGGAACTCATTTTTGATATTCTAACCACCACCGGATACTTGTTTATATGGTTTCTTAGAGATTAAGAACAACTATTCACTCAATTGACTATTGAGTCTAGTTGTATCACTAGCTACACTGTGAGGAGGCAAATTGGTTGAGAGCCTCTTATCTTATATTCTTGATGTATAGGCCTATACCGCCAATCTGATCCACTCAGATA